>JAJHSJ010000002.1:65025672-65625672 GCA_021015155.1 Magnolia officinalis
TTGCTTAGTCCACTCGTATAGTGCATCCTTTTGAAGTAGAGTACACAAAGGACGAGAGAGATGACTAAAGTCCTTTATGAATCTCCTATAAAAGTCGGCGTGTCCTAAGAAGGATCACACGTCTCGTATGTTCTTGGGTGGAGGTAGGTTAGAGATAAGATCAATTTTAGCCTTATCTACCTCAATTCCCTTAGACGAGATGATATGTCTAAGGACAATTCTCTTACGAACCATGAAATGACACTTCTTCCAATTGAGTACCAAATTCTTTTCTTCACATCTTTTTAACACATATTTAAGATTTTCTAAGCATTCGCTGAAAGATGGACCAAAGATAGAGAAGTCATCCATGAAGACCTATAGATATTGCCCCACCATGTCAGAAAAAATACTTATCATGCATTGTTGAAAAGTGGCGGGGGCATTACACAGTCTGAATGGCATCCTTTGGTAAGCAAAGGTGCCAAAAGGACATGTGAATGTGGTCTTTTCCTGATCTTCAGGAGCTATCTCTATCTGGTTTTAGCTCGAATACCCGTCAAGGAAATAATAGTATGAGTGACCAGCTAGCCTTTCCAAGATTTAATCAATGAAGGGCAAAGGAAAGTGGTCCTTCTTTATGACGGTATTCAACTTCCTGTAGTCAATGCACATTCTCCAACCAGTAGTAACTCTAGTTGGCATTAGTTTATTATTAGCACTGACTACGATGGTGATTCCAGACTTCTTAGGAACCACCTGAGTTGGACTCACCCATTGACTACCAAATATAGGGTATATGATACCCACATCCAACAGCTTAAGAACCTCGGCCTTAACCACTTCCTTCATATATGGATTTAGTCTACGTTGTGATTGCCAAGAGGTCTTCGCATTATCCTCAAGATAAATGTAGTGAGTATCGACCATCCAAGGGCTCCCTTATGCTCAATGAGAGTAGAGATGAGCATACTCTCCTGTTTTTGCTCAAGGTGGGATGAAATCACCACCAGGTATGTCTCATCTTGACCTAAATAGATATAATTCAAATCAGAGGGCAAAGGTTTTAGGTTAAGCTTCGACGCATTGAGGCTAGATGGTAGAGGCAATACGTCGGTTTGTGGCAATTCTTTAAATTGTGGCCTCCACCAGTTAACTTCAAGTACCGGCGCGGTATCAAGCATAACACCTGTCTCCCTAATCATATCATCATCTAAATCATGGGAGTGGGCCAAGCATGTCTCTAGAGGGTTAGAGGATAAGGTTAAAGGTATTTTATCTTCCATGAAAGAGTCAATCATGTTAATGTCGTGGAAATCATCATCATCCTCTAATCATCTGCCTGTATTGAAAAAGATATTCAACTCCAATGTCATATTCCCGAAAGACATACTCATGACTCAATTCCTGCAATTAATGATTGCGTTTAAAGTGGCAAGGAATGGGCACCAAGAATGACGGGAATTTGAGTGCTCATGTTACTGATGGGTTCCGTATCCAGGACAATAAAATCTACTGGGTAGTAGAATCTGTCAACCTGGATCAACACATCCTCAATTCTTCCTCTCGGTACATGAACCGAGCGATCAGCAAGTTTTAATGTGGTTAGGATCGGTTTTAATTCACTCAAACCTAATTGTTTGTACACCGAGTAAGGAATCAGATTTACGCTCGCTCCTAAGTCAAGAAGTGCGTGCTCAATTCTGTAGTTCCTGATTACACAAGGTATGGTTGGGCTACTGGGATCTTTGAATTTCTATGACACATCTTGCTTTAGGATGGCACTCACTTTCTCAATTAAGAAGATTTTCTTTTGAATATTTTGTTGTCTTTTAGTCGTACACAAGTCTTTCAGAAATTTGGCATATGAAGGTATTTATTTAACCGCATCCAGTAGAGGAATATTAACCTTCACATGTTTCAACACCTCTAGAATGTCCTGAGAGTTAGAGAGAGGTTTTGGTGCAACCAACCATTGGGGGAATGGGGCAATCGGCTTGCCTTCAAGTTCTGGTTTCAATTCTTGTTAAGCAATGCTAGGTCTATCATCGTTGTCCTCTTCCGAGTCCTTAGGCTTTTCAGCCCAAACCGGAATAGTTTTGTCAACGTCTTCCCACTCTTAAGAGTGGTGATAAATTTAGTTTACTCCATCTGATTTGAAGAGCTTGGATCACTGATCTCATATTACAGTTTAGGATTGGGGAAAGGTTGGGCTGGAAGAATCCATTTTTCCCCAATTGAATTTTTTGTCTCACGCCCTTGTATTGGCCTTTGAAATGTCTTGAAGGGTTTGCAATATAACCTGAGTGATAAACTTTTGGTTTTGAATATGTTTTAGAACTGAATCCTCTTGAGGTTTCACTTGATATGGAATTTGATTGAAAAATCCTTGAAGAGTAGCATTTTGTCCATTCCTCCAACTGAAGTTTGGATGATTTCTCCAACTTGGATTGTATGTATTGAAGGTAGCTCCATTGAAAGGTCTTTGGTAATTATTCATGGCATTAGATTGCTCATTCAGCACCTCTTGAAAGGCAGGTATTGTTGGACAATTTTCAGTTGTGTGAACATTGCAAGCACAAATACCGCAAACAATTTCCTTAACCCTATCCTTCTTTAATTCCATGGCCTCGAATTTCCTTATGAGATTAGACACTTTAGTATTGATATCATCATCCTCTTTCTGAAGGTATAATCTGCCCCTCTCCTTTGATTGAGTGGGCCTAGAAGTGATGCGTGATTTTGGATAAGTGTCCCATTATTGTGCATTTTCAACAAGTCTATCCAAGTAGTCCCACACATCATCGACATTTTTATTCATGAATTCTCCATTGCACATTGTCTCAACCAATTGGCGCATGGAAGATGTCAGTCCATCATAGAAAAAGTGTGTAATGCAATACGTTTCAAAACCGTGTTGTAGGCATGAACTGACAAGATCCTTAAATCGCTCCCAACATTGGAAGAATGTTTCATCTTCCTTTTGGGCGAAGTTCATGATTGACTTTCTAAGGTTGTTCATTTTATGATGTGGAAAAAATTTCTTTATGAACTCCCTTATCATATCATTCCATGTGCCAATATATCTAAGACGTAGTGAATGCAACTATGTCTTAACTTTCTCTTTTAAAGAAAAGAGAGAGTTTTAGCCTGACTGTGTCCTCAGACACGTTTGGAGAATATAAAGTGGCTATGATCTCATCAAACTCTTTCAAGTGCAAATATAGACTTTCAGATTCAAGTTAATGGAATTTTGGAAGGAGTTGGATCACCCCTGGCTTAATATCCATGTGTCCCATATTTTTTAGAAAAACCATGCATGAGGGCGTGCTCACCCCCGCCAGTTGTAAATAATCTCGCAAAGTACGAGGCGGAGGTGCTTTATGCACCTCATTCTCATCCTGGACTTCCTCAAACCTAGGTTGAGGTTTTCTTCCCGGTTGATTTGCAGCCATCACTTCAATTAACTCTAAGGATCTCAAGTGGTGTCTAATCCTGTGATGGATAGATAACTCCTCAACCAATCCTCCTTCACTTAAAAGACGTCGAGTGTTGTCACGAACCCACTTGGGCATTAAACACTCTCAGCCCTCATTCTCAGATTCTAACATAAACTTAAAAAGGAATAAAGGAAATAAAAATCTAGAAATAGAAAAAAAGAGAGAGTTGGAGAGAAGTTACCAAATTAGACGTTCCTAATTAAAATCCTGCAAACAAAACAAAACAAGTCAGCTTCTAAAATAGGAATTCTAAAATTAGAAAGTTTCTAAAAACATAAAATAAACCCTAATCCTAAAAATAGAAAAATAGAAAAATTAGAAAGATATTCCCAATTTAGAAAGTCTAAATCAGGATCCTACAAAATAGGAAAGTTAGGTTAGTTTCTAAAAATCAACAGAAAAACCTAATCCTAAAATTAAAAAACTCTAATCTTAACCTAATTCTAAAACTAGTCAATTTCAGAAAAACGCAACTGTCAATCCCCGGCAACGACGCCAAAAACTTGTTCACAACCCCAAATATAGGGTCGCGATGTAGTAATATTCTCGGTAAGACGGAGGTCGAATCCACAGGGACTAAACCTTGTACGTATTATGAAACTAACTAGAACTGGAACTAAAAGAAGATGTAATTTAAATCAGGAGAATGTAAAAGAATAATGGTGAATTATTAAACTAAAACTTGTAAAATTCAAAGGTGGGAAACTAGGGTTTCCAAGCATCCACTTGTAGAGACTAGAGAGATCTATGCTTGATTCACGAACACAACTGGAATCAGAGTCCTATCTTCATCTAATTGGAAGATATTTCATTAAAAATCAAATCTAAACTTCCTTCAATCTAGTTCTCAATGGATGAAAGGTATTAGAACTAGAATTGATTCCATCACTAAACCATGCCCATGAGACAAAGCAAATAAGAATGTACCAATCCACAACCAATCTAGGAGAATTATGAACATTAGGAAGAATTCCATCACCCAACCATGTCCAAGAGACGATGGTGAACAACAGGGTTCCCAAGTTCACAACCTCGATAATGAAAAGAACATACTCAAAGCTATCGCAGATCTATTGTAATTAAGTCACAACAAACCATTGAAAACTAAAAGTATTTCTTTTAATCAAACTAAAATCAAGGATAGTTCAACTTAAACATGAATCAAAGCCATAAAACACAACCCGTCACGCTACAAGCTTCACCTCTTAGCCCTAGCTAAGAGGTTTAGCCAATCATAGACATGATTGAGCCAGAATCTCTTAAGAAAATAATAGACATGGTTGAGCTAGAATCTCTTAAGAAAATAATCAAAACATCTAAGGAAAAGGGAAGAATAAAAACTCTTGATGATGGTAGCCAACAGGTCCTTCCTCTCTCTCTCTCTCTCTCTCTCTCTCTCTCTCTCTCTCTCTCTCTCTCTCTCTCTCTCTCTCTCTCCTACACTTCCTGCTCCCGTCCTCCAGTTTCTATGTTCGGCAAGGCCTGTTTAATAGGCTGCCCGAATGCAACAATCCTTCTGTGTAACCACGTTTGTGCAGCGATAGGTGTAATGATCCTGCGCAATCCAAAAAATAGAGGGATGGTTTGTTTTCTTTGTCCAATCAGCATATTAGGGCAAAATTCCATAGTACTGGCCCATCAGATGGACGCCCTTGATAGTCCTCCAAATCTTGTTCTTGGTCCCATTGTTTGATGTTTAATCAGCTTTGTTGATCCCCTGTTTTAGAAACAAATTGGTACCGACCCTTGGCTGCATTGGATCTATCCTTTGAACGTTCCTGATCATCGTTAACTGACCCCTGGCCCACTAAATCGGTGGACCAATTGAAATAGCGGTGAAGACCACTTTAGTTGAAGTAGGAATATGTCAATATGTCCTAGAGGGGGGTGAATAGGACTTTTTTAACATTTTTATGATTTATTTAAAATCATATTACACTAATCCTGAATGAATAGGCATGACAAGCATCAGGATATCATCAGAGTAACTAAAATGGCTTCCAAGCCAAATTGAGGATCCAATCACAAAACTATTTCAATGATAAACAAGAGACAGGTTATAGTTTATGATGGATGTGACTATGTGTGGAGTGTGAGCAGATATGAAGGCAGTTAATGAAATCACACAAATAATCAAGAACAATTATCAATCTCAAACACAGTCATTTTATAGTGGTTCGACGATCAGTCTACTCCACTCCCGGCAGACGCACTCACCTTTGAGTGTGCCAGATTTCACTAAGGAGATTTCACAGCGGTTCACCTAAAACCTAAAGTTTTAAATCAAGATCACCTTCAACCTTTATAACCTACACTGAGGTTGACTATTTATGCTCTCACGACCAAAGGTCAACACAACGCACCCACTTTTAGGCACACTAGCCAAGGATCTTTCATAAGACCCTAACGGAGGTTTCACTAGGATCACCTCGAACCTAAGGTTTTGGACAGGTTCACCTTCAACCGGATGTTTATGCTCTCCACAGAGCAAGGGTCCACACAATGCACCCACCACGTACACTCCCGCCGGAGGCCTCCTACGAGGGCTTGCAAGGGTGAGAAACACCTAAGACCCAATCCTAAAAAGGAATGATTACAAGTGTCCTCTGGGCTCTAATAACTTACAAATAATTGAATAAGTCTCATTCAGCACATTAACGAAGATCTCCTCCTTGTTGATGAAGATTCTTCGGCTTCCTTGATCCGTAACACAAATGATGTACCAATGTGAGGCTTTAGGTTGGGTCAAGGTTAAGACGGAATCCTACTCTATAAAAGATTTTCCTATAAGGAAGATAGAGTGATTTCGATTATGCATTCAAGGCATCCCAGCTTAATGATTTGTCATTAAGGTAGTAGCTGGAGGATCCTTGAATGCAAAAGTTCATTCCCCAATCCACTCTATTGAATATCAATGATGAGGGTGGATTGGAGGATGAACTTCCCTGAGAGAAAGGGCTTTAGGTATATGATCTAAGGTAAAACACACAAAAGCACTCTCTCCTTTCTCTCTCAGCAATAATAGACAAGCCCTCTATATATAGGCAAAAAGGTTCCAACGGATATAAAACGGTCACATTTATGACAAAGTTCGATATCATCAAGCGGGTTCGATATCATCGAGTGTAGACAAAGTTCGATATCATCAAGCGGGTTCGATATCATCGAGTGTATACTCTCGATAGCATCGACCGGCCGCTCGATGACACAAACTCAATGTCATATGCTTTTGAAACCTTTTGCCAGCTGGTCGATGGGATCAAAAATAAGTGTCGATGACATCGGATTTCAAACTCCAATACAATCGATACTAGTGTCGATTCATCGACATTTGAATAATGAGAGGAGACTTGACATGAAATATTTCAGGTTTACAAGAATGATCGAGGGACCATCGAGATCATCGGAACCTGAATGTCGATGATATCGATACCCGTGTCGATGCATCGATAAATCTAATGTATTTTTCTTTAAGCTTGCTGGACAGTTTATGTCCATGTTCGATGCAATCGAGACCGTACCGATATTATCAATATTTGAATATCGATTCTTTTAGAGACCCCCGATCATAGATAAACCAACCTAAAAATATTTTGCTGGAAGAACTTGGCGCCCAAGATCGATATCATCGAGAGCCTTCCGATATCATCAAAATTTGAACTTCGATGGTATCGAGGAGGCTTCGATATATCGATGTATATATGATATTCTTAAGGAAAAATAGGGGCGCCGAAGATCTGCTCTGTCGATATTATCGAGTCACCTTCGATAGACTCGAGATTCAAATATCGATGATATCGATAGGTATATCGATACATCAATAAATCCGTCCAGATGTTCATGTGATTGTTGGACACTTTTATCCTCATTCCGATGATATCGTTTAGGTATCGAGGACATCGACAACGCAGGTCGATCATATCGAGATGTGTATTGATAAAATTGATAAAATAAGAAAACTTAGAGAATTTTCCTATTTTGAAAAAGTTTTCTTAACTTAAAAATCCTATAATTTTTTAGTTTGTTTTAAAGGTTTTATATACCTGGTGTTTTGGGACAAGGGATGTGAGGCTAGATTTACCTGTGGCGAGCTTGCACACATCCGGATTGAGGCAGACGCTTTGAATTGATCTTACTATGAGGCTCTGCAATCTGACTGACTCAACACTCATGGTAATTGACAAACCAGGGCACTTTCACCAATCACACTAATTACGCACATCTTTGCGAATGTGTTAGACAGGTTATAACATGTTTAATGCAGCGAAACTGACTCCCTTAGTTTTCATTTTTCTTCCGGTCTTCTTGGGCAAGATTGGTCCTTCTATTGCTCCATTTTGAATGGTACAGATCATCAAGTATTGCCATGATGAAATCCTGGAAGATGATCCAGATCGACAAGGACTTTCGCAGTGAATTTTGGCCATCATCCTTGTGCGAGGCTCGATTTGGGTCGACTGGAATGTTGTTTTCTGATGTCCCCTGATTGTCCAGTGATGAGTTTTTGGGACTTGGGTGAGGGCTGTATTCGGTGAGTGGTTTGGATTTATCCAATTCGTAGTGCTGGTGGGCCACATCAATTCACAAACAGACGTCGTCGGTTTGTGTCGCAGTAAACAGGGCTTCTTTCGGCCGAAGATCTCATCCACATCGGAGTACAACCTTACGTGCAATAACTGGGGTTTAGGATGACTTCGTCCGGGCTACCTGATGGACAGTGTGGATCAAAGAGGTGGTCCACGATGGTGGGCCCACAACGTCCTAACAGACGTTGTCCGGTTATTGCCTATGCAAGAGGAAAACAAAGAGAGGATTCCTTCCGTATTTTACGAGGAGACGGGTCAAGGTGATTTTTGACTGGGATTCTCAGTCCCGTGTACTGCACGCAACCACTTGCTAAATACGTTGACTTCATGAAGTGGGTCCCACCTTAATGAGTAAGGGGAATATACTCCATCCATCCGGTTTCCCACTTGATCTACAGGGGTTTAATCCAAGATTGAAGCATATCCAGAGATCAAGTGGGTCCCAAACTATCATTGATTGATCTGCCCACTAGCTTTGATGATTCTTGAGCGTTAAATCCATGCTTTTAGCATCCTTTTCACTCCAAGCTCTTGAATTCACCTTACAACACAAACATGATTAAAATAGAACATTAAGCATTATCATGTGCATAAAGCCAAGCAATAAGTGGGGTCCAATATGCAATATTTGACCGTCAACATGGCGATGGCATCCCCACCTTGATTTACTGATTTGAGGGCCCACCCAATCTTGGGACCCATCTTGATGTATGTGTTATGCACCTAGAGGGGCTCATAGTAGCAGATCCCCTCCACCACTCATTTTCTCTATCTATTCTCTTCTCTCTCTCTCTATCTTTCTCTCTTTCTATGATGATGTGTGGCCCACCTGATGTGGTCAACAAATCCAGATCGTCCAGCAGGTGGGATAACCTAGCTGTCTAGTTTACTGGATGCAAGCTGGCCCACCTTGTTGCCCTGTTTTACACGATTCACATACCAGGGGAAAAATATACATATCTGATTGATCTAGATGTGTGCGGCCCATCCAGGTGGACCCTACCTTGATGCATGTGTTTTAAATCCTTGTTGTCCAGTAATCTGGGTAGCATGTTGTCCATTTTTCCAGCCTGCATGATCGTCCAGTCATGCAGGGATAGATGAATGGAAAGCACAATATCAGCTTGATTATTTTGTTGTAGTGGGGTGGCCCACTAACGTATGGACCCCACTTTGATGCATGTTTGAATCCACACCGTCCAACCAGGAGGCAGACCCAACGCCTAGGCAGTGCCAGCGTCTAGCAGGGTTGGCCATCCATAGGTTATGGTGTCACCTTGATGTTTGTATTATATCCACACCGTTCCCTATTTTTATGGCCCACCCGGACGGGGCCCACCCTTTGGCGGGGACGTCGGCAAGTGGGGCTACTTTGTGTATGTTTTACCCTAGCCGTCCAGGCCCTTTGGACGTCCAGTAGGGCTGCAGCGCAGCTGGACTAGTCGTCCAGTAGTAGGCCCACCCTGATGTATGTGTTGTTTCCACGGTATTCATCTGGTGCGGCCCGCTGTGATGTGTATGGGCCACTAGGAACTATGTATTTCATCTAGATTGTCCATCTGCTAGATGCCTAGCAGGTCCAAAAAGTTGAGAGGGCTGGACGTCCAGCAAGGGCCCAACATGCTGTATGATATTTCCCTTGGTAAAGTTGTGAGGTCCACCATATTGAAAGTTTAATGTATACACACTATACCTCCATTTTTTCTGAGATCATGGACCCCATCAGAACCTTGTAAGGCACAGCTTCCATCTGTATGAATGAGGACCAAACCGTCAAAATTTTTGAATGTCCAGTAGGCCAAGATGGGCTGGACATCCAGCCATTGAGCCCACTTTGTTGTATATACACGCTGCCCATCCATTTTGCTGGATCATGGGCTGACTTATAAGGCCCACTATGATGTATGTACCCTGCCCATCTATTTTTCTTGGCCATGGGCTGCCCCATGAGACCCATTATGATGTATGTGTTGCACATGCTGCCCATCTATTTTGCTGGATCATTGTTTCGAACAAGAAACAAATGCATTGCATTTGGGGAAAATTATTTTATTCGAATATAACAAAGAAAATATATAGGATAATCACTATATTATTAATATTGAGTTCATTTACATCCCTCTAGTATCCCTTGATTCCAAGATAGATCATTTGCAATACATAAATTGGAATTTTATTAAATCTCAAATTCGGCAGCATCTCGACAGTTGCTTTGGTCATCTCCTTAGGAGGAATGTCGTGTTGACTAACTCGTCCCTCCCCTTTCGAGCTAGTCTTTTACGTAAAGAAGAGCTTTGAGTAATGGAAGTCGAACTGAATGATTTCGGCAGCATCTCGTTCCCTTTTAAAGCTGGCCACATAATAGCCTAGTTGCACGAACCGCACAACCAGTTTGTCCGTTGCGCGGTCCGCGCAACCAATTAGTGGGTTGCGCGACCCGCGCAATTGTTTCTCTTCTTCGCTCCTCACCTTCTGTCTTCTTTCAGAGCTCTGCTTCTCTTCTAGAATTCTTTTCCTCTCCAATGAGGGGGAGAGGGGTATGTATAGGCCTCCACACGTGCCAACCCTCGATCTTTGTGCCATGGAGCCACCTTACATCAAATCTGACCGTTCATCTTGATCGCCCTCTGCTCCTGATCGCGCGACCCGTGCAACCGTAAAGGTGGTTGCACGATCCGCGCAACGGTGGAATCAGTCACGCGATCCGAGTAACAGATGAAACCTGTTAATAACACCTTAAGCTTATTATGCCATTCGCGTAACAACTATTTAGTTTGTGCAATCCACGCAACTTCTACTAGTCGCGCGACCCACGCAACTGCCAAACAAAACACTTGATTCTTTCTCATTTCTTCACTCCATATTTAATTTCTGATCTTCAATCTTTCTTCATAATTTTTATGCTCCAACAGATGCCCCCTTGATCCGTTCTTTGTTCCCAAGAATCAAAGAATTATGATCAATTTTTTGCATTCCTTGATGTCGTTGGGCGACCCGCGCAACCGGCGCCCGAGTGTGGTACTCGACCCAAACTTCTATAAATAGTCCAGCATTTCTCATTTCTTCACTTCTCCACTCTGCAGCGGCGATACCTTGTCTCCCTGTTCTCACCTCGCGCAACCAGTACTTGTTGGGCCACCAACGCAACGAATTCTCGTTCGCGCAAGGACCTTTAGCCGTTGCACCACTCGCGCAACGCAGACCCCGTTACGCCATCCGCGCAACCATCACTTTGGCTAGTCTTCCTAGATTTAACCCAATTTCCAAATTTCTTAAACATGGCTCGTTCTCAAGCTTCTTCTTCTAGAATAAAGAACCGTCCTTCTGCTTCTAGGGTGAAACAACCTCTTCATTATTCTTGGAAACATGTGGAGATAAATGAAGAAACTTTGGATCTCCATAACCCTTTCACCAGTAGTCGAACCATCATCCCTATTGATTTACCGCGTTATTGGTCGATCTTACACAGCGAACACTTTGACTGGCATAATATCTTTGTCTCAATGAACGACTGGGTTATGAGGGAGCCGAGAATCTTAACAGGATATTTGGGAGAAAACGGGCTCTATCAAAGAGTGGGTAGAATTCACAAGATGAGATTCTTGCATCCACACTATGATCCTTAGCAACCTTCCCCTTCACACTACTTCGAAACAGCTCAGCAACTCTTCTTTCTTGAGAAATTGCCTTAGAGTACAGGGAAATTCACAATCACATGACTGTTGTCTAGCCATGATTTTTACAGTGCTTAGGCTCGCGCTGTCGTTCGGAGACATACTGCTATACTGGAAGCATATTACGCTCTCTGACGCAATTATAGCCACATCGGAACACTTTCACACGGATGCTACTATCCTCAGATGCTTTCTTAATCATTGGTCTCCAACTACCAATTCGTTTCATCTTCCCCTAGGTGAAATGAGCGTCACTTTATGGGATCTTTTTGTATAGCAGCTCTTCCTATCGTGGGTGATATCTTTCACGCGTATATACCCTCCAATGAAGAGCTTGCTTCTGCATTTGTGAGAGGAGGTATATCCAAAAGTTCTAAAACTACCCTTGAACTTTTTAGTGCACTGGTCGCCTTCCCTCATCCTAATCACATCACTTCTCTTAAATGGTTGGCTCACTTTTCTCAAAAATTGCAGTATACTCTTTTCCTCTCAATTTCTATTTTCGTTAATTCCATTCTCAAACAATCTTGCTAAAGTATTGCATCTACATCTTGACAGCTTTGTAGGCCACAACCAGTCAGAACTCAAGGACATTTGTAAGAAAACAGAACATTCTACAGAATACAGTCCTTCTTGTGAATTAGCCGCCTTTCTTACTTACTAGTTAAGCTTAGTGATATTCCCTGATCTTGATCAAGCAGACACTATTAGGCCCTCATTCTTTGTAGTCGCAGGAGCAATGGCGGAAGATCAGAAATATTCGCTAGCTCCTCCAGTTCTGTGCTCTCTTTATCACGCCTTCAGAAATATTATTTATGGTTTGAAAGATCCTGTCCCTGAAGCTTTTCCGGTCTATGCTCCTTGGCATTTCTTTGTAGGTTGGCTAGGAGTATACTTTCCTTGGACATTTACTGACTCTGGAAGGGCATACTCGAACCCCAATTGACTCCCTCTTTAGTATTTTCAATTAAGGGACATGATTAAGGAATCAAATGGATGGATTTCTAGAAGACTAAAAAGCAATGATCCCATTGATTTTCACCACTTTCCATTGTTTAACTATCCTAAATGATGATTTTATCTCATTCAGTGAGCATTCCTTCCTTATTTCTATCAGTTCCAGTACTCTTTCATGGAGAGAAGGTAGCATATTCTAGCGCTAATCGTACTATCCTAGTAGGTTTGCTCACCAGTTTGGCTTTGATCAAGCCGTACCTGAGACTCGTGACATTGTCACAAGAGCGATGAGAAGTTATGGCATTGGGCCATATAATTGGGCCCTGATATGGAAGGAGCTCCTAATCATTCAGACTGGATCGCATTTCATAATTCCTGGCGATAATTATCCAGTTAGCGCTTCTTACTGTTTAATGCGATGGTGGGTTCACCAATATGACTTGGTGGACAATTATCTTCCAGCAGATCACGCCATGTGGATTCCTCCTCCTTGCCTTAAGGATTATCAGAAAGACTAGGGCATCAGCTATTTTGAAGAAACGAACCCTCCCCCTTTTCCAGAGCAACTTTGTATGAAGATTTCTTTAGAAAATGTTATATATGAAGTAAAGCTCGCTAATGCCCTTGAAGGATGGATAGCTTTCGGCACTCCTCTGATGAATACTCATTAGAATGACGATTCATTACAGTTCTATCCTCCTCTGCCTTTGCAGATATTACGAGATAATTCTCCTTTATCGTCAGAAAGCCAGGAGATGCCAGAACATCATCATCCACCTCGAAAGGACAAACATATTATCATTGAAGACTTGTCCTCTTCAAAAGAATAAATATATTTTAAAACATTTTAACTTTAGAATAAGGGATTTCAAACATTGGATATTTTGATCTAACTTAATATAAATATGATTTCATTTACTTTAGAAGAAATGCATTCTTCATATGGAATTTTGTGATTTATATCATTATATCAAACAATCGACATATTTTGGCATATTTCAGATAAATATATGTTCGTACATTCTTACATCATCTCAGTATTACATGTTTTTACATATGTGCTTATTTACGTGTAGTTTCTTTTGACCCCCAATTTACATTATTGAAAATATTGGGTATTCTATTATGAGATATTTCGCCTCTTCATAAATTTCCAAATCATGATTAATTTCAAGCATATTCATCTGTGTAATTATCCTGACATGATATTGAATGAAGAATTAAAATAAAAGCATTTATCTACTACAATTGTCAGTATGAGATTTTTATATAATTTTTGTCTTAATTGGCAGACACACAGTTTAAGCTCTTGAGTAGTGGAGCCCACGCAGTTTTTTAGACTCTTGAGTAGTGGAGTTGGATCTCACGTGATGGTCTCTGTAACTCTTAGGATTTCATTAGATTCTCACAGCCTGGTGAGATCACAAACCGCGATCCATCAGAGGGGCCCAGTGAAGCTACCGGGGCCGTGAACTCGGTTGGAATTACGCACAGGGTTGACCGTAATAACTCTCTAGAGTTCACGGGGCTCGCAAGGTGACCTTTGGGATACCAAATCTAGGGGCGACAGTCCATCAATGAGTAGGTTTAAGCCCTTCCTCATGAGTTAATACTGAAATCAAGCCAAAGATCTGAGGGGCTTACGCATGGTTGGCCTATCTATGGACATGGCCAAAGAGCTCACACTGCGGACCGCATTTTCTTCATCTGCTAGGTCGGACCCATTCATGGGAGGTCATTTTCCTCCGTTCCCCGTGACGCTATCAAAAAGCTATACAGACAGCATTGGTCTCACGTGTGACTAGCCGTTGAGGACTTTTTGGCCTATTAGGCTTTTAGTCGCTGGCTCCATCAGCTGCCCGCATGGGTATGCATATGATGGCCTTCATAGGCTTTTTAGGGCCACTGGCTTCTCACTGCTGCCCGAATGGAGAAGTGATAGGTCTTATACGTAGTTGGCCATTTTAGGGTTTGGTTAGACTACCTTAAAAGATAATAATAGGCTGTCATCGTTATTGCGAGAATGATAGACATCTCTGCCTGATATTGATACGTCACCACTTCTGTTAATATCTTCAACGATAATCATATGTGTTGTTCATAATATATCAGCTTGGTGACGATACCAATTTTTTGATCATTTTGCAGATCTCACTTGATGATGACGATGGTCACTTTCTTTTTGCAACACTTGTTGGTACATAATCTTGATGTACTTGCAAATTTCTTCTTTATTCATTCATCTGACAATACATAGCCGTGGTCTTGTTTATTCTTGCCCCCTTTTGATATAGAATCGTTATTTTGATAATATTCTGGATCAAAATCAGTAATGTCTTCAGGGACGGTATCTTTTGATGAAGCGAGCATTGACTGGTATACTGATACCTTGTCCATCTTGATCCACGACTCTGTATGCGCCATTGGAGTACACTTCTTTTATTATGTACGGCCCATCCCATTTAGGCTCGAATTTGCCCCCTGTTCGACGAGTAACCACTATAGGTCTTTTCAACATCAACACCATATCCCCTTTTTCAAAGAGCGATATTTAAATCGTTTATCAAATGCGACCGATATCCTTGCCTGATATGATTGTAATCGTTGTTGGGCTACCAGACGTTTCTCGTCGAGTAAATCCAGTTCTCTCAGCCTTATTTTTGCATTTTCATCATCTATAATAGACTGATGCACTGCCACTCCGAGTGATGCTACTTGTATTTCAATAAGGATCACTTCTTCTACACCATAGACCAGCGAATATGGTGTTGCTCTTGTTGTTGTCCGATGAGTAGTTTTGTATGCCCATAATGCTTCTTGTAACCTCTCATCCCAATCACGCTTGTTCCCTGTTACTGTTTTCTTCAGTATCTTGACTATCATTTTATTAAACGCCTTTGCTAATCCATTGGTTGGTGGATAGTAAGGTGTTGAAAATGAATGATGAATGCTGAATTTCTGGCATAGCTTTTTCATGCCTCTGTTTTTGAAGGGAGTGCGATTATCTGTGACAATTTTCTTTGGAATACCATGGCGGTATATTATTGTGTGTTGGATGAAATCAACCACATCTTTTTCCTTAACATCGCGTAATGCCACTGCTTCTGTCCACTTGGATAAATAATCTGTTACTGCCAAGATATACTGTTTTCCTTTAGACGAAGGCGGATTTATTGGACCAATGACGTCAAGTCCCCAAGCAAAGAAGGGCCAAGAGGCGACCGACTGATGCAGGTCTTCTGGAGGAATGTGTATAACATCTCCGTGAATTTGGCATTCATGACACCGGTTCGCATAATTTATCACGTCTTTGAACATAGTAGGCCAATAATACCCCACTCGATGTATTCTATGGAATAGATTTCGACCAGGTTGATGTGCTCAGCATTCTCGAGAGTGCGCTTCTCGCAATGTCTGGCCTGCTTCTTGTTTGTCTAAGCAACGTAGCAACATTCCGTTATAAGATTTTCTATACAGCACTTCGCTGCATATGATGAATCTACTTGACCGTTGCTTGATTTGCTATTTCTGCGCTAGATCTTCTGGTAGGATATTATATTTGAGATAATCCATGAAAGGCTGACGTCAATCATCTGTCGTTACCTCTAAGCACGATATACGAAGTGTCTCCACGGTTTCGTTGATGACCTCTGAAGACGGCAAAAATCTTCTTTCTTCTATAGTTACTTGGAGAGGGCTCCGATTCGGGGAGGACAGAGCCGCTGCCAGACTTTCCAAAGCATCCACTCTTGCATTTTCAGATCACAGTATGTGATTGATTTCGACATGACAAAACTGTTCCAGCAACCATTGTGCTTTTCGGCAATATGGCAAAAGTTCTTGCTTTCTTACCTCGAATTCAGTCGTCAATTGATTTATAATTAATTTAGAATCTCCAAAGATATGCAACATTTTTATCTCCATTTCTTGAGCCATTTTCATTCCAATGATGAGGGCTCTGTACTCAGCCTCATTGTTTGTGCATGTAGTACCCAACGTGAAGGAATAGGTAGCAAGTCACCTTGAGGAGTAATGAATATCACTCCTGCCCCCGCTCCTGATGCTCGAGAAGCACCATCAAAATACATCTGCCATGGGCTTTGTGACTCAGCCAACATAACTTGTTCATCTGAAAACTCATCATTGATGGTTTCACATTCTGCTACAGGGTGTGTAGCAAGGAAATCCCCCACTGCTTGTCCTTTTACCGCTTTCGCCGACACATACGTGATAGCATATTCCAAAAGTAACAGCATCCATTTAACCAATCTCCCAGACAACATCGGCCTTGTCATTAAAAATTTTATCGGATCTACTCTTGAGAACAAAGCTATGTCATGGGAGAGACAATAATGTCGTAATTTCTGAACTGCAAATATCAACGCCAGACACTCTTTCTCAATCAGAAAGTAATTGCATTCCGCGCCCATCAGAGTACGACTTAAATAATAAAGAGCAGTCTCTTTCCCAGATTTGTTCACCTGAGCCAACAAAGGCCTAAGGAATTCTCGGTTGCCGATATATACAAAATAAGCGGCTTCCCTTTTATCGGAGCTGTCAGTATCGGTGGCTATTTCAGTAACTCATTTATTGAATCAAACGTATTCTGACAGGCTTAGTCCCATACAAACTTTGTACCTTTCTTCATCAAATGGGAAAATGGCTAATATCTCCCTGCTAGATTTGAAATAAAACGACGGATGTACGCCAGCTTTCCTTGCAAACATTTTAATTCTTTTAATGTTGTCGGTGGTGGCATATCTTTAATGGCTCTGACTTTCCCTGGATCTATCTTGATGCCCCTATGCCGGACAACAAAACCGAGAAAATGTACATTTAGCTGGATTCATCTTTAGCTATTTCTTTCTGAGTCGACAGAAAATCGATGTCAAATGTTCATAATGCTCCTGATGATCTCCTGACCTGACCACCAAATCATTGACATAGCACTCAACATGCTTGTGCATCATGTCTTGGAAGATATTCTGCATTGCCCTCTGATATGTCGCCCCGGCATTTTTGAGACCAAATGGCATAACTTTATAACAGAAAATTTCCAGTGAAGTTATGACGTTGTTGCTTCTTCATCTTCAGGTGTCATTCTAATTTGATTGTACCCTACATAACCATCCATGAAGGACATATAGCATACTAAGTCGTACTGTCAATCAGTAATTCAGTTATTGGGAGAGGAAAATCATCTTTTGGGCAGGCTTCAAGCAGATCTCTGAAGTCAACACACACCCTGACTTGTCCGTTTTTCTTTTTCACGGGGACAATGTTTGATATCCACTTGGGATATTTGATCTCCCTGATAAACCTGACCATTATCAACTTATTCACTTCTTCTTTTATCAAGGGAACCAAATTCGGATGAAATTGTCTTTGCACTTGTTAAACCGGCCTTTTGTCTTTGGAAATATTTAATCGGTACATTGCTACGGAAGGCTCCAAACCCAGCATCTCTGCATATGTCCAAGCGAAGACGTCTTTATTTTCTATGAGAAGTTAGACGTATTTCTCAGCTTCCTGTTCAGAAAGACCGGCGCTGACAAATGTGTTCCTTGGTTCTTCCTCCATACCCAGATTTATCTCCCGCAAACTATCTATCGTTGGCTGCTCGCCGTCTTCCATCTACTTCGGAGCCACTTCAGGATGCTTGATTGTTTTGGGATCTTCTTCTGACAATTGTGCGGCCGTAACCATATTCACTGATGACTTTGCCCCCCCAGTCTTTGAAATTTTCTTCGCTTTTCCTGACCAACCCCAAGAGGAATTTGAATTCCTCTCCCATGATTCAAGCCGGTGGGTTCTTCGTAATCAAAACCCATGCTTTTCATGATCTTCATGCTTGTCGGGCTATATTTTTTGAGATCTTGCGGTGTCAGCCTACCACGGTACATATTATTCTGGGTCTCTTCTCCTGCCTTCACTTCCACTGAGGCGTACAATTCTATTGGTTCTAGGTATTTTGCGCTAGACATTTTCTGAAATCTTTTTAGAGCGGCCGAAAATGGCTTATTCCATTCAACATATGGCAATGGCACTATATAATTGGACTGCAAAATTTTCAACTATTTGGGTGATAACAGGGTTAGTGGCAGTTGCCCCGGTTGTCTCAGATGTTTCGGCACAAAATAAAATCTCTTCTTTGCTTCTGCAGTTCTAGATGATCCTGCCTTTTATGTTTCTTCTTTAATCACATTTATTCGAATGTTCTTTAGGACTTCGCTTTCATCATTCTTTATTTCTTCTTTAGCGAACCCTTTATAGTAACTGGTGTCCGCAAAGAAGGACTCGGCCTCTGTATATGGCTTTGCGTCGGCCATTACTTTATATTGTATTCCATCTTTATAGTATTTGAAACATTGATGTAGAGTAGAGGGTACGATGCTGTACAGATGTATCCATGGCCTTTCTAGGAGGAGATTATACGTCGCCACGACATTTATAAAGTGGCACACGACACCGGTGGTCAGCTCTCCTATTTCCAGCGTCACTGTAATCTTACCAAGTGCACGTTGCCGATCTTGATTAAAGCCCTGTATCATCATTCCACTAGGGCGTAGGTCAGAACGACGATAACCCAGTTTACTCAACATTGAGAGTGGCAAGAGGTTCACCGCAGACCCATTATCTATCATAATCCGCTTGACCTTCTTCCCAAAGATATGGCCCTCTATCATTAGCAGTCTTTGTGCTTTACCTCACAGATCAAATCATCATCGGAGAAGGAAACGACTGGTAGGAAATTTTCTTACTTATCGTGCTCTTCAAGTCTCATCTCTACCAGTAAGGTTTCTCTGACATTATGATTAGACAATGCTTGGACCAAGCTCTGCCAAAATTCTTCTGACAACTTCAGTGCATCGTAGACGCTTAATCGAGCCGGTATGCCGTTCAAATGACTTACTACGTCATAAGTCACCTTTGTCGTCTCACTCTTCTTTTCTTTCTCGTCATTATCGTTCTGCCTTTCAATGACTTCTTTTCTTATAATCCTTGCTTTCTGCTTCACAGGACTTGTTATCTTCTTTCCTGATCGTAGTGTAATCACCGCTACCTTCTTTGTCGTCTTACGGTCCTCTTTCTCTTTCATATCCCGAGCCTTTTCTCGGATCGTGAGCATATTCACCATCACCATGGTACCCATTTCTTTTTCTTTACCAATTACAATTTCGCCCTTGTCTATCATTCGCTGTATTATACATTTCAATGTATAACAATTCTCCATTGGATGCCCTACCAGGCAATGATAGCTGCAAAAATCTCTCACTCTTGTTCTTGTCACATCTTCAGGGCATTTGGGTTCTGGTAATTCTATCATGCCGGCTTTTAGTAGTTGGTTCATCATAGGAACAACATCTTCCCTGTCGAACGCGAACCCCTCGTGAGAATTGAGCATCCCGGGCCTTTTTCCACTGTATCTATTTCTTGATTGGCTCCATTCTTCTTTTCCTTTCGGCTTCTTTTCCCTTGAGTCCCTTGTATCTTTGCTTCTCTTGTCACAATCGATGGTATTTACAGCCATCCTGCTGGGTACTCTCCTAGTTGTCTCATGGTGAAACGCTGGCATCTTACGAGTCATCAATTCTAAAGCATGAGCCTTAGTGGCCAGGTCACGAAAAGTTCTCGGCGTTGGTGAGTCCAAACGCGATTCTTGTCTCCATAGAGTTCAGACACATCTTGACCTGTTCTTTTTCTTCCGGTAACTATCTACACGAAGCTCCCAATGTCTTCCATCTGTCTATAAACTTTTCCACTGGTTCTCCTTCTCTCTGCCGCACCGAAGCCAATTCTGTAATATTAACATCGCGCTCTGAAGAGAATAAGTTTGACATAAATGCATCCTACATTTGTTCCCAAGTACGTATCGACCCTGGGGTCAAGCTGGAATACCATCGGAATGCTTTATACGTCACTGACGACCCGAACAATCATAAGCAATACTACGGTATTGTAGAGAAATTCCCCATGCTAGTAATGAAATGCATTAAGTGTTCCTCTAGCAATCCTTCCCCATTAAACTTTTGAAAATCTGGATGCTTGAAATTGGCTAGAAAGGGGATATCTTCTACCTCCCTTGGATATGGCGTTCTATATCTGAAACGGCCAGTATTCTCACGTTCTCTCTCCACTCTGACAGCTTCCTCAATGACTTGTCTCAACTCGTCTTGTGTCATGGTTCTTGCTGCGGGGATGAACCCCAATAATCCTGCCCCTGCAGTTGAAAGCCTTCAGGCTGGTTTTCCTGTCCGTTCATTGTGCCCATCATCGGAGGAGCAGCTATTTGTGCTACATTATGTGCAAGGGTCGCTAAAGCCTCTCTAAGGTTTCTGTACTCTTCCATCAGTGCTCTTTGTGCTTCTGCCATTTCATTCATGCGATCCTTTGTAGTCGGCATATTGTCCTAAATTGTCCCGGCCATATGTACTACAGCTTCTCCGCTCTTTAACGAAGTTGTAGTTGGAGTGGGGCGGGAGTATGTCGACGTAATAAGACTTACGAAGAGAGGAGAGGATGGAGTTTCGTTCGACTTTTCTATGCTTCTAGTACCATTGATTGATTGTGGTGATACAGACATTGGTGAATTTGTCTAGGGCGATACGGACATTGGTGAATTTGTCATTAACGCTTTACCTTTCTGCTTTGTCATGTAAGTGCTATAGTTGATAACTTCACTATATTGTCAAATTTGTGGTGCCAAAGACACTGTATGTATCTTGTTATGAAGCTTGCATATATGAAGAACAAAGCTCTATACATGATATGTCAAGTCAAGACAAAAGTCTCACAAGATCAGCTTCGATAGTCAAGCAATGTTCACAAGTCAAGACTCGAGGATGTGAGAATGTTCGACTTAGTTCAAGACAAGTACAATTCAAGATCTCAAGCTTCATTATGCTCAAGGTCATTCAGCTAAGTTTCAATGTCTTTGCTTCACTATTGAGGTATGACTGATCTTAGGTTGACCTTTAGAGTAGGTCATTTTGGATACATAAGTCATATGTTTTATATAAGTGAGTTTCGTCTGTTCTAAGACTAGTTCTGGACTTTGTTCAACTAGTCCTATTTCTGCTTCGACCTGTCCTAGAATTACCTGGACCAGTCATAAGTTTGTTGCAAAAATTCAGAATTTTTTGTTAAGCTTCGACCAGTCCTGGAGTCTGTTCGACTAGTCGTATGAACAGTGTCGACTGCTTCTTTGACCTGTCGTAGACCTACGACTCAAACTACAACGATGAAATTCGACTTGCTTCGACTAGTCGTGAGCAACCTTCAACCAGTCGAAGGTGTCCTTCGACCAGTCGTAGACTACCTACGATCAGTCGTGAAACTGACTTATCTTATCGCGCTCGAATTTTCAAATTTTTGTTAGTCCTACGACCAGTCGTAGCGACTTAAGACCAGTCGAAGATGTGATTTGCTCACCTATAAATAGAGCACGAATCTCAGAATTAAATATGAAATTCAAGCTAATTTAATCCGACCTTCTGAGAGATAAGTCTGCGCTCTATTTAAGCTAAGTGTGCATATTTAATATTTTCTTTCTTTAGCTTTTTAAATTGATTTTGTTTCTTATATTCCAATCTGATCTGAAAATAGGAAGTGTTGTTTTCCTTTTTCTGGAATCAAAATCAATTAAAGCTAGCCCATTTGTTTTAATTTAAAATCTATTAGAACTTAGAACCATTATATAGTGAGTATTGGACATTGAACTTTGACATTCAAATCTCTACTCCGACTTGATTCTTCCGGGCTGCTACAACAAAGAAGAAAATCAGGTATTTTACATTTTATGTAATTTACTGTATTTGGTTTTGTTTGAGATTCGCCAGAAAAATCTCATTGTGTTGGTTATCTGAGGAGAGCCAGAAAACTCAGACAGTGTGGGTTTTTGGAATGTGTAAGCCCAAGTTAAAAAGACACAATTATGAAGATTTTAGGTGAACCTGTAAAAACCTGTTTGATAGTGAACGCTAATATCCCCTGTGTGAGGATATTAGGAGCGGAGTAGCAAGCTGTATGGCTGTTGTTTAACAGTTGGTGAACACACAGGTGAACCACTATATATCGGTGTGTTTTGTGATTTGAATGCTCTTTTAATTTCTATATCTTTAATCATTAAGATTTGTGGAATATATGTGGATGTGAATGTTGTAATATTTATATTTCAAGCAAAGTGGGGAATGTTGTAATAGTTTAGAATTTATTTCTTGTTATTTCATTTATTTTCTTTCTGTTTGAGTTTTGATATTCAATTTGTTCTAGTAAGGTTGTCCTGCCATAAACCCTTGGTTCTTATGGTGCAAAGGTTGTCCTTAGAACAACATTAGTATCAAGCTCTTTATTTTGAGGTTGTTTTACATTCCTATATTGTAGTTTATTTTTATTGGCTATCCTATTTCTAATTTTGTGTTGTTATATTTTAATTTAGCATAGTCCTATTCACTCTCCCCCCCCCCCCCCCCCCCCCCCCCCCTCTTGGACATATAGCTTGGCCTTTTCATGTCGTCCATCTGACCCTCGGGGTGACCAAAGCTGAAAACTCGCGCGATGTTAACTGCGGAATTACTCACTCAGGATAGATCGCAGGAGGAGCGAGTCAAGGATTTCTCTTAGCTGCATTGCGCGTTATCGGCCCTTTGACTCTTGGCGAAGGCAATTCATCCTAGGGCTTCTTGCATTCCGTACTATTGTCCTACGAGACATTACGATAGTCCAGCCTTTATCTCCTTCCAGTGATTAAGGTGGAGTAGATACAACCCTAGCTGTCGCTCAAGTCAAGTTGTTTTTGCTTGTAGGAAGTCGGGTCATGTGTTCCGGAGATTGGTTCGGTGCGTATTCTATCACAAATCCGGTCAGAATGAAACGGAAGTTTACTTTCCTTGCAGAAATTGCCATTAGTTATAATTCGTAGTTGAATTCAGAAACCTTCACTTATAAAATATAATTGCAATTAGTATTTGAAGAATCGAATAATCTATCTTAGAGATGAAGGGGGGGATGTTCCCCAGTGAGAGTCGTCATTTTGGCATCGAAAGACGCCAAACTACAATGAAAATTCTATAATACTCTCAACGTTAGTATTGAAATAAAAATAATGTTCCCCAGCAGAGTCGCCATTTTGTTTTGAACAAGAAACAAATGCATTAGATTTGGGGGAAATTATTTTATTCGAATATAACAAAGAAAATATATAGGATAATCACTATATTATTAATACTGAGTTCATTTACATCCCTCTGGTATCCCTTGATTCCAAGATAGATCATTTGCAATACATAAATTGGAATTATATTAAATCTCAAATTCGGCAGCATCTCGACAGTTGCTTCAGTCATCTCCTTAGGAGGAATGTCGTGTTGACTAACTCCTCCCTCCCCTTTCGAGCTAGTCTTTTACGTAAAGAAGAGCTTCGAGCAATGGAAGTCGAACTAAATGATTTCGGCAGCATCTCGTTCCCTTTTAAAGCTAGCCACATAGTAACCTAGTTGCGTGACCCGCACAACCAGTTTGTCCGTTGTGCGGTCGACGCAACCAATTAGTGAGTTGCGCGACCCGCGCAACTGTTTCTCTTCTTCACTCCTCACCTTCTGTCTTCTTTCAGAGCTCTGCTCCTCTTTCAGAATTCTTCTCCTCTCCAAATGAGGGGGGAGAGGGGTACTTATAAGCCTCCACACATGCCAACCCTCGATCTTTATGTCATTGGGCCCACCTTACATCAGATCTGACCGTTCATCTTGATCGCCCTCTGCTAGTGATTATGCGACCCGAGCAACCGTAAAGGTGGTGCGGGATCCGTGCAATGGTGGAATTAGTCACGCGATCCGCGTAAAGGATTGTAACGCCCCGAAAATTGGGGATCAAGCAAAGCTCAACTCCCGAGTTCCAACTCATCACTTATACAACATAGATGATGATGATTAAATGTTCTCCATATTAGTGCATTAAACATGAGTGGGATCATACTAAATCAGCATATCATACTCCAGAGATAATTAGATTAAGCAAGAGAAAGACTATGATAGATATATAAAGTATGTAAGTGGTTATAAACCCCCAGAGTATGATCATGTCACCAGGCTAAATAGATACATGTTTGTTCCAAAATATACAAAATGACAAAGTATAATGTCCAAATAATTTGTATCCCTGTAATCCCGTCGGTCAAGACATGGTCTACATAGACCCGCCTGATAGTTGCATATAGGAGAACTCCTCATCATTATAGAAGTCAAGCTCCGCTTTGTAAGCTTCGCCATCATCTGCAGCTAAAACAGTGTTTGGTTGGTGTTTTAAAACACCGTCCTAGAGTGGGAGTGAGTGATCAACTTGGTGGAGCTATAAGGCAAAGGTTAACATGTTATCAATTCAGTCAAGTAGTAATGATAAAGCAATACAACAAGCATTTCCTAACTACTCTGGTTAATGCAAGAATGGTATGTTGCAATGATACATGCCCTCGCCTGCACTCCCTCAGCGACATCATCTCACGATCGCGAATGCAACACTCCTTACAAGTGCGCTTCCTCGTCAAAGCACATGTAATGCAGTGCGTGGTCGTGTTAGCAATATTTAATTACGCTTATTCATATAGCAGATTCGGAAAGATAAGGTACCTCCCTTTATATCATTTACCCCAAATAATGATCCATTTAGGGTCGTCAATCTTAGTTAACACATACGATAGGCAAGTTATAGGGCAACATCACCCCTGTTTGAAAAGCAGTGGATAAGCAAGTTCAGGTCGTTACGAAGAGGCTCGTCACCTTAGCGTAGGCCTAGTTTATACTCGAGGTCACTACGGAAAGGCTCGTCAGCTTAACGTAGGCCAACAGCTCGAATACAGTATCCCATACACCACATATTCGGCTCATGAGTTGGCTTGCTCACTGGTCACTACAGGGAGGCTCGTCACCCCAGCGTAGGCCAACAGCTCGACCACGGTGTCCCATACACCAACATTCCTGGCTCATGAGTCTTAGCGGATCTTGGTACCATGGTTAAACGGGCTTTACATTGGTAAGTGGTACCTTAGATTCAAGCAGTAGTGTCCATACATGGTAAACACACAATAGGTCAATCGAGTTATTTAACAAGTACGATTGGTACGAGCGCACGTTGAATTGATCGGCATGGAGCGCGTAAGCACTCCGCGTGGCCTAACCATTGTCGACAATCACCGTACGGCTCGGATTCATCGAACGTATCTAATGTGGCGAAACTAGTTCGGCCACTCAATCAGGAGTCATTACCGATTGCCTGGACTAGGTGGTAGTCCCAAACATACTCAAATGCAATAGGGAATCACATATATTACTCATAATAGCATTTAACAAACAATACAAACATATATCTCATTTGAACATTTTATCAAACACATTAGACAAGTTGACCTACATATGCATTTTATCCATAAATCGTATAATGACAATTTACAATACATCAAGGAAACTATTCATATAACTAAGGAAACTAAGAATCCTGTCTTAATACACTTAATAACTACAATCCATCAACAAAATCTCATTTAGACATTTTAACAAACACCTAGACTACACATTTCTAAATATATAGGCTAGACTTATTACAACCTAATTTATAGCAATTCATTTCACAACATCGGTTATAAAGTATGTAACATACATGTATCTAAGATTAGAACTTATTATAAACACAATTCAGGATTTCACATTCATTCAAACATTTCAACAAACACATAGAATGCATTTTATATTCACATAGTTCACACACACTTGCTGTAACACCCCGATTTTCAAAACCCGAGTATGTGACCCAGATCTCAAAACCCAAGAGTTAACTATTGATAATGCTAATTTACCACAGGTCAAAGTGCGATATATAGCGGAAATAAGCATAGTATATATATATATATATATATATATATATATATATATGATCTCAAAATGGGAACAATATTTGGGCCCACTCAGCTGGGGGCCACTTACAAAACCTCAAGTTTCCTTAAATTCTGAATGTACTAAAATAGAGGGAGGAAATAAAACTAATCTACTGATTCAATCCGTAGTAGGCAGCCGCCTCTTACTGCGATGCTCCATCATGAAACTCCTCCTCGGTCGCCACCACCTCTGGGTCTATAGCGTACTCGGCATCTCCTGTACCTGCGTCCTCTGTATGGTTGAACATTGATGAATGAGTGACTAACTTAGTGTGATCTCCCCTCAAGATTACACACTACCGCCTTAAACCAGGAATAGTATAAAAGCACCACAATAATCCAAAACAGAGTAATGCAGTCTTATTATATGCATGAATGCGTGAATGCATCGGCCCAAAAAAAAAAAAAAAAAAAACACCCAGACGGCCAGTGGGTCGTCACCCATGAAATCGACCCTGGTAAAACATCCAGATGGTCTTGTGCCCCAGAAAAACATCCAGACAGGCGATGAGACTGGTCATCAGCGCAACACGCGGCGTAATCGTATGGGCATTAGTGATCCAAGTCATCATCATAAGTCGAATGGTTGGTCATCAGCGCAACACGCGGCGTAATCGTATGGGTATGAGTGATCCAAGCCATTGAAATATGTCATGTATGCATGATTAGCCAAGTCTTTATTAGTCCGTTTGCAATCAGCCAATTTAAATAAGCTTAAAGGTCACTACGAGGAGCACATGGCCCAGTGTAGGCCGACGGCTCGGCATAGTGTCACATTACGACCATACCCGGCCCATGAAGCTACCGTCTTAGGGTGTGTGTAGCACCCACTAACATGTGATCAATCATTTTAATTATAAAGGGCTACCACCTATGCTGACTAGGGAGGGAACATTGAAATTTCCAAAAATGACGATTAAAGCATGTCGGTATGAATGATCCAAAAATGAGTAACATCGATCTTTGAAAAGGTTATGAAGTTCATCTTGAGTCAGTTAGGTGGCATCACACATGGGTGGTAAACCCCTTGGTCAAACATCACAACCAAAAACCCTCCATGCCAGGGGCCTACTTATGTCACCACCAATCTAGATACACCCCAAGCACGGATTCTCCTTTACTAGAATCTTTTCATGGAGAGGTTTCAACAATATGTGTGTCATAGCAATGCAGATCAAGGTATAAAAGAGAATAAAGAGTAGTACAGATATTGAACTCACATGGATATCCAGGTTATTCACATGGGTTACTCACACTAATATCATAATATGAGCGAGAGATCAAGAATTTAAACAACATTAAAATCAAGCAAAAGCAGATGTGTTTCTCATAGAATTTCCATTTCGCCTAGCAAGTCATGTATACTAATAAAATTACTATTTCTAGTCTAGTTAGGGATGGAAAGTTTAAGGGGAGGAAAATCATCACTAGACACGGGGTAGGATGCTTCTAAAGGCGAGGAAGATGGTGGATTTGCACTGCTCGCGAACTCCCCTGAACAATTCATCCATAACAGTTAATGAGTCATAAGGTTAAATATGAGGGTAGGTGGAGAGTTGGAAGGCCCAAAACGGGGTTTGTTTGGGTTGTACCCAAGGTCGATTTATCCTGCCAAACTCGTGACACCGCTGGTTGAATATATTGCGCACACTGAATAGATACTACATATCACCTATAACTAAGGCCCATACATATTTACTGTATACCTTATATATGTCTATCCAAGTCCCAGAATACCTCTGTACATGATGACTATTACATGTGAGCATGTTCTATATGCTGTATATACTCGGTGCATGTCACACATAGCAATTTCACCACACAGCAGGGGTGTACATCTTGTTTAAATATCTCATCCATGTAGGTACATGTCATGTACATGCATATCCAGGGCCTGAGTCTAAATCATAGTGGATACCCACATAGGGCCCACCATGCATTCCTGCACACAGTCCCGTTTAAGTGTATCACATCCATTTATACATGCATACTATCCATATGTACCAATAGGCACATGTACATCAGTGTACTTGCATATATGTAGAAATGTATACTTGTATACATATAGAGACATGCACCTCTGTACACATATCTTACATATGCATTGCACTCATACACATGTATACTAGGGCCCACCATGCATTCCTGCACACCGTCCGTTTAAGTGTATTACATCCATTTATACATGCATACTATCCATATGTACCAATAGGCACATGTACATCAGTGTACTTGCATATATGTAGAAATGTATACTTGTATACATATAGAGACATGCACCTCTGTACACGTCTTACATATGCATTGCACTCATACACATGTATATCTATATATATATATATATATATATATATATATATATATATATATATATAATATATAAGAAAAGGAAGAACACGTCCATCACTAGACGGCTATATTGGACGGTCTGGATTAGTAGACTAGATCCTGGATTAGTAGACTAGATCCAACCTAAGGACAGGTGGGGCCCACGTCCTGCACAGACGGTAGGATATGGTTCTCATCACCATGGGGCCCGCTATTATGTGGCATGACCCTAGATGGATGTTCTTAGATGGACGGTCAAGGATGCACACGTGGCCTAGTGCGGCCCACCGCCAAACCGTCTGCATGAGGTGAGGCCCGACTCCAGTGCAGCCCACCTGCCCCAACCGTGCATGACAGCCTCCCTACTGCGACTGTTTTGGAGACGCCATTGGCCCTGGTTTTCGTCTAAAACAAGCCCTACTGGAGGGCGGGTTTCACCGTCTATCTGCGACCAATCATGGCCCACTGAAGTAGGTTTCGGTCCACCTCTTGAACCGACTTCCTGCTCATAAGCTATCTGGATTTGAGACCGAATCCCGCTCCTGAGTGCGGGCCAGCTCTGTCCAGTTCTTGTGGACCCGAGGAAGGCTAGATCTCGACTGGGATTATGACCCAGCAAGAGGCCTTGCTCTCCTCATTCGAAGGTCTTTCTCCGACTAACATCTGGCCCAAGACAGAGCCTCAGATAGGCCTGTAGTAAGCCATGAAATGCGACTATTTCTTGGTCAGTTCTTAGCTCAAAACATGGCCTGATGAACGTTCCGAACAGAGCCATTCATGGCCTGTTTGAAGACCTGCTGTAAGGCTTGATTTTCATTGATTGGCTGGTTCCTCATCCTGGAAAACGGCCATCGGTTGGCCTGTTTGGGACGCCATTCATGGTCCCAAAATGGCTCTGAAAGAGCTCATGCTCAGGTGGTCGAGTGACGGCCAAAGTGGCTTTGCCCCATGGTAGAACTCAACCGAACTAGGCTGTTGAAACAACAACAACAACAAAAGGCGTTGGAAATCACCTGAGCTGTGTCTCCCTTCTCAGTAGTGGAGCCTCCCAGACCTGAACTGACCCAACTGGTCCCGAGTTCGGGTTAAGCTGGAGCAGTGCGGGCGTCGAGTGCTCAGTGTCCACAGTTTTCCTTCTCTCTCTCTCTCTCTCTCTCTCTCTCTCTCTCTCTCTCTCTCTCTCTCGTCTCTCTCCTCTCTCTCTCTCTCTCTCCTATCGGTCTCCATCTCTGTCTCTCTCTACTCGGTCAGTCTGCACTGAGTCATCTCAACCTGCCTGGGCCGGGTCGACGCAGTGCGGCACCATCTTTGCCTTCTCACTCTCGTCTCTCTGTTTTCCTTCCAGAGTCACTTCCTTCACTCATGGCGTTGATCCCAAGGCTACAACGCCTGATTTATAGCTGAGCGAGAGAGACTATGAAGGGTGGAGATTTCTCCCTTCGGTGGACGGTCGAGATCGCTCCAGGCATTGTTTCGCCCAAAGAGGAAAACTTCTCCCTCTCTTTTTCCTTTCACAGGTTCTTGTTTGGCCATTTTTGGCAACAGGAGACGCGTGCCTTCAACGGAAAAGTGGACGGATGGGATTACACGATCGGACCGATCGTGGTCCGCCCTCCGATCCACGTCCCCCCCCTCCCCCCCCCCCCCCCCCCCCCCCCTCTCCCCCCCCCCCCCCCCTACTCAGACGCCGCTCCACGTGCAATATCATATGGACGGTGGTGTCCCATCGCCTACCTCCATTTATAGATGGTGAAACGGCTACAGGGTCTCATTAATTTGGGCCCCACAAGGGTTTTTAACGACTCAGATGGGATTGGAAGCGGCCATGGTGGGCCAACTAGGAGCTCAACGTCGGGTTGTTTCAGCCCCCGTTTGGTAGGAGAAGAAGATGAATTTCAAATTTTTTAGAGAGAAGCTCGGTCAAAACTTGTTTGACCGAGCAAATACTTTCGGTGCACGCGGCACACCCACGTATGTGGTGCTCGTGCACCTAGTGTAGGGTCCATCATGGTGTCTGTGGTAAATCTATTCCGTCCATCTTTCTTGGAGCCTTACTCCAGGGATGCAGGCCCACTTTGAAGTAGATGTGATCTCTCGGTGGGCCGCTACACCCTTTTTAAGGGTCATTATTTGTCTGTATAACATGACCCGCTAATCCAGTGAGTCTGATACTCATTCCCAATGGTTAATTTAGGGTACTTGTTATGATGGAGGCTTTGTTTGCCCCCAGAATATTTCAAATGTTGGAGACCTATGGGTGACATTGGTATATGTTGACGTTTAATGGCTTAAAATCAGGCATTCGGATTGGTTCTCGAGGGGCACGTCCCGGCTTCTGGAGACCCTGATAGACGGTCTTGATCTTGATCGGGACCTCCATCCTACGTATGTCAAGCTTGAGTTAGTGGACTTGCCCAGCTTGGTTTAAGCTAATGTAGGTTTAAGGAAGGGTAACACCTGAGTACCTAAGGTACGGGGTGTTACAGTGTACCCCTCTAAAAAAAAATTCGTCCTCAAAATTACCTGAGGTGAGTTACTGAATAGGTGAGGGTACTTTTCCCTAACTTTTGCCTCTCGTTCCCATGTTGCTTCTTCCTCCCCATGATGAGACCAAAGGACCTTGACTGGAGGTATATAGTCTTTGTCTGCAAGACCTGTTCCTTATGGTCCAAGATGCGGATTGGTTCCTCAGTGTAAGAGGCGTCCTCTGTCAGCTCGATCTGCTCCCAACTAACAATATGCGACTCATCAGGTGTATACTTTTTCAGCATGGATATGTGAAAAATGTTGTAAATACCAGCCAGTACAGTAGGAAGTGCAAGGCGGTATGCCACGGCTCCCACACGATCCAAAATTTCAAATGAACCGATGAAACGTGGTGTAAGCTTCCCCTTCTTTCCGAACCTCATCAAACCCTTCATGGGAGACACCTTCAGGAATACATGATCGCCAATAGCAAAATTTTGGGTCTCGACGCCGATTGTCCGCATAACTCTTTTATCTGCTCTGGACGGTACGTAGACGCTTTCTGACCACGTCAATGACCTGAGTAGTAGCCTGAACCAGCTCTAGACCCAAACAAGCTTCTTTCTCCGATTTCTGCCCGATTTCTGCCCAACACTGCGGGGCTCGGCAAGGGCAACTGTAGAGGGCCTCATATGGTGCCATGCCAATACTGGACTGGAAACTGTTATTGTATGTGAATTCCGCCAGTGCCAAGTGGTCGTCCCAGTTGCCTTGAAAGTCCAAAGCACATGCTCTCAGCATATCTTCTAAGATCTGATTCACCCTCTCAGTTTGCCCGTCTGTCTGAGGGTGGAACGCTGTACTGAACTTGAGTTCCATTCCCAGTTCTTCCTGCAGCCTCTTCCAGAAGGCAGAAGTGAGTTTGGAGTCTCGATCTAATATAATTTCTCGCGGGACTCGATAAGATCGCACGACCTCCCGGATATATAACCTTGCCAAACTATCGGTGGAGTCGGTCGTGCAGACCGGGAGGAATCTGGCGGCCTTTGTCAATCGCATCAAGAAATCAGGCAAAAGATCACTACTAGTAATGAACATTACAAATTTTCTGCAAACCAACATAGACGTTTCAAAGAGTTCAATATTGAGGACTCTGTGATAGTCCGCATTAGGCCCGAGCGGTACCCTCCAAGGACCGTTCGTAAGTTACACGAGCGTAGTGCTGGGCCCTTCAAAATTATAAAGCGAAACGGTCTCAATGCGTATGAGGTAGATCTTCCACCTTCCATACGAATTACTTTCACATTCAATGTGGAGGATTTAGTTGCTTTTCAGGGACCCACTGATACTTTGTCCTGCCCTTCGACCACCCATCCTCATTCCCCAGATTTACCCCTTGATTCATGGCCTCTTCTCGACCTTTCATCACAGCCTCTGCCTCCTATATAGCCTTCACACACCCAGAGAAGAAATAGAGGATGTCCTGGACCATGAGATAGTTTCAACGTCGGACGGCAGGATTCAGAAGTACCTAGTTAAATGGAAGTCACGCCCAGCTTCAAACAGCACGTGGCTCACTGAGAAGGAGCTTCAGAGACATGATCCTGACATCCTGGAGCGGTTCAAGAGTTTTATTTCGCCAGTGGCAAAATCTTCGCAGCTGGAGAGAATTGATGAGGACATCGTGCACCCGCACGCCGCCTACACGCACATGCACACTACCACCCCTATGCACGTACGTACGCAGAAGGACCCCACCATCGATATGGCTCGATGACGACGTCCAAGAAGAGCCTCCTAGATAAAAGACAAGTTTTGGTTCAAAAAGTGGGCTTGATAGTCAAGAAAAAGCCCATCATGGGATCTCATGATCGTGGCCCACTCGTCGGATTGATTTCATATTTTAGGTTTTGCTTATTATTATTATTTAGAACATCGTGAACGCTTTAGATTTCTTTATTTGGTTTTTATTTTAGTTTACTTCATCGCCAAGTAATAGGTTGCGCACATGGTGCAAGTTTTTGGGGTATATGTTTTTTTCTATAAATAGGCACCCCGTGTAGTTCTTTTCATTCATTCAATTTTAATAAAAATTCCTGCTTTATTTTTTTCTTCTCTCTTCGTGAGTTGTGGAAGAATTCAAAAGTGGGTGTGAAGCCCTCCCTTTTCGAAGGGCTAATTACCGTGGTGCGAAGCCACATCGATCCTGATTCACCCCATCTTCCATCATCTTTTTTTTTTCTCATCTTCTACCACCATCCGTGCTTCGAATTCATCCTTTGTTACATCAATTTTCTTCATTACAGCAGATTTCGGCCCTGCAGGAGGTCAGAAACTTCGACGGAGTACTACGCACAAGCTGCCACTCGAATCGACCTGAAACTTCGGGATTTTGGAGCCTACCCCCAGCCGACCAGTGTCAAAGAGGGCTTTCTCGAAACTGATGCCCCCTCGCATGTGCGGCCAGGCACCTTTGCACGTGCGAGCACCCCAGGCCCGCTATCCACACACAGAAATCGTCTTTGGTTCAGGTTTTATTCCTCTTTGCCTCCTTATATATGTTTTCTTCATAACCCTAAACCTAAATTGCGTTTTCCCTAATTTGTTTGCCATTTTCATCACACTATGGTTCCTTGAATTGAAATTGGGGAATCCTTTGGATTAGGGACTGATTTTTATGCATGTGTGGTTGATTTCTATTTTCCTTTGACATCGTTTGGTTTATAATTTTTATTCGTTCAGTCCTAGCCTGTGTTGGCCTGGACTCGCATACATTCCCCTTTTAATTGAATGATTTGGACTGTCATGTGGGATGTGGAATTTGTGTAATTGTTTCTGAATTGGTATGATCTAAGCCTGAATTCTTGCATCTCATACTTAAATTTCATGTCCTGCATCATGGTGTCAGGAGTAATCTAATCAGTGTGACTTTCGGCTTCTGCCCTATCTACAGTAGTGCACAGCACATGAACAGTCAGAATGTCGAAAATGTGTGTCAATTGTACAAAGAATCGAGCGCTTGCTAACAAACTTTGACATGTGATTAAAACTGGTTTGTTTTCCTCTAGTATATAATATATACATATAAATATACAAGGTGCATTCCAGTGGTACCAGGATCACCATACTAGGAAGATGTGGGGCCCATGTTATGTATATATCACAACCAACCAACATATCTATTAGATGCATAACCTCGATAACCCCGCAGGGACCAAAAATCAGCTCGATCGAAATCTCAGGTGGGGGGCATCTAAGTTGCAAAACCATCTTATTTTTGGTCTTACCCTTCATCCATGGCCCGGATTCCATATACACAACACAATAGGGGGCTTGGGGGTATTTTGGGGTGATGTGTCTGATGGACTGGTTGGATGTGGTGAACACATCACATGGGCCCTACACCCTACATCTGCTCGGTACCACCATAGCTCACGGGTGGTACTGATACCACTCGAGTGCTCTACATATATATGTACAAATACATATGCAGATAGAGACACATATGTGTGCATCTATGAATTTTGTTACAGTCTAATCTCTATGCTCTTAACAGTTCAATGACACTAATAAGGGAACTCTGTTGAAACCAATGACAAAACCTCCTAGAATATCTGGAAAACCACGGGTGGAAAAAGAATTTCCCTGATTGTCACAATCTAGACAATTTTTTCTTTCAGATAGGCAGGTAAAATGAGTCCCAAAATTGATGGCCAAAAGTGGGAATCTTGAAGAATATATAATATATATATATATATATATATATATATATATATATATATATATATATATATATATGGAAAAGGTACTATGCGCTCGAGCTTACGATAAGCTCCCATGAGGTCGAGCTATGTGGGCCCCACCGTGATGCGTGTCGACCATCAACACCGTGCATTTGATGGGTCCCCTTTAAATTATGGACATCCCAAAAATCAGCCGTATACGGAACTCAGGTGGGCCATACCATCTAAAATCATGTGAAGACATGCCAAAAACATATAAAAGCACTTGGTGGGGCCCACCTGAGTTTTGAATGCTGCTGAAACTTGGTCTGAACCCTCATCCGAGTGGGACACACATAATGGATGGGCTGGATTTGCAAACCACATCTCGGTGGGCCCAAAAAATGATTATGAATGTTTTAATGGTGCACGGCCCCTCTCAACTTCTGTATGTGGTGTGGCCCTCACAAGTCACAGATTGCCTTGATTTTTGAGACCTAGGCCCACAATGGAATGGTGCATCTGACTGATGGGGTAGATGTTCGAAACGCATCACGGTGGGCCCACACAGTTCGACCTCATGGGACGTTCCCATCAGCTGGAGCGCATAGTACCTTTTCCCATAAATATATATATATATATATATAGAGAGAGAGAGAGAGAGAGAGAGAGAGAGAGAGAAAGAGAGAGAGAGAGGAATGCTCACCTGCGCACCTTACGGCCTTACGTGAGCACCCATGATCACCTTTGCACATGTGTCATGGGCACCGAATCTGAACAGTCCACGTGATGTGGCACCCCTTGAAACCACACAATCCCAACTTTTAGCCCGATACATAACTCTGGTGGGCCATGGTAAAAGGAAACAGTTTCCTCCCTTGATTTGTATTTCTCTTTGCTATGGCCCACCAGAGTTATGTATCGGGCTGAAAGTTGGGCTTGTGAGGTTTCAAGGGGTGTTGCATCACATGGACCGTTCAGATTCGGTGCCCATGACACGTGTGGAAAGGTGCTCACGGGTGCTCGCGTAAGGTGCGCATGTGAGCATTCCTCTCTCTCTCTATATATATATATATACTCTCTCTCTATATATATATAGAGAGAGAGAGAGAGAGACAAGGGTCAAGATCAAGGCTCCTTTTTCTTGGCGGGTCAGCTAGGCAATCCAACAATTCACTCCTTAAACATCGCAATCTAAGAAGTATTTCACGCATTTATGTGCATACATATGCAAGTATATATGTGTACATGCATGTGCATGTGTATTACATATTTATGCACATAACAAACCTAGACAAAACTCTTTGGTTTTCATTTTAGCAGTTGGAACTCATGCTGGTTCATCTTCTTCCAACATCCCCATATGTTCCCTGATGAAGGATCAACAGCTATCTTGCTGTAGCTATTTTGTCATCTATCCAAATACAAGGGAATGTCAATGTCCACACCTTCTAATGCATATCCTCAAGCATCACCAACAGATAAAAATAGAACTTGTACTGTTGTATTGTCTATATGTATTCCACTTCAAGAAAAATAAATAAATAAAATTAAAAAATTAACAGAGCTGCAAGATAAGATTCAATCATTCACAAGAACCCATACTATAAAAGACAGAATAGATTACTTTCTATAATAGTTTAATAGCTATTAAAAAACCAACAAAGCTGTTCCCTGACCACTAATAAGTGAACATTTTATATAAAGAATTAAATGATGAAGAGAAAGTTGGGTCTTCGATCATTGCTGATATAGATTGTTTAATGCATGTATTGACGGTTAGCTGTACTTGTGTATGCGATCGTTTCTGTTTCATTTTTTTAATTCTCTTTCAGAGACAAATCTAAGGTTTTGATCATAGAAGGATATAGGGCCTGCATGAATTGGGGATATCTGGACATCTGTTCATGATACTTTTTTTTTGTTTTTTCATGATACTTGCATCAAGCAAAATGTCTTGATAAAATAGCCCTATAATATTTAAACTTAAACTTTGAGAGGAAAAAATATATATATACTTCTCTTCATCTCATAGGCTTCTGTTAGTAAACATAAACTGTCATATATTGAGGGAAAAAATACTAAAATCAAGTGTGCTACCAAGCTGGTAGACTTTGATGGCAGAATTTGCATCAACATCATTATATCTTATCAACGCACCACATGGATGTACGACATCAGGCACAATAAAGAACGTTAGATTGCCACTGGACATCTCTAACAAAATACATCATCTAAAATGGTGCCTTGTGCCTCCCAATGCTATGACTATCTTCTCATCCCATAACCAATTTGGCGTAACGACGACATGCATGCAGACAAACAAACACCACCCTGACCTCACCTAGTTTGACAAACTGGGCACTCCATCCAACGTCAGGAATGATGATAGGCAATAGGTCACCTTGGCATTGTTGATGCTAGAATTTCACGTGATCCTCACAGTACCATAAGATCATCAATGTCTAACAGGGTTATTATCTAAAGCGCAACTAGGCATGTCAAACATCTCACAAACTACCAAGCAGGAGAATCAATTTGCAAAGGTTTCATGCAAGAACTCCACAAAAGAAAATTAAAAAAGAAGAAGAAAATACTCATGATCAACAATCTGCAACCACAAAGCCCAAAGAATATATTTATTTATAGGTATCTTTGTAGATTGCTACTAATGAATGGCCTGTCAGGATGATTATTCACGCTTTTGTTCATGCATAAAATCTTAATGTATGATACACTTAAATTCGGAATACTTGGAGTGAGTGGGAACATCTAAACCTTTGAACAATAAACATTTCTTTAGGATTAATAAATCAATGCATTTGCATGCATTATATGTATGTGTACTTGTGTACTACACTATTTCCATTTTTTAGGAAGCGCAGAATGGTACATGACGTTTTTACATGGGTCATGGGATACCATGAGACTATACAGTATCAGTAGAACATACTAGGTCCCATCTAACTATGCAGTATAAAATGGAAGTATTGCCGGTGGAATCAATTATCATTACTTTTCTTATGATTGTTAACAAATATTTTTTTAAGTAACCCCCACAAGCAAAAAGAATACAACAATTCAATAAGACAATGGCAAGGATTCCCCCATACAAAGAGAAGGCCTATGGAAAACTTAGCGAGTCAGGGATACATTTCGCAACACCTTAGCAATTTGATAAAATGAGATATCCAATAAACGTGAATGAAGCCTTATACAATTGATTATGAAAACTAGACCTTGAGTCATATTTCTCCAATGACCAAGCAATAGCATTACAAGAATCACCCTTGACCATCACCATTCTTCCCACCCAATTAACAAAAATTTTGATTCCATATTGAAAGTCAATCCCACCATTTTGAGCTTCTAGCACCTGCTGATCTGAGAAAAAACTCAACAGCGCCCTAGGCTTCGCTTAATACACAACCGACCCCAGTCCACAAGATCGTTAACCTTAGAACTCCCGCCCACATCAAGCTTCCATCCACCTGGCAAGGGAGCACTCCATTCCATAATTGAAGGGAACCAGATTCCAAAAGTCATTAATAATGCTTCTCCACCTATGAGTCAGGTCAGATTTATTTTTTATTTTTGGAAAGAAAGCAAGAAACGAGTCTCTTATTACTGCAAGAAATGACTCTCTTATTACTAACCCAAGGGAAAGCCCAAAAGGAACACAAACAAAAAACAAGGTGCAAAGGCCCTCAAAAAAATAAAAAGAAAAAAAAGGAAAGCCCACACCCTAGGCTAGGGAAGAAAAAAGGAAGAGAAAGGAGAAGGAATAGGAGCAAAAGAAGAGGCCACACCCCAGGCCAAATCAAGTCGGATTTTGAAGCCACTTTGAATTCTCGAGTGACAAAACCCCAATCGACAAACAAGCTCTTAATTCTTTCAATCACATGAGCTAAACTCGAGAACTTGGAATAAAAAGTTGGTAGCAGTGTCCGAAATATCGATACTATTGGCCGATATTATCATTATCGCACCACTGCGAGACGATACACTCACGATAACCCCCAGAAGATACCAAAAAATCCAAAATCCAAATATCAGCTGATATATCGTCGATATCGCAACGAAAAACCCAAATATCGGCCGATATATCGTCATATCACACCAAAAAACCCAAAATTTTGAATTAGGAAAAAAAAAAAAAAATCGGAGAGTCCCTGGCTGTAGCGGTGATCGGATGTGGGCCATTCGACAGGTAAGTACGATTTTATTGCCATTTTCTTCTCTTTCTCGGAGATTCCGGCGAGGAATTAGGCCGGATCGACGAACCGTTCCTTCCGGAACGAGATTTGAGGGGTTGCGTGCGAGAAAGACGAATCGGACTGCGTGGATGGGGGTAAAAATGGAGAGGCAAAGTGAAAGAGGGGCGCGGATGGGGAAATCAGAGAAACAATTAGAGGAACGGACGAGTCCGTACGATGCCGTTTTGATTTTCGCTGGCCGGAAACTTAGTTTTCAAAAAGCAACTTATTACGGTTCGGAAGCTACTATTTTGACCAAAATACCCCTTGACTGTTAGGGTAAGCAGCTGTAGAAGGAGGGGTATTTTAGTCTCAGTAAACTCACTTGGGCCCACCTTTAATGTATGTGGTCCATCCACACTGTCCATCGGTTTTTCCATCTTATTTTAACGGTTGAGCCCAAAATTTAATCATACCCAAAGATCGAGTGGACCATACCATAGGAAGTTGGAATAATGATTTCCACCGTTGAAACCTTTTTAGGGCCCACAGTCATGTTTACATGCCATCCATACCGTTAATAACATCATTCTTACTGGGATGAACTGAAAACACAAATATTAGCATGATTCAAAACTTCTGTTGGCCCACGAATATTTCAACTGTGGACGTTCAATTATCCCGTTTTCGGCCCACTTGAGTATTGGATAAGGTTCATTTTTGGCCTCATATCCTAAAATGCACTCACAAAACGAATGGACGGAGAGGATTTCTCACAAACATCACAGTGGACCCCACCTGGGTTCCCAGCGCAGGAACTTCTTGCGAAAGGCTTTCGCAGGAAATCCGCGTCCGAAACGGATTGGTTACTCCCACGGGCACCAGCCAATGGCTGGTGGTTGGTGCTCTGTGGGCCCCACCATGATGTATGTGTTTCATCCTTTCTGTCCACCTATTTTTATAGATCATTTTATGATATGAGAGAAAAAATGAGGTATATCGAAATATAATCTGGACCACATTACAGAAACAGTGTTGAATGAACGTTGACCATTAAAAATATTTTGGGAGCCATTAAAGCTTTGGATTAAGCTGATATTTATTTTTTCCCTTCATTTGGGTCTTTATGATCCAATCAACAGATTGGATGTCAAATAAACAGTGCAGTGGACTTTAGGAGGATTTAAATGGTGGATATCCAATCATTATTGTTTTCCTGCGGTGTGGTCCACCTGAGATTTATATTCCTATAATTATTTTATTAAATCCTAAAATGATCCGTAAAAATGGATGAATGGAATGGATGAAACAAATACATTATGTTGGGGCCCACATAGCACTGACCATGGCTGGTGTCGAGGGAGTTCTCCCGCATAGGACGCGGATTAGATACTGACATGTTGCGTAGCCAGACTGGCTACTGAATTGACGTCACCAAGTTCTGTGGGGCCCACCATGCTGTATGTGTTGTATCTACACCGTCCATCCATTTGGCTAGATAATTTTAAGGCATGAGACAAATAATGAGTCAGATCCATATCTGGACATAAAACAGTGGGGAGAGGGACGCCCACCATCCATCCATTTCTCAAATTTTACTTCTTCAATTCTTCTTTTGCTTTTCAATGAATTGGTTGTGTTTTCATACATGATTATGATATATTTATAAATATCATGCATCCAATTTAAATATAGTTGCATTAGTTCAGTTAAACATAGCATAGCTTAGGACCCTATACAAAGGAAACTTATTATGTGCATATTTCTTTTTAGATGTTATGATTTAAAAGTGTGTATTAAGGGCTTTTTTAACAATCCCCAAAGTTTCATTAAAAAATTCAACCATTTTCTCAATGTTTCCCCATTTTTCCCAAAAAGTACGATAAACTATGCGATACAAACGATATATCCCATGCGATAACCGATGCGTATCTGTATCCCAAGGGTGCGATACATAGTGCGATACCGATATTTCGAACACTGGTTGGTAGTACTTATTTTCTTTCCATGTGCCCCAAATGAGGGCAAGTGGGAGCATCCTACAAAGAATCTTATCTCTAGACTCAGAAGGCCCACTGTTTCAATCATTCACAAGGACTGACACGGAGACTAAAAGAACCCAATATTTCTTGAAAGGGCTAAAGAAGGATCCAATAGAGGAAGCCACCTTACAGTTGAAAAGAAGGTATACTGATTCTTCCTCCTCCCAACACAACACATATTTGGAAGCAACCAATTTCTTTTCTTAAGATTGTTTGTTGTAAGCATTTTGTTAATCTTGTCACCCAACAGAAAACAATGATCCAAGGTAAAAGGTAAGAGCCACAAGCTCTTGCCCATGGGAACTTACGAGTTAGTGGGAAACAACTCCTTTAGAATGATCTTGGAGGAGAAATGCCCTTTGGGAGAAGGGGTCCACAAACAATCGTTTTCAGTGAAGGGGATCAATGCAGCCATGTTCATAAGATCTACGAACTCAGCCACCATAACAATTTCAAAGCCCCATAAAATGAAGGGACAACAAAATTTTACTATTTTTTACCTCATATGCATCTTTAAAAAGCATGTTTCTCCTAGAAATCCGCCACTCAAGGTAGTCTCCTCAAGCCACAAATCTTCCCAAAAATGCACTCTTATCTCCTTGGCCCACTTTCCATCTGAATCCTTTCTCAAGCACACTTCTCCAAAACTAATACCAAACTTCAATATGGGTTTTCTACAAAAAGGATCTGTACCCACTCACTCTTAACTAGCGCAAACCTTGGTCTCCATTGCACATATGACCAAACCATGTAAGTCTACTTTCCCTCATCTTATTACCTATTGGTGATACTCCTAGGTTCCCCCAAATGCATTCATATCTAATGATATCCTTCCTTCTCTTACTACTCATCCATATCAACATGCTCATTTAATCGACACTCATACTATGAACAATGTTCCTTAACTGCACAACATTTTGTCCCACAAAGCAGGGCTGGTCTTATAGCTATCTCATAAAATTTTCCCTTCATTTTGATTGGTATGCAATGATCATATAAAACTCTAGAGGCAAATCTCCACTTCATACACCTAACTCTAATTCTATGAGCAACATCCTTCTCAATCTCTCCACTCTCATGAATTATCAACCCAATATATCGAAAATGGTCATTTTCTAGTACTTCTTGGTCAAAAGTCTTAACTAATTCCTCATTTCCACTCCTATTTTTACTTAAATTGCATTCCATATACTCCATTTTAGTCTGAATGATTTTTAAACCTTTGGTTCTAAAGCATCCCTCCATAGTTCTATATTTGCAATTACCCCTTTGTTTCATATCAAGATGGTCATCTACAAACAAGAACTTGGTAGGCAAAAATGCTTCCATGCAACTTAACTTCTCAAAACACTCCACCAATGGGTCCCGAGGGGCGATCTCGGGTTTGCCACAAGAGGGAGACCAAGATAATTCATGGGGGGCAAGGCTGCCCGCACTACGCCCCAAACAAGACGCAAGATTGCTTCCTCTGAAATTCAAACCCTCGGGATAACACTTTTACTAAAATTGATTCAAATACTTAATACAGCTTTAAGCAACAAAGAATGGACTTAGTAGAAATGATTTAAGCACTAGAATATTCTTATAAAATATGTTATCATCAGCAAATTAGAAATGAGATATTGGGATGCCCAAAGTACCTATGCAAAAGCTTCTGAGAATATTTGAATTAAGGCCCCAACAATTAGGTTACATAAACCTTTTGTTATCCTTAGCAAAGGCCTCTCTAACTTTTAAGAAAAGCCTTTAAGAGAGCCATTAATTAAGATAGAGAAATGAGTCATTGGTTTACATGACTAAATTCAAAATTTCCACTTTGAGCCAGAATCCATTGTTCACAATAACTATAGCAGGAAAGACCATCTCACGATGAATACTCTATGTGATTTGGGGCTTAGGTGTAATGTGATTCTATTCCTCATTCAACAAAGGCACGAGGCTTCCATTTATCATATTCCTTCTCTCTTCATTTCTATCCAAAAGAGGTATTTCCCAAAAACTTCATCTCACTTCTTCCCTTCCTATCCAAAACTATTCAAATCATCTGTTTCTTCAATTTTTCATCATCCAACTTCAACCCCAACTAAAATTAACCATTAGGACCGCAAAATTCCTAGCTTCTCTTCATCTAAAACCATAATTCCCCTCTACCAATACCTAAATCCATCAATCCCCACCTAATTTAGCCCTAATTTCATCTTTTCCCCAAATTCTGAAAAACCCTAATTCCAAAACCCCTAATTCCCATGAGCCCTGATTTTTCAAATTTCATATTTTCTCATTGATAACCCTAATCATAAACCTACAAGTAAATCCCTTGAGTGTGGAATGTGCTAATGCTAAATTGGAAGTTCTATCCTTCCATCGGCCTTAGTTTTAATTTATTTATGTGATTTCTTAACATGCAAGCATGTGATTTAGCTTAAATCATATTTTATTTCTCATTGTCTACTTTTAATTACATGGTGAGTTAGCATCTTTTGTTAATTAAATTACTTTATGGACTTTTTCATATTCTCCATGTTGCATGCTAGTATTAAATCATGTATCTTACATTAATAATTGCCGCACCTGTTTCTATAATGAATGGAATTATTATCAATATTTTTTATCCAAGAACTCATTTAAATGAAGATATGATAACTCAATTTTAGATGTAGTTGCATTAACATTGCATGTCTGGTGATGCATCGAACTAACAAGTATCGACTATACTTTTGGAGATTGCGTAAAACCACCCCTCCGATCTACTAAATACAAGCTCTTTCTTGCTAGAAGTTACTCAACGAAAACTAATGCAAGGGCATTTTCACACCGGGCTCGAGCGGGGTCGCTTATGGGATGCGGGGGCACACTCAGGGTGGGCGAGGCCCAAGGGGGAGGTCTCGTGTTCGAGACTCCTCACTGAGGGTGATTAATGCGCATTTCACACTGGGCTCGAGTGGGGTAGCCTGTGGGATGCGGGGACACACTCGGGGTGGGCGGCCCGTGTGAGGCGGTACCCATGTGATTTGGGGCCCACGAGGGTGGTTCGGCCGAGGTCCTAACCCATGAGATGTGGGGCCTGGGCTATAAGATAAAGGGATTAATTCGTCATGCTCTAACCGTTCAAGCTTTTAGAGCAAGTGGTTAATTGTCCTACATCAAATTGGTATCAGAGCGGGTGGAGTCGTGTCCAAAACTCCTCACCGGGGGTGATTAATGTAGGAGCATTTTCACACCGGGCTCGAGTGGGATCGCTTGTGGGATACAGGGGCACACTCGGGGTGGGCGAGGCCCACTGGGGAAGTCTCGTGCTCGAGACTCCTCACCGGGGGTGATTAATGCGCATTTCACACCGGGCTCGAGTGGGGTAGCCTGTGGGATGTGGGGACACACTCAGGGTGGGCGGCCCGTGTGAGGCGGTACCCATGTGATTTGGGGCCCACGAGGGGGGTTCGGCCGAGGTCCTAACCCATGAGATGTGGGGCATGGGCTATGAGATAAAAGGATTAATTCGCCATGCTCTAACAGTTAGAGCTCTTAGAGCAAGTGGTTAATTGTCCTACATCAAAAACCCATCAAGCCTGAGTGGACTACCTCAAAGCATCATAAGACACTATTTCTTTCTATATCCACCATCGACAAAAATTCTCTTTAGACCAAGGATTTCTGCTATGTACTCTTAGACTTATAGCAGAGGTATGTGTTTGAGATAGAATTGAAGAATTGGTACATCGGTCTCTTCGATGCATTCCATCATCAAAATTGTACTAAGATGCCTCATGGAACCTTGAACATGGAGATAGAAGAAAACATTTGCATGCTAAAGAGAAGCACAACACCTTGATGGGCCCCTGGCCATGAACACTTATTGATACCGAAGAAGTATCTTCATAATCCAAAACAATCGTGCCCTAAGTACAGTCCCCTCAAGCCAATTAGAGAGAGATCAAAACTCTTCTAGCCTCCAATACGTGCATGGGTCATACTAAGAACCCATAATGCTCTCTCATGCTCCAATACAATGATATCCAAACAATCAGAAAATGGTTTAGGCAGGCGCAAAGAGGAAGGTAATGAACATATAATTGACCAATGGATGCTTGTATGGCTTATTCTCAAATTTTAGGGGTCGTTTGGTGTCTCTACTAATAAGAGTTTATTTGTTTATTCTAAAAGAATAAGCTCTTATTTCGAAAATAGACGGTTTACTAAAGCTCTAATTTTACCACTTAATTTTTTTAGAAACTAGCAAAAAAGATCTTAAAAAATAAGTTATGGAGAGATCACTTTTTTTTAAGAGCTTATTTGGCATAAATAGGTAGACATTTTTGACTAATTTTTTTACAAGTTTGTCCTTAAACTTTTTATGTAATTCTCATCTTGCCCTCTTTTTTCTCTTTACACTCTCTAAGGTGGGCCCACATGAGTAAGATTCAAAAAAAAATCTTGTCGAAAGCTTCCCTGATAAGAAGAAATAAGTACGGAGAAAGAGGATCTCCCCGAGCCTCATCCTAGCCATGATGATGGAGGTATCTTAGTTGGGTAAGGCAATGAGAAGGCGATAATGAGAGATTGGAACTCGGTTTGGGAGGTGATGGATGATCGCGATTACAGGAAAGGTGAAAATGTTAAAGGAAAACAACTCCAGGGGTATGAACGTCGATCAACACCCGGGGGTGTCCACGGCGGGGAGAGGTAAAGACGTATCTCTCAGAGGTAAAACGGCAGTCGTTACTTGTAGTCCAGAGGACAAAGACAGTGCAGATCATGGGGGTTCCGAGTGGAACAAGGTGTCCCGTCCGAAGTGCAACTCCTTGTCTTTGTTCACGGGAAGAAGTAAATATTCCTATCCTACTTTATTTGTCAAGGGATACCCGGAAGGTGGCTCCCTATCAACATTTCTAGGGTTTTCGGCCGAGCAGGTGCGGTCATGGATGTCGTCATGCCGAGTGATTGAGAGACTGGTTACTATCGGGGATTTGCTCTAGTCAGAATGAGTTCTGAAACAGAGCTGGCCAGAGCAGTCGAAATGCTCCACGGAGTCAAATATGGCGGTGCTCCGATGCTCGTCCAGCGTGCGAGATTTGGACTGAAACACAAAGATCAGAACCATAAGTCGGCCAGTTCCGAACCCCTTCAGCAACCCTCTTCACATACTCTGATTCCCCTATCCACGCGCTCGGACGATCTCTCTTTTAGAGATGTTGTTCTCCTTCGCAAACCGTCCCCCAGGGAGCATCCTCAAAACCAACCTCAACGCGATAAGTTAGATAATGCCTCGTCCAATAAAGCCAAAGAAGACCAATTCAAAATGCAGCAGGATTTTACCATTTCGGTCAGCCCGAATAGCTTTAATCGTGCTAGAGCTGAGCTTCAGGATACGTTGGTGATTATCACAACAGATGGAGCTACGCTCTCACAAGTAAAAAACTAGATTAAGGATTGCACCGGCTTCCACTCCGACAACTACATCATCAAACCCATAGGCTACAACAATTTGTGGGTTAAGGTAGGTCCGGGTATTAATCACAAAATGTTAACCATGACGGGCCACCTTCATTCGAAAGGGCCGGTGGCAAGAGTCATATCCTGGGAAGATTACTCCCTTTTTGGGATGGAAAATATGTGGGTCCTCATTTGGGGCATCCCTCTGGAATGCTGGAACGATGATTTCTTTATCTCGGCTACGAAATGCATCGGCTCCATCCTCGAGCTTGATTCGAAGACAAAGTTGGGGGAAGAATTTGGTGTCATCAGAGTTCGAGTGAGAAGAAAGAACACCCCCCCCCCCCCCCCCCCCAATTTGTCAGTTAACATTGATAACCGTCAAATCTTCCTCCCGTTGCAGGCAAAGATGCCCGATACGGTGTATTTCAGGTGGGGAGATCTATGGAGGGCAAAAGAAGCTTCGTCCCCAGCCCAGTTCCAGACAGAGCAAAACAATGAAGGAGCACAAATCCCTTTCTCTCGCGGACCACCGGGAGTGGCCTCTGTCAGAATCCCTGGCCCCATCGTAGATAGAGCCTCCATCAGAGCCGTTGAAGATACAGGTGGCACATTCCTAGACGATTCGCCGCTGGTCTCTGAAACCCACGAATCTTGAGACACCTCGCCTCAACCCCAGTTGCCGGCTAAGCTTACACATGCCTCATATTCAAAAGTGTCGCCTCGACGAGAGAGTCTCTCAATCAATGCTCTGACGGAGAAGCTTTCGTGCGCAGACCCAGGCACGACACGTATCCGCTCCCATCATGTTCTTTACAGTCACCCGAGATCAGATGGCACTCTCTACTCAGGGTGCCGACACGTGCAGAGATCTTCGGAATACGTATCTTCGGAAATCAATTCCAATTCTCAACACGTTACCTCCCTGTCAGTTCCTGTGAGAGTAGAATCGCGCACGGGTCTAGCCTGCTATTCAGGTCTGGATTCTTCTCAAGCCCTTAGTCAGCATTCCTATCTAAGCCCGGTCTGTCCCATTCCCGAATCCCAACCTCTCCCTCCGATCCCTAAAACTATCTCTTTCCCTGATAACCCACTTGATCAACCCTCAGCAATTTCACAAGCCCTTCTTCAACCCTCATCCCTTCAAATTCACAGGATGCATACCTCCTATGTTACGGGTGAAATCGCCTGCAAAACCGAGGACACCGACAGCCGGTTCTCCGATTCTCAAGCTTTATCATCCCTTCCTACTTCCCCTCCCAACTCCATCCCTCAATCTCGAGACTGGGCAAATATGGGGCCCATTACCCTTTTCCAGGAAGACCTCCATGACAATGTGATTGTGTGATTGTTGCCGAACCCCTGCAGATGCGTGCTGAATACTCCCATCAGCAACAGGAAGACAGACATGATTACAGTTGCAGACAAAAGTCGGGAAGATAAGATCGACTCCCTACAAAACAAAAAAATGGATTAGAGATGTTGTGGGACGCATCGGTAGATCGCTCGGACTGACGTTTGGGGACAAACCTGAAGATTACATCGCCCTCTTTCAATGTATTGAAAACAGAGGAAGACCCCTGCCCCCTCATCGCACTCTGACGAGACCCATCCCAAGGACCACCAGCAACTGGGAACTTCAGAGGCTACAACCAAGCCCAGGCCTTCTGTCAACCTCCATAATGAGGCAAGACAGGGATCCCAAGGAAGATCGGTGCCCCAATGAGAATCCTCTCTTGGATTGTGAGGGGGGTGGGCTTCAAACAGAAGAGGTGCCTGATTAAAGACTCAGTCAGCCGTAGAAATCCGGACATTCTTTGACATCAGGAAACGAAGGTTCCCTTGTTCAAAGACACTCTTCTCGCTTCTCTATGGAATGTGAAGGACGCTAAGTGGGTCACCCTCAACGCCTCAGGAAGTTCTGGCGGCAGTATTATAGCCTGGAAATCCTCCAAATGGGACCTTCAGTCCTCATCTGTTGGTGATTTTTCGGTTTCAATCTCTCTAAAAGATAAGTTTTCTTGCTTTTGTTGTCTGATCCCGGTGGTTTACGGTCCTACTTTGGACTCTTTTAGATTGGCTTTTTTGGATGAGCTGACTGCTACTAAACAATCCTTCTCAGGTCCGTGTTGCTTCATAGGAGATTTCAATTTTATCAGATTCGCGAAGGAGCATTCCAGGCATTGGAGAGTTTCTTCAGCTACGAAGGATTTCTCTGACTGGATCCAATCCCATGAACTGGTCGATCTCCCCTTCTCAGGGGCCAGGTTCACCTGGACTAACTGGCGCCTTCATCCCATCCAATCCAAGCTCGACAGATTCCTTCTGTCTACCGATTGGCTCGAAGCTTTCCCCTCAACGTCTCAGGTGGCTCTTCCCAGAACTACATCGGACCATTGCCCGATCTTATTGATGCTGGAAGATGATGGTTGGGGCCCAAAACCATTCAGATTCAATTCCTCCTGGATCACTCTCGATGGCTTCAACCAAAGAGTAGTTGAATGGTGGTCCTCCTTCCAGGTTGAAGGGTTTGCTGGTCACAAACTCCTATGCAAACTCAGACTTCTAAAAGAGAAGCTGAAGGAGTGGAAAGCTTGCGAGTTGGTCAAGAGAGAAGCTGAAATGGTTGTACTTCTATCGGACCTCCAGCGGATAGACTCAGACGCGGAAGGTTCCTCGATGTCGATCCAAGCTCTGGGCAAACGTATTCAAATCATCCAAGACATATCGACCAGGGCACTGCAAGACGAAACATCTTGGAAGCTAGAATATAGAGTGAGATGGATCAATGAAGGTGACAAAAACACCAAATTCTTCCACAACATTGCCAATATGCGTGCCCGTGCTAAGGCCATTTTCAGCATCACAGTCGATGGCAACCGTACAGAGGACAGAAAGGAGATAGCAGATCACACCATTCATCACTTCAAATCCCTCCTATCCTCTGAAGGTTGGTCCAGGCCTCTCCTCGATCGCATTCAATTCCAATCGCTTGATTTGATGGAAGCTTCCCTTCTGGAAATCCCTTTCTCGGAGGATGAGGTAAAATTGGCAATCAATTCACTGGGTAGAGATAAAGCTCCAGGCCCGGACGGCTACCCCATGGCTTTCTTCCAAGCTTTCTGGGATATCATCCGTGCAGATGTCATGGATTTCATGGTTGAATTCCACAGCAGAGGCAGATTATCTAAAGGGTTAGGAGCATCCTTCATTACCCTTATACCCAAGGTGGCAGGAGCTAATTCTTTTTCTGATTTTAGACCCATTAGTCTGATAGGGGATCCTTACAAAATCCTTGCCAAGGTGCTCTCTTCCCGTCTATCAAAGGTTATGGGGAAGCTCATTTCGGAGAATCAGAGTGCCTTCATTAAGGGCAGACAGATCGTTGACTGTGCTCTTATAGCTAACGAAGTCCTCCATTCCTGCCACAAATCTGGAGAAAAAGCAGTTTTGTGTAAATTGGATATCGAAAAGGCTTACGACCATGTAGATTGGGGTTTTCTGGAATATATGTTAGGCCGAATGGGTTTTGATGAGAAATGGAGAAAATGGATCAGAGAATGCGTCAGATCGGCTCACTTCTCTATCCTTCTGAACGGCACTCCTGGTTTTTTCAACAGTTCTAGAGGGCTTCAGCAAGGCGACCCCTTATCCCCGCTCCTATTCCTTCTCATTGGTGAAGCCCCTTTCAAAATGCTACTTAGAGGCCAAGAGGCAAGTATTCTTCGCGGAATCAAGATGCCCGGGGTATCTCCTCCTATTTCGCATATCCAGTTCGCCGTTGACACTCTTATTATTTCCGTGGCGTCCCAGGAATACATCGAAAATCTTCATATTACCCTTCGAAGCTTCAAGGCAGTCTCAGGTTTGAGAATCAATATGGCCAAGTCTAAACTCTATGGAGTCAACCTTTCAGATACCGAAACAGTTAGTTATGCTAACCTTATCGGCTGTCATTCTGCTTCCCTCCCCTCATCTTTCGTGGGGCTTACCCTTGCTGTCGGTATCCCTCCGAAATCGATGTGGGACAAAATCGTCGTTAAATTCCAGAAATTCCTCGCGAGATGGAAGTGCAAATATCTATCAATAGGGGGTCGCCTGACCCTTATCAAGGCAGCTTTATCCGATCTCCCCACTTATTTTATCTCTATACAGATGCTCTCCCTCGGTGCTGTCGACCATTGATAAGTTGAGACGTGACTTCCTGTGGTGTGGTAAGGATAATCAGAAAAAATTCCATTTGCTAGATTGGCAGGAGGTCTGTAAGCATTTCCAAGATGGTGGAGCTAGCATCAAAAATCTGAAGATTATAAATAAAGCCTTCCTTGGCAAATGGATTTGGAGATTGGGTACAGAAGATGGCTCTCTCTGGAACTCTATAATTAAAGGGAAATACGGTTGTTCCCTAGGTGGCTGGTGGACCAAAGATACCACAATTTATAGGCCATCCCCCCTATGGAAAGGTATTTTGCATTCTAAAAAGGAATTCCTCAGTAGCATATCCTTCCAGCTGGGAAACAGCCTTTCCATTCGTTTCTGGGAAGACCCCTGGATAGGTGACTCGCCTTTGATGTTTCGATTTCCAAACATATATCGTCTGTCTCTGCGCAAAAATATTCCTGTTGCTAGTTGCTTCTCCATCATGAATGAGAATGTTGTTTGAGACGTCAAATGCGCCAGGAACCTTCATGACTAGGAGATATCCGAATTCGTCGATCTTCTTGATCTCATCTCCAAAGCTGCTCCAGATCTCTCCTCCCCCGACAAGCTGATATGGTCTCAGGATAAAAGAGGAGTCTTTTCGGTTCGCTCCTTCTACGCAAAGCTATCCCCTCCATCTAACTCTTCGATCCCCTCTACCCCGTTCATTTGGAAGTACGCTGCCCCTCCCAAGTTCATTTGTTTTGGCTAGCTTGTAGGAAAAAATAGAATACTTACGGTGGATAATCTAAAGAAAAGGGGTATGCAGATCGTTAATATATGCCTATGTTGCATGAAAGAGGAGGAATTTGTGGATCATCTCCTTATCCATTGCCCTTTCGTCTCGCAAATTTGGGCTGAATTTTTCGATCGTTTTAATATGAACTGGTGCAATCCTTCATCAGCCTGCTACCTGCTGTCGGCTTGGCATGGGGTTAAGATAGGAAAAGCCAAGACTCACATTTGGAGGTTGACTATTCTCACCATCTGGTAATCAATCTGGGAGGAAAGAAACAATAGGTGTTTTAATGACAAAGCTGCTTCGACTTAGTCCATCTGGTCCAGAGCTAAAAATCTGATTTTTGAATGGGCAGGCATTGTAATTGGTCTTAAGGGTGTTGATTTACTTTTCTTAGGATGCTAGTTTTCCGCTATCTCAACAGATCCTCTTCCCCTTTTTTGTACCTTTTTTTTTTCTCTTATGAATGCAGTTATCCTTTTTTTTTTTAAAAAGGGTGGGCCCACATGATGAATGACCCATATTGAAAGGTGGGGCCCCACATGATGAAAGATCCACATCACGGTGGGCCCACAAAATGCACAATCACATCAAAGTTGGGCACTGCATGATGGAAGGCCCACATCAAAGTGTGGCCTCACATGATGGATGATCCACATCAAGCAGGCCCACCTACTCGACAGTCCACATCAAAAAGGTGGGACCCATATGATGGATGGTGGACATTGAAGGTAGGACCACATGATGGAGGGTTGACATTAAAGGTGGGCCCACATGATGAACGACCCATATTGAAGGTTGGGCCCCATGTGACGGCCCACGAAAAGGTGGGACCCACATGATGGATGATGGACATCAAAGGTGGGTCCCGCATGATGAATGGTCCACATCAAAATGTGGCCCCACATGGACTATCCACATGAAGTGGGCCGCACATGGTGGACGGTCCACAACAAAGGTGGGACCCATATGATGGACGATGGACATCAAAGGTAGACCCGCATGATGAACGACCCATATTAAAGGTGGGGCCTCACATGATGAATGGTCCACATCAAGGTGGGCCCACATAATGCACAGTTCACGTCAAAGGAGGGCCCCCCACATGATGGATGGACCAGCTCGATGGACCACCCACATCAAGTGGGCCCCACTAGATGGCCAATCCACATCAAAGGCACATGATGGATGATGGATATTGAAGGTGGGCCCACATGGACGATTGACATCAATGATAGGCCCACATGATGAACGACCCATATTGAAGTTGGGGGCCCCCATAATGAATGGTCTGCATCAAGCTAAGCTCATATAATGGATGAAATGGGCCTCACATGATGGATGGCCCACATCAAAGTGCGGCCCCTCATGATGGACAGTCCGTATCAAGTGGGCCCCACCTAATGGATGGTCCACATCCAAGGTCTCTCATGATGGACAGCCCATATCCAAAGTGGCCCAACATGATGGATGATCCACATAGAAGGTGAGGCCCAGACAATGGATGGTGGACATTAAAAGTGGGCCCCACATGATGGACAACACACTTCGAAGGTGGGGGCCACACGATGGACACATCAAATGTGGATTCCACATGATGTGTAGTGGTCATTGAGAAGCCCCACATAAAGGACAATTAGCATTAATGGCGGGCCCCAAATGATGGTGACCTACATCAAGATGGGCGCCACATAATAGACGGTCCATGTCAAAGGTCAACCCCTAATGATGAATGGTTCGCATCCAAGACGAGCCTTGCATGATGGATGGTCTACTTTGAAGGTTTGGCTCACACGATGGACGGTCTACATTAAAGGTGGGCTCCATATGATTGGACGCTCCACATCCAATGTCCAACATAATTGATGGCCCAAATGTCTTAAAACATGAAGATTGTAGCCATCCATTTTTTTTGCTGCTTGGGGCACAGTCCATCTATGGTGAGATTCAGCAAAACAATCGTCTGAATTGCTCTTATAATGTAGTTGTTGTAATCTTTAAAAATGACACCAACAAGTAAAGCTGTACACGAGTCGAGCCAAGCCGAGTATCGCCCTACTCGTACTCGGCTCTTAATGCTCGAGTCCTACTCGTACTCGGCTCTACTCGGCCAGCGAGCATGGAATCCTTGCTTGTGCTCTACTCGCCCGAGTACGAGCCGAGTACGAGCAAAAATCGAGTCAAGTCGAGTCCGAGTATTCGAGGCGAGTTCGAGTCCGAGTCTGAATTTGAGCCCAATTTGAGCAGGGTTTTCGAGCAACGAGTTCGAGCTTTGAGACGAGTTCGAGTTATAAACTGAGATTAAGTTAACCAAAAATAAAAATAAAAAACACACATGGAATGAAAATGTATTAAATTAAATAAAACAAATAGCTCACGTTGAAAATTTGGCGTGTTTGAAAGGAGAGAGAATGAACTATTATTTTCTAATGGAATTCAATTCTACCTAATCGTCATTTAAAATACTAAAAAGTAGTTAACGTACTTTTGCATTTTATATATCACTAAAATATTTGTTTAATTTTTTGTTGAACAGTGTAAACTTGCTCATACACAAAACACGGCAGAGTGGGCCACCCAGCCCATTTCAACACTTGAGTCTAACACATGGTTTTAAATTTTTAATACCTCCCCAACTGGGACTGACTCACATGTTCCTGTCAAATATTCTATCAGGTCTTATTTGACTAAGTTGAGCTTGGGATGGCCCGCTTGGGGTCGAGCTTCAGCTTTCCTTCCTAGCCCACCAGGCTATCGTCTATTGTAATCATATTTTATCATACCCATTAACAATTCACCGGGATGAAATGAAAATACAAAAATCAGCTAATAATTATTTTATATATAATTAAAATAACAATTCTTACCTGATGGACGGACAGGGGCAGCGGGCAGGGGTGGGACGAGCTGCGGACAGGGGCGGGACGAGCTGCGGACAAGGGCGTCGGGCAGGCCAGGGACGGGCACCGGGCAGGGCAGGGCAGTGACGAGCTGCGGACAGGGGCGTCGGACAGTCCGGACAGGGCAATGTGAGCGCCTGAGAGAGAGAGGGAAGAAGAAGGGTAAGGGAAATGGCGACCAGGCAGGGCAGGGACCGTCGGACAGTCGCTGTGGCCGTGCGGGTTAGGGTTTTTTAAGAGTAAGTTTTTTTTAAGGGGAACGTCAGAACGACCGAACGAGAGAGAAACTAGCCCGGACAGGGGCACCGGGCAGGCCACAGGGACAAGCGGCAAGGAGAGAGAGAGAGAGAGAGAGAGAGAGAGAGAGAGAGAGAGAGAGAGAAGAGAGAGAGAAGAAGAAGAAGAAGAAGAAGAAGAAGAAGAGGTGCAGGGAGAGAGGCTGCAGGGCCAGACGGCACCGGACAGGGGAGTGAGAGGAGAGAGAGAGGGGGGGAATGGGTATGGTATTTTTGAACGGGCGCTAGCCGCTACGAGGGAGGGAAGAAAAGGGAACTAGGGAAGGGTATTTTTTTCGTTTTGGGCGGGCGGGCGAAAGCATGAAAGCGACTGGGAGTGTGAGGGATTAGGGCTTTCGTTTTAGGTATAGGGCCCTGGTTGAGTGCGAGTCTCGAGTACTGAGTCGAGTACTGATTCGAGTATACGAGTCGAGTACCGAGTCGAGTACTATCCAGCTCGTACTCTACTCGAAATCATAACGAGTAGCAAAAATCTACTCGTACTCGGCTCAAACACCTGACGAGTCGAGTCGAGTCGAGTTATTGCGAGTCAAGTCGAGCGAGTACCCGAGCTTACTCTGCTCGTGTACAGCTCTACCAACAACCCCTTAAAAAGCTCTTATTTGAACATTTTACCAAATGTGCTTATTGCAAATAAGAGCTTTTTTCAGTTTTGAAAAAGTGATTTTACCGAACAAGCTTATTTAAAACAAGAGGTAGAACAAAAAGAGCTTATTAGGGTAGCTGTTATTTAAAAAGTTGTCATTGGATTAGAGTAGAGATGCCGAACGAGCCCTTAGTGTTCAAGTTCATCTTGTTTTAATACATATCAACCCTAACTTATTTCAATGCATATTACCAACTTGTTGAATCAGTTAAAATCAGTCTAATACTAATAAGATACTATTCATCAAAATCTTCAACAAAGCAACTTTTGTTCAAGATTAAAGCAGGTTAGGCAATTTCAGGCTGTGAGACTGGAAAAATTCCTATAATAGCACAAACAAGACTAGAAGTTGGGCATGGTTATTAATAACATCAACCACTAGAGCTAGCATCTTAGAAATCTATTTAGCTAGATTACTCTTTTACAAGTTGAACAATTTCAAATATCAATCCCATCGGATACACTGAATTCCATTTGAGGAGAGTAAGTATTGAGGCCTCACTTACAGGAACCTTCCAATCTAGGTACAACTCTTGTTTCAGAATATCATTCTTGCACTTGGTTCCATCTTTGGTGTTTTGCTCCCACAAATGACTAGTGCTACTATGATTAATATCTTTTCACACAATCAATTTAATGCCTTGTTTTTTGTTATTTTTGGATCTAGTTGATCTATGTTCCATTACAACAGTACTAAATACATTGCCTTCAATGTTTTAATTTATAAATTTTGATGAATACATTTTACAATTACCATCAGTTCTATACATGAATTACTATATTCAACGAATATAAATACATGTTATGGACATGAATTCTGGAGAAGAAAGAGTTGAAAACAAGGCAGAGCAAACAGGACCAGCTCGAACCATAATGTTTTGCAGAAGAAATCCTGCAAAATGCTAACTTGTATTTTATGGGGTTTCTTCCTGCAAAATGGCAAGTGCGGTCCATGCTGGCATTATAAGCTCCATCATATTTGAAATCCTTCTCCGATTGAATTTTCATCAAACTGGCCGTCATTTTCGAGATCTTGTTCCCCACTCCTGCACCAGGATCTTCTCGCACTTCATGCCATTGCAAATAAGGAACACATCAGCGTACATTTGGAAGTACACAGGAATTCTAGGGAGGCAGAAAGCTTTTCCAAGAATTGATATTGTTGTTGTTTTAGGGCGAAGAGTGGAAATCCGATAACATGTTTAGTTGGATTTTTCTTACTGTGCCACCCTGAGCACTTGATGTGAATTCCAGTTGTCATAGTATCCGTCATTGTCTGGGGTTTGTAACATGACTAAAGTATTTATTAAAAAAAAAAAAAAAAAAAAAAAAAAAAAAAAACTCTTGTCATTGTTGACAATTCCCCCAGAGGTGTTAAGGAAAACATTAAATAAAGTGGGGAGTGTGAGTGCCTGTTGCTGTTTCAGTTAGCATTGAGGGTCGTGACATACCTCTAAGATCAGAGTTGGGTTCCACGGCAACATGGAAGCCACTGTAGCTTTGTCAATCTTCCTTGTTTGCCTTCCGAGCTGCCGGGCAACAGTGACCTTATGAGTCCCAGGTGCTTTAAGAGGAGGCTGGGGCTGAAGACGGAGCCTCATCTAGAGCCCTATATTTTCAGGCAAAAAAGGGCATGAGCAGTGGGCTTAGGTTAAAAATGAAGTGAACCTACCAACAAATTCAGCCAAGTGTCAATTTGGGGGTTCTTCCTAATGCAGTATCAGTGAACACAAGAGCATGTATAAGATAATCATTGAAGAGAAGCTACAAACCTTGTACCCATGTTCAAGTATGAAGTTCTTAAGAGCCTCATTAAAAGGCTATATCAGACAACAACTAATGCCAGGTGCCGATGTTACACAGTCACCAATTTCAGCAAGCTAATGATTCAATCACATCAGGATTCAAGTGGTCCTTGTTGACTCATGATCATGTCGCTCTCAACCATTTAAGTGCACTAACGATTCACTCACATCAAGAAATGAAAATGCAAAGGAGATCATAAGAGACCCATGCCACACACTCGTGCCATTCAAGTGGTCGCTGTTGACTTGTAATTAGTAAAAGCTTTAACTTTCCAAGTGACACATCATCTTTACGAGACTAGGTTAAGACTTATAAACACAAAGCAATCACCTTTAGGGCCTGTTTGGCTGGCCGGATTGAACGAGATTAGGATGGATGGGATCAATTTTAAGGTAATGATGGTGATGTCAGTGGATTGGTTTAAGATCCATGGGTTTGCTATATCCCGGGACAAGTTCACCGGGTCTATTTGGCACGTTTGGCATATCCCGGGATTTTACCTTCCAATCCGTCCGTCAAAACACGCCGCAGGCCCAATTGAACGGGATTAGGAGGGATGGGATCAATTTTAAGGTAATGATGATGATGTCAGTGGATTTTAAGATCCATGGGTTTGCTATATCCTGGGACAAGTTCACCGGGTCTGTTCGGCACGTTTGGCATATCCCGGGATTTTACCATTCAATCCCTTCCCATCTGTCCGTCCAAACACCCCCTTAAGTAATTGAGAATGAACATGAAGGATCCATTTTGTAAGTGCAAAATGAAGCCAAATGCTTACTGTGCTGTATCAAGACTTGCAACATAAAGTTCATCATCATCATCTAAGCCTCATCTCAACTAATTGGGGTCAGCTACATGAATCCTGTTCCGAAATTCCAATCTAGCAAGGGCCATAACTTCGGTTAGACCTTAGGTCATCAAGTCTTTTCCCACTACCTCTACCCATTTCCTTTTGGGCCTTCCCCTTGCTTGCAACATAAAGGGATCAGCTGTAAATAATCAAGGTTTAAGGTATCATCTCAAACTGGTACCTATCAGGTATCAGCTGTAAATAATCAAGGTTATGTATCGTCCGATACAAACCAGTATCATGCATAAACGATATGGCTATGTTGGCCCTAGTGTGTGTAGTATCGGTATCATTACATGTATCACTAGCTGGGGATATGGAAGCATGTATCGATATTGCTGATATTATCACTAATACCCGGAAATGTATTGCTGACTGAGGGAAACATTGGGGAAGCATGAGGAAATGGTGGAATTTCTCAATGAAACTTCAGGAGAAGCCAAAATACACATATTTGCATATTTAGGAATCAAAAAAAAAAAAAAAAAAAAGACATACATAATAAGTTTCTCTTTAATGGGGATCTAAAATCATGTAACAGTGACTCAAGGAAACATTTGAGAACACGGGAAAAATGGTGAAATTTTTCAATGATACTTCAGGAGATGCTAAATACACATATTTGCATATTTAAGAATCAAATAATGGTGAAAATGATGTGTTTGTATATTTATGAATCAAATAATAATTTTTCCTTTAATCAGGCCTAAAAGCATGTATCATTGACTCAGGAAAACATTGAGGAAACATGGGGAAAATGGTGGATCCATCCACCCACCCAACCATCCGTCCATATGTGCACATACATACATACAAACACATGCATCATCAATCCATCCATCCAACCATGTATGCATGTACGTGCACGTGCGCACAAACACACATCCTCCATCCATCCATCCAACCAACCATCAAGTCGTCTGTCCATCCATGCATACAAACATGCATTTCATCATATATGGAGCCATGCACCCATAAAATAAATGAAATGGAATTTTTTTTTAATAAACAGATTTTTGGCGATATCAATACATTGGCAAAAACATTGGTGATGTTATTGAAATTTCGTCGATCATTGACGATACAAACGAGGCTTGGAATTTACACGGTCGAAAATATTGGTGATACAAGCGACGCTTGGAATTTACACAGTTGAAAATATTGGCGATACATTGGTGATATCAATACATGGGCGATACTAATATATCACTGATACTTGGAATTTCTAATACTACTAGTGATTTCGGTATCGCCAAGCTAATAATACGGATAATATCGAGGATACTCCAAGCAGTGGTCAGTCCAAATCAGTAAGCGAACACATGGCCATTGTTTGGAGTATCCCCGACAGAAATTGCAGGTATTTACAATATTGCTAAGTATCCACAATGTATAGATATCGCTAATGAATTGCTAAAATTTTCGAATGCGTAAATTCCAGGTGTCTCCAGTATTGCCAATGTATCAATATTGCCAATATTTTCAATTGTGTAAATTCTAGGAGACGCTTGTATTGCCAGTGTGTCAGCAATATTTCGATGACATCACTGTATCAATATTGCAAAAATCTGCTTATTAAAAAAAAAAAAAAATCCATTTCAAATTTTTTTTATGGGCACACGGTTGTACGATGAAATGCGTGTTTGTATATGTGTATATATATGTATGCATGAATGGATGGATGGATGGATCATGCATGTGTTTGTATGTATCTATGTGCATGCATGGATGGATGGTTAGAAGGATGGACCAACCATTTTCCCCATGTTTCCCAAACGTTTCCCTGAGTCAACAATACATGCTTTTAGGTCCCATTAAAGGGAAAATTATATTTGATTCCCATATGCAAATATGCATCACTTTTGTTATTATTTGATTCTTAAATATGCAAATATATGTACTTTAGCATCTCTTGAAGTTTCATTGAAAAATTCCGCTGTTCTTCCCTTGTTTCCCCAATGCTTCCCTGCGTTTTCTTGAATCGGCGATATTATCGACGATAACGATATTGTTCCATATCCCCGGCCAGTGAAACTTGTAATGATAACAATACTTCACACATTTCACATAGCTGATATGGGGTGATACGGGGCCATATCAGTGGTAGATGATAAGATACCAAACAAATAGATTTCAAACCTTGTTAATAATAGAGAAACCACATTACCATGACAGAAGTCCATTTTGTCAAGGTCAACTATCATCAGCTCCATGATCCAATTAATAATAGAGAAACCACATTACCCAAATCTTATTTTAGGCTTTCTGTTGTATGAGATTGTCATGTGGAGAATGGTTTTCTTCACTTTGTCTCTCCCCCCAGCTGCAGTTCAGAATTCAGTAATGTCACTTGTCTTTTTGAAAGAGCAGCATGTGGATGTGTGGACAGCATTTAGATGCTAGCAATTGAACTTCTCATCCCGTTTCTGACTCAAGAGAGGGTTATTGCAATTGAATCTCTGAAACCCATTGAGAAGATTTTGCATGTGCGTGCATTTGCTCAAATGGTTTAAGGCACCACTCACATCTTTGAAAATACAAGAGGGGACTCCAAGAGCTTTATATGAATCCCCTTCATTAAATCTCTCCATTGGCATTCTGGGGTTCAACATATTAGTTACCTAAAAGGATTGTATAAACATAACTTTCTTGGTTTCCTCCAAGATCGTAGTTTTTAATGCAATGTAGACTTATATCCTAATATAACCTATGAATATTTGTAGACACCCCAACAAATATGGGCTTTCCAGATCAATTAACCTGATTAATAATCAAGGAGGGTCTTGTTAATTCTATAGTTTTGGAGGAATTTGGCTAAGCTCCCTACACGTAACCCACCCCCAACCTTAATTTGAGCAAATTAAACCAATCATAACTCAAGACCTCATCCAGCCATCCCCATAAATATTCTTTAAGCCCAAGACAATGGATCCAAGACCATTTAAGAGGTGTGGGAATGTAGGACCCTATCCAGCCATGCCCAAGTCTGGGATCCACACCCTTTCCCTTTCCTTTTTTTTTTTTTTTTTTTTTTTTTTTTTTTTTTTTTTTTTTTTTTGTTTTTTGAGATGTCCCCAGGGCGCAGAAAAAGTTTTTCTGCACTGTAGGAAGTTCTGTTCTTAAAAAATGCTCTCTGAGACAGGGAAAAGGTTTATCTACATTCCAAGGGGTACCAATTTCAATCGTGCAGTGATCTCCACTTTGAGCTCCAATTGGCTGGCTTCACAAGCCCAACTTCCCATGTCTTAGGGTCCATTATGAAGCTCCTTAAGTTAATTTTCCAAAGAACCTATCAGCTCAATCCACTTTTCAAGCACAATGTTATGAACAAAAAATCAAAAGTTCCACAAATATCAGTTAATTGTGTTTGTGACAATGTAGGCAGTTAACTAGTATCCCCCTAATCCCTAGGAATTTTAGCCCTAAACCAGAGCCATTAGTTGGCCCATCGAGTTAGGGCCTTTTTGGATGGCACCAAATTCATGAATATGGCAAATTTTTAATTGCCAAATTCATGGATTATATAATTAAGTGTTTGAGTTAGCCTCAATTGCTAAATTCACTAATTGCCCAATTAGCAAAAGGGCACAAATTATGAACTTGTCAATTATAACAATAATAATAATAACTTGAAATTCCCCAATTCATGAAGTTGAGAAACCAAGGGCTTCCTAGGGTTACGCTTGAGAATGGTTCCCCACCCTCCACAAAATGCCCATTTTTGTAAACATTGGTTTGATGGCTATGATATTTGGTAAAAGTGATGTTTAAGAGGGATGAGCAATCAAAGGTGGACCCCACATGATGAATGGTCCAAATTAGTGACCATTTCTACTATAATCAATCCGGATCATCAAGTTTCCAAGTTTGTAATCTGGACCATCAAGCCAATAATAATAATAATAATAATAATAATTGAAATTCCCCAATTCACAAAGTTGGAAAACCAAGGGCTTCCAAGGTTAAGCTTGATAATGGTTCCCCACCCTCCGCAAAATGTCCATTTTGTAAACATTGGTTTAATAATGGTCCCCCACCCTCAGAAATATTGGATCCAAGGACAGTTTACAGCCAACCTCTAGATTGCATAACTAGCTAGTGGTGACTCCAAATCAAGCCTCCACTTTCAATAGAGCTGCCAGTTCATCAACAACATTAAGGATATGGAAAAGATATTCTTATCTTTTCAGCAATTGTTCCCACCCATGTGCCCTATTAAACCATGCCAATTTGCATTTCTCAGCAGGCTTTCGTTTAGAAAAAGTGTGAACATCTCATTCCACAGAGCGGAATGGATGAAGTCCATCAAACTTCCTCAATATGGCAAGTGAGCTCAATGCAACCAGTGGCTGGATTGAGCACAATGTTTGTTTCCACCAACGGGCCATTCCACTCATGGCAACTATAGTAACCAATGTTTTAAATATCTTTATCGAGTGATGTATCGCACCCTTGGGATACGGATACATATCAGTTATCTCATGGGATATATCGGTTGTATAGCGTAATGTATCCCCGTTGTTAGGAAACATGAGAACATTGGGAAATTGGTCAAATTTTTCAATGAAACTTCAGGGATTGTTGAAAAAGACATTAATACAGACTTAGAAATCAAAACATTACAAAAAAAAAAAAAAAAAAAAGGTGCACGTAATAGGGGTTTCCTTTGTATGGGGCATGGTATGCCAAAACGGTTACGTATCGGCCGTAACGGCCGATACGTAACAGTAACGGTGTGAACCGTTACGCGTTTCGGGGTCGTATCGGCCGTTACGCAATTTTGTACCCGTATCGGCCGATACGGGCCCGTTACGGGGCGTATCGGCCGTTACGGGCTGTTACGGCCGTTACAGGGCCGTTACGGGCCCGTATCGGCCGAATTTTGGCCCTTTTTTTGAAAATTCGAAAAATCATTTTTTAATGATTCTTTTGCTGTTTTAATGATGCCATATGATGTGTTAATCATAGTAGAACATGTTAATGTGCATTTTACAGATTTTGGGTGCCATTTTATTTTTTTTAATATTTTTTTCTATTTACGCATGAATTTTGGCCCCTTTTTTTAAAATTCGAAAAATCAATTTTTAATAGTTGTTTTGCTGTTTTAATCATGCCATATGATGTGTTAATCATAGTAGAACATGTTAATGTGCATTTTACAGATTTGGGGTGCCATTTTATATTTTTTTAATATTTTTTCTATTTACGCATTTATTTTGGCCCTTTTTTTTAAAATTCGAAAAATCATTTTTTAATGATTCTTTTGCTGTTTTAATGATGCCATATGATGTGTTAATCATAGTAGAACATGTTAATGTGCATTTTACAGATTTTGGGTGCCATTTTATATTTTTTTAATATTTTTTTCTATTTACGCATGAATTTTGGCCCCTTTTTTGAAAATTCGAAAAATCAATTTTTAATAGTTGTTTTGTTGTTTTAATCATGCCATATGATGTTAATCATAGTAGAACATGTTAATGTGCATCTTACAGATTTGGGGTGCCATTTTATATTTTTTTAATATTTTTTTCTATTTACGCATGAATTTTGGCCCTTTTTTTTAAATTTTGAAAAATCATTTTTTAATGATTCTTTTGCTGTTTTAATGATGTCATATGATGTGTTAATCATAGTAGAACACGTTAATGTGCATTTTACATATTTGGGGTGCCATTTTATATATTTTTTTATATTTTTTCTATTTACGCATTTATTTTGGCCCTTTTTTTGAAAATTCGAAAAATCATTTCTTAATGATTCTTTTGCTGTTTTAATGATGCCATATGATGTGTGTAATCATAGTAGAACATGTTAATGTGCATTTTACATATTTGGGGTGCCATTTTATATATTTTTTATTTTTTTTTCTATTTACGCATGAATTTTGGCCCTCAAAAATAATTGCAAACACCTAAATGTAAGATATTTTCATATTACATTCATTCTAATATATCTATCATTGATAGTAAGTTAGAAAATTAAATATATGAATTTTGTAGTCAAATTTAGGTTATCTGGTTCATAAATTCATCAGACAGTCCGATACAACTTCTCACCAAAGAGTGGACTGTTACAACCACCAATAAACATGTTCCAATTTATAAATGAATGCATATTTGGAATGCTTAGAATATTCCGGATTTAATCCATATTTTTTCATAATTTTTTGGCAAAAAAAAAATTTTGCGCCGTTACGGGCCGTTACGCCCCCGTATCGCCGTTACGCCCTCGTATCCGTATCGGTTTCGGAGGGCACCGTTACGCCAACCGATACCGATACGGGACACCTTGGTATGGGGTCCTAATATTTGCGCTTTCCAACTAAACTAATGCAAGTATATTCAAAGTCTATTCATATAATTTATAAATGTAAGAAACGTATGGAAACACAAGCAATACATTCAAAAGCAAAAGAAGAATCACTAGATCAGGTGACATACATGTTTAATTTTGTATTTGAATACAAAGATTGCAACTGATTTGTGAGAAATTGAGAAATTTTGATTTTTCTCAAATTTCCGCAAGTTGACCCATCTCCCCTAAATCTTGAAAATGAAGTTCCAAATCCATGATTTTTCATGGAAAATTTGAAGAATCATAGATTTGTAACCATTTGACACTAGTTTAAACATGATTTACAACAAAAACATGAATCGAAAATTGAAATGGCTCACTGGATCGAATAGGTGGGATATATCGGCACTACCTATGCGTTTCATATCGCACAAGTGGGATACAAGATATATCGTGGGATATATTGGCTGATATCGTCGATATTTAAAACACTGATAGTAACAACCCTAAGTGCCAATCCTACCCCAATTTTTTAAGCATTAAACCCGCTAGCTATTGTGAATTTAGAGTGACTTGTAGCAGATGTACTACAACTCCAACCTGTGAACGTTACACACACGCGTATTCCGTAACTTTTAGCTTATGTCATTACCATTATGGGGGCATGACAGCTGTTACACCCCCTGTAACAATAGTTTTTTTTTTTTTCTTTCTTTCTTTTTCCTATTTCTTTTTCCCTTTTTTTTTGGAAAATTCCCATAAATATAGAGGAATCCAAATATGTATTCTTTTCTTCTTTTGAACATGTTTATGATGGCGTAACAGTCCACTCTTTGATAAAAATGTTGTCTCGGCCTGTCTGTTGATTTTATAAATCTAACAAGCTTGGATTGGCTGCAAAAGTCTATATTTCATTTCCTAAATACATTTTATCAATAATTCAATATAAATAAGACAATATGAGCATCAATGAGATAATGATGGAAGCAATAAAGAAACCTAATTAATTTTTTTAATTCATATAACAATGGACAATGTGTTATAAATACAAAAATATTAGTATTACAAAATTATAATTTACAGTTACATACACCATTTGTCTCTCACACCACCAACACCAGTCTCGTACTCCAGTCACCACCAGAGAGAAAAATCTTGCTCCCTGTGATTGATTGACCTCCATGTCATCGTCATCCAGCTGTAATTGTGGAGAAGGCACCGCATATTCATAATAATCAAGTCCCAAGGGGAAGACCATATCAATGAATCCCAATGGTGACTGACCACGATCCTCACTACCACTAGGCATCTAGTGCATGGAACCCAGGTAACAATTAAGTGCCAAATGACAACCCAAAGCCACCACCATAGCCGTACCCATACCCTTGCCCCGACCCCTGGTACTACTCGTACTGAGACTAAGAATGAGACTAGGACGATGAGTAGCACAAATTGGGATCTGGATATTTGTATCCCCATATGGACCATAATATGGATTGTAGGCTCGAACAGGACTAGTCCAACATGGTGCATCAACAGGTTTCATATTTTGTCTATGGCCATATGATTCATCATATCCATATCCATAAGTGGTTTGATGTCCTGGTACTCCATCTCTTGTTGTGCCACTGGTGCTAACCTCTCCATGATGCTCCCCTTCTCCTCCCAACAGGCCGTATCGTGACTCAATGCACTTATAAGCTGGACATGGCAAACTCCCTTAGGTTGTTTTACATGTTCCATGCCTATCATTCTCTATTGATCCATCTACTACTCGGTCACACTAGGTATACACTCGAAGAAAGAAAAGCGGTGGTGCACTGCTTGTCCCTCATGCTTCTCAACCACTGTCTTCAACGTCCACAGATTCATTGCCCTTTGCAATCTTTGATGATCTGCCAATTGTTGTACATAAAGGTACCGGTCTTGCACTCTTCATCCAATCCCGAACTATATCTGCCTAGATTATTTATCTTAATCTTTTCCACCATTTATGTGTTCCCTATCATCTGTTTTTATTCCTCATTCCTTTCAGGAAGTCGTGTCTGATAGTGGTCAGAAGCAATCTATGGGTGACAAGATGCAAGCATTACATTTGAATAGGACATGAGAGTTGACATCATTACCTACTGGTAAGCAAGTTGTGACGTATAAACAGGTTTACACCATTAAGTATTTCCAAATGATTTTGTTGGCCATTTAAAGGCCCGTCTTGTCACCGAATGGTTCACACAGACCTTTAGTGTGGATAATTCAAAAACTTTTTCCCCTGCAGCAAAATTAAATTCTATTTTGGTGATCATATCAATTGCTACAAATATGAATTGGCCTCTACATCAGTTGGTTAGTAAAAATGCACTCTTGAATGGGGATTTTCTCAAGGTGCATATGGAGCAACTTCCTGCATATGTAGCTCCGGGGAGTTGGATAAGGTGTGCAGGTCTAGAACCTTTATCCATGGGTTGAAGCATTCTCCTCAGGCATGGTTCAAGAAATTTAGCCAGGTGGTGTTAGAGTTTGGGGTAGTATGGAGACAAGCCAATCATTTAGTTTTCATTAAGAAAGGTAAGGTGAATGTGAGATTACGCTAGTTTTGTATGTTGACAGTATCGTAATTACAGGCAGTGACGATAGTGGTGTAAATCGTCCCAAAGTGTATCTCAAGTCAAGCGTCATTTTCAGACCATAGACGTGGGTAAGTTACAGTATTTTGAAGTGGCTAGATCTAGGGCAGGAATTAATATTTTCCAGTGAAAGTATGTTACAAACTTATTATTAGAGACCGGTATGCTTGAGGCCAAACCTGTTGATACTCCTATGAATCCTAATTGGAAGCTGGTTGTGGATAAGAAGATCTGTTTGATGATCCAGGCAGGACTCGTAGGCCGGTTGGCAAGTTTACATACCTCACAATTGCCCGTCCTAACATCTCAATTTCTATGAGCATTGTAAGTCAATTCATTGATGCTCCTAGAACCTCTCATAAGGATGTAGTTACTTGTATACTAAGGTATTTGAAGGAACCCCTGGCCATGGTATTACTTGTAAGAAATATGGGCACATTCGTGTTGAATGGTACTCAAATGCAGATTTGGGCCAATTTTCCTATTGATGGACACTCAACTACCTGCTATTGTACATATTTTGGCAGTATTTGGTAACTTGGAAGAGCAAAAAGCAGAATGTGGTGGGGAGATCAAGTGAAGAGGCAGAATACGAAGCTATGGCCCATGCGACTTGTGAGCCGAAGTGGCTAAAAACATCGCTTCATGAGATTGGTTTTCCACTTGTAGGTCACGTTCTCTTACATTGTGATAATCACATTGCTTCACACATTGCTAGTAACCCGATATTCCATGAAAGGACCCGATATTCCATGAAAGAACCAAACACATTGAGCTAGAAATTCATTTTATTTGTACGGTGTCTGAAATAGAGAGATCTCTAGCATACATCAGATCTCAGGATCAAGTTGCAGATACTTTTACCAAAGCTCTTGAACAAAGTTAATCATCAAGCATTCAAAACAAGTTGGGCATGGATGATATCTATGCTCCACCTTGAGGGGTAGTGTTATTGACCTCCCACCTTGTCTTTAGTGTTTTGGTCATTTAACCTCTCACTTCATGTTAATTAGTGAACCAAAGGTGTAAAAAGAATATTGTAACAAGTGAAGGGCAAATTGGTCTTTTGTAACAAGTGAAGGGCAAATTGGTCTTCTTTTTTTGTTTTATTAGCAAAGAGGGTGCATGCCTAACCCCTCTCATTCTCCTTAAGTTCTCCGTCTCTTCTCCCTTATTCCTTTTCTTTTACTATCTTCATAACAAACTACAACAACGGTCCAGGGCATTTGGCTCAAAGAAGGAGATAAAATAAATAAAGAAAAACACAAAGTATTTCGCATATAGCAAGTGATCCAGCAAGATGCAGAAAAATTGAAATTCACAATCTGGTAGTAGCTAGGGTAAGAGTAGAGGAAAAGGTTTAGTTATGTGATGCCATGTTCTATTCAGATCACTTCTCAGCGAAGACATAAGAGCAGCCGAGTCTAGATAATTTATCATTTTCTAAGCATCAGGTGAAGGAGGCTATAAATCTTGAGAAGCCCATTGAAGAAAAGGACGTGAAAGAGGTGGTAGATTCATTGGATTGGGATAAGGCTCTAGGTCAAGATGGCTTTCCCTTGGCTTTCTTCCAAGCGCTTTCGAAGGAAGTAAAGGATGACTTAATGGCATTTTTTAGAGAATTTAAAGAGCATAGTAGGATGTCAGCGGAGCTGGGAGCCTCCTTAGCTGCTCTTATTCCAAAAGTAGTCGAGTGTTTGAAGGACTTCAAGCCGATTAGCTTGATTGAAGCTCATATAAAATACTAGCAAAAGTCCTAGCTTCTAGATTTCGTAGTGCATTTGGTTCAGATATCTCCAAGGCTCAAGGTGCCTCTGTCTTTGGGCGGCAAATCCTGGACGGGGATCTAACAGCACATGAATGCATTCACTCCCGACACAGGGAGGGAAAAAAGGTCATTCTATGCAAGCTTGATTTGGATCATGTGGATTGAAATTTTTTTGCCTACATGCTGACCAAGTTAGATTGTGGTGAAAATTAGAGAAAATGGGTCAAGGGGTGCATTATCACAGCTAGATTTTCTATTCTTGTCAATGATTCATTGAAAGCCTTTTACAAGGTGTCAAGGGGGCTAGACAAGTAGATTTGCGTTCCCATTTCCTATTCGTGGTGGTGATTAAAGCTATGAGTACAATGTTGGAAAGAGGTGGTGATGTGGTCTCATAATTGGGTTTCAGGTGAAGAAATGGCATCTCGGATCTCCCATCTTCAATTTACAGATGATACATTATTGTTCTGCATCCTACGATGCTAATAGCAATCAGGTGGATAACTTGAGAAGGATTATTCGTTCATTCGAGGTGGTTCTGGGCCTGAGGATTAATATTTTCAAAAGAGAAATGCTGGGAATTAAAATGTCAGATGAGGAGGTTGGTGTTTTGGAAAGGATATCCAGGTGAAGAGTAGGCAGCTTCCCCTCAACATATCTCTTGTTGTTATGCACTGGTAATCCGTCTAAACATTTGTGGTATAACATTATAGAGAAAGGAAACTTTCAAGATGGAAAAGTCGACTTTTATCGCAAGGGTGAAGAATTACGCTCATCAAGTCAACTCTATTTAATATGCCAGTACCTGATGGCAGTGATAAACAGGTTGGAGAGGATTAGGCGAGACTTCTTTAATCACAGACAGAAGGTAACCACAAATTCCACTTGCTGAAGTGGAAGGAGGTTTCGGACTGGTTGCAAATAGAGGTGCCAGAATTAGGGATCTGAAGGCCATGAATACAGCCCTCCTAGGTAAATAGCTTTGGAGATTTAGGACTGACGATAACGGTTTGTGGAAAGAGGTGATTGCTTGTAAATACGGCAAATTAGGAGGGTGGTTCACCAGGGAATTATCTGCTTACAAGAACATAAATAACTCCAAGAACATCTTTGATTTGGAAGGTGGTCATGAAGATCATTAGAATCTTCAAGGTGTGGGATTCACTCTAGGGGATGGATTGTGTATAAGATTATGGCTGGATGTTTGGTGCGGCAATAAACCATTAGACATGGTGTTACCTAGATTGGCTAGGCTTCTGCCAGATCCATGTATCTTCATGTCTTCTTTTAGCTCTTTTAGTAGATGGCATCATAGTTGGACTCGGCCTTGCAGGAGGAACCTTTTAGAGGAACAGGCGGAGGATATAATCCATCTGATATCTTTGATTCATTCTCAGACTCTCAGTGCATTTCCCTTCTCAAAAAGGATGGATGGAAATAGAAATTGGAAAAATCAAGGAAGTTTTCAGTCAGATCTTTCTATGGGGCAATTTGTTCGTTGGGAGAAAGGAATTTGGAAATGTACACCAAGTTCACATGGTCCTATGGTAGACCCCAAAAGGAAGCATCTTTTGCTTGGATTGTAGGTAGAAGTAGAATCCTTACAATTGACAATCTTTAGAAGAGGCATTTGATAATTCCCAATGTTTGTATTATGTACATGCGGGACGCCAAGTTGGCAAATCACTTCTTCATTCATTGTGCTTTTTGCAAAGGAAATTTGGGATAGGCTTCTTGATGCAGGACAATTAACTACTTGCTCTAAAAGCTCGAACCGTTAGAGTATGGAGAATTAATCCCTTTATCTCATAAAGAAGATAAAGAAGATAGGTTGTGGAAATTGGAATTGAAATCACCAACAAAAGTAACACTTACCAATGTGCTTCACCAAACCCCTCATGAAACTTAAACAAATGCATTTAAGCAGCTCAAGGTTGGATCCAGTGAACTCTGATACCACTTACTGAACGGCACTTTCCATATAGATGGAAAAATGCAAATACTCAATGATTAATCCAGATTGACCAGTTGATGGGCGTGGGCCAAAACATGACTGGGTCATTGCCCAAAATTTGCAATGATCATGTGCTGATATAAGTTTTTCCTGACTGTGCAACACCAGGTGATGATCAGGTAGATACCATGTGCCATAACAGCTGTAAAGGCCGTTACGTAAAGGTAACGGTGGGAACCGTCACACGTTACAAGGTTGTAATGGCCCTGTAATAGTCCATTACAGGGCAAACACAGGTTTTCTTTTCTTCTTTTAAAAAATTAAAAAAAAAAAAAAAAAAAAGAAAGACCATAAGGCCATTATGGCCTGTATCGTAAAGGTAACGAGAAATACCTTGGGAGAGATGGATCTCCAATCGCATGGCTTTTGAGCTAGCTATCTATCAATCTAGCTATACATATATGTGTGTGTGTGTGTGTGTGTGTGTGGGGGGGGGGGGGGGGGGGGGGGGGGGGGGGGGGGGGTGCGCCATCTCCTAAACCAATTTCATCTCGATATACTTCCCACATTTTAAGATTTCCCCACCCACTCCCTCACACTATTTTGCGACTCAGTGACTTGGACTGAATCGTTTGGTCCTGAGTCATATTGAATGAGTCAAGTGCGACCCTTTTTTCTCAAATTATAAGGAAAAAAAAAAATTTATATATAGAAAAGTATTAAAAATAAATCTGTTTTTAATAAACATTTTTAATAAATTCGATACTTGGATATAATCAACAAATCAAGTTATTTTGAAAGATTAGAATTTCTATTTATAAATTTTTTTTTTTTTTTTTAAAAAAAAAAAACTCACACACAGACAAAAAAAAAAAAACATATAGAAATATTTTAACATATTCTTAAGTCAGAATATTATTTTAAGGCAATAAAATAACAATTTGTTAATAAAACACTTTTACTAAATTAATAAATTCATGGGATTAAACAAGGAAATCCATTAATCTCTTTCTTTTCAAAATTTTAATGAAGAAACCCCTTGGAAATAGCTTTAATGATTCAAAGAATACATATATAAAAAAAACGCATGTTTTGACCACTTTTTTTAATTTTGTTTTAAAACAACAATAAATTCATGATCGCAACATGAAAAATATAGATCTATGTTAAGATAACAACTTCTACAGAGAAGGGAAGAAACATGAAGACACATACTTTGGTGTTGTGAAAGCAAAAGCCAAATTCTTAAATTTTGCTTTGATTTGCAAATATGTTGGGATTTTCTTTGATTTCATGACAATGGAAGCTTAAAAATTATCTTTAGTGACTTTAAGAACCTAAATCTATGGTTTAGAGGTGAAAATGGGGCAATAAAAAAAGGGAATTTTTTTTTTTTTTTGTTTTTTTTTGAGAGGTAACGACCAATTTACTAGAAAAGCTAGCAAAGCGAGGAAAGAATACAAGCAAACAAAAACCGAAACAAACCACCAAACACAATAGCTAGCCTAAGCCAACCGAACAAAGATAGCCCAATCCCCCACAAGAGCTACAACCCTTGAAATCACCTCCGTGTGATCCAAACTACGATTCTAGAAACAACGCTAATTCCTAGCCCCCCATATAGACCACAACGCTTCCATAAAAGTAAGCTTCCACTTAATTTTCCCACCCCTACCAACTCCTCTACCATGCCACACCCATAGCAAATCCTCCACGAATCTTGGCATCACACAATCCATGACTCCGCACCTTAGCAGCAAAGGACTAATGGATGAAAAGGTGATATATCAACTCTCCATCCTCTGTACACATCAAACATATATTAGGGAGAATCATGGCCCTTCTCTGCAAATTGTCTATGGTGAGGATCCTCTTCCTTCCCCAGCAGCCACACAAAAATTGAAACACGAGGGGGAGCCCCATAAAACCACTGATGATACGGGATCTACGGGGGGCTTGGGATGGAAATCCCGATCAAGCTGAAAAACAATTTAACTGAAAATAAGCCATTAGAACTCTTAACCCAAACCAGAGGAGGAAGTGAATTTGGATAGAGACTTCAAAAGCTCTAAATAACCTCCCTCTTCGCTTTCCGAGAGATTTCTAATCACGATCCCCCAAAAAAAGAGAAACAATCCGCCACTAGATTGGAGCGATCAAGGGCTAAACGAGCAATGCTAGGAAATTGAACTTCAAGCGTTTGTTCTCCACACCAAACATCCACCCAAAAGCGAATATGACGGCCATTAGCCACCGAATATGCGATACCCTGACAAACAATGATATGCAATACCCTGTCAAGATATCATTGAATCGATAACTAGGTTGCACCACAATGCCTGTGTATTTTATGTAAAACAATCGTAATCATTTTTCTCAACGTTCATTTCTTGTACATGCGTGCTACTGGCCTAAGGAACAATCATACGTGGACCACACTATTAATGTCTAGGGCACCCCACATATATGCCAAGTTGGAATGTGTGGCTTTGCATCTTGCACTTGAAGATGGGGCACCTGATGTTAGCACGCCACTTTAATTTAGGGGTGTTTAGATGCTTGTAATTTTTTTACAAACACTTTGCACATTTAAAGAGTTTCACACATAAACCGATTGCATTCTGTCTCACAGTGGGCCCCAAATGCAATCTGGAAGGTTTTTATTGGTGGGTGTCCCATCCCAACTATTCCCTATTGTGTTTCCCACCTAATGAATCAATCCATCCTTTTCTTTTCTACGAGAGAGTGCGAAGGGACGGACATGATGGATGGATCGGATGTACCATACACATCGTGGTGGGCACCACAAACAGTGTGTGTATCAACCATCATGCTTTGCTATTTACAATATCTTTGCTGGTGTAAAACCCTTCATACCTCTAATCTGAAACATGGGGTTTTTGCCTGCAAGTGTTTAGAACAACACACAAATTTTCCCATCCAAACACTTGTAAACCCTTTACAACTAAATCGCATCCTTCCTTCTACTTTTTCTTCTCCATCCAACTAGTACAAGGAAATTCCGTGCATCAATTTTCCAGAAAAATATAAAAAGAAAAGAAAAGAAAAGGGTTAATGAGAATGATAAAAGAGGTATTTCAGTGTTCGACCCCAGGGTATCTACATTACTACTAAGATTTCAGACTCTACAAGTGGGGCCTATGGTTTAGTGATCAAAACCACTGATATCATGGGCCCCACCGTGGATGCTACAATCACTGGAGATCTCCTAGATTGGAAAAGCAGTTTCATTGAATTTTCCCTTTCCCAGTTCATGGTGGATAATTCTTGTGTTTTATTTACAACCATTTATTTTTCTTGCCTCCTATTGAAGGATCAGGATTTTTCCAAAATCGGAGATTTCTGATAGGTACGCCATCAAAAGTGGTGCCCATGAGACCAATGGTATGGATCAGTGAACCATGGCCCTACTGTAGAAGCTGGAAAGATTGTCTGGTCGAGAATGGTAGGAAACAACGTTATGAAATTGAAGTAGTAGAACATACTCTGTTCTCATCCATGACGCATCGATTAGCTTTCCCTTCTCTTTCCCGTAATTGACCACAGCCACGCACCTGATCTGATCTCTACCTAGCTTTCGAAAGCATGCGATTCAATGGAAAAGGAAAGAGATGAGTGAAGATGGTGGATTTGGAGAGAGATGATTCAAATGCCATTTGCAATGCAGAGAGAGAGAGAGGAGAGAGAGAGAGGAGGGGCCATCCGCAATTTTGCTAACAAGCACATGTACGGAGGACGCGGCTTCGGTGGATCCAAGGAACCACCGCTCCCACTCGGTGGTTCCGGGAGCCAACGTGATGTATGTGTTTTAGAACGCCGATCAGCTGTCCCCCGGATGCCAGGTGGGTGCAACCCTGAACGTGGGGCCACCTTGATGTATGCGTTGTATATCCACGCCGTCCACCCCTCTTGACACCTTATTTTAGGGCACGGTACCCAGGATGGACGCCGTTTGGCTGATGACCCCGACACCAGCCAGCCAGCTAGTGTCAAAGCACTGTTAGCCCCACCATGATGTATGTGTTTTATCCAAGCCCCTCATCTATTTTTCCCTATCATTTTAGGGCATTAACCAAAAAATAAGCAAATCCAAAGCTCAAGTGGACCACACCGCATGAACCATGAAACAAGGAAGATAATGATGTCTGCTTGAATCTAGTCAATCCCATACCACCTCTTATGAGCCGCTGGGTACCTGCACTTTAATGGAGAACAAGAGGACATCGGGGACGTCGATTGTGGCTGGGGACCCTCCAATGCATAAGTCAAGTAAATGAACCCAGAGTAGGTGTGGTTAGAGTCAGGATTATTGTACGTACATTCCCTTTAAGCAGGGTGATGTATTTATAGGTTTGCTAGATAGATTGTGTATCGAAGTAGATTTGTAAGATATGCTAGAGGAGCCTGTATTGGAGTTTGAATTTTTCAATCCCAAGCTCGAGGTATTCGAGGTCGAGGTCGAGGTCGGCACCTGTAGTCGAAGTGATCGAGGTCAATATCTGAGGTTGATATCCGACGAGGTCAACATCTATGATTGAGGCCTGTCGATAAGCCTTATCACCAATCTTGGTTGTCTGACTCAACTCTGCCATTGGATATCTTCGCTCGGCTCGCTTCTCTAATAGTAAGAACTTCAATAGTGATGCAGGGGAGGACGTGTTGAGGTCAAGCATCGTCTTCCTCAATGGGATAACTATGCCGAATCCACGGAACTTCTCTGGACTCCTCACAGAGAAACCTCGAATCCACGAGGAAAAGAAAATAGAAATAATTCTTTAAAAAAATTGATTGATGATGAAAAACGAGTTTACAGCTCTTTAAATAAGTCTACGAACCCTAAGGAGAAGTTTCGGAATCATTCTATAACTAAAATTCCTAGAAATCGTGACTTACTATAAATAGTAAACTTACTATTTATAAACGGTCATGATTTCCACTACTGCGCATGGTTTTCAGCCAGAAAATAGCAAGTATCCTATTTGACCGAACCATGGTGTTCCCCTAATTTTTCTAAGCACTTTTCGTATTGGACACAACTCCTAAAGCCCAATGTACGAAGAGTTACAATTGAACTAAAACTTACTAAAAATAGTAAAAACGAAAATAAAATAGAAATTTGACCTTCAATCTGATGGAATCTCGCAAATTCGTTTGGGCAACCCGACATAGTAGGGTTAGGTGGCTAAAGTAGCTCGTCCTACCCCAAAATAATATATGGTACGTCTGATAATTCATTCCGGTTTGCGAGATACGTCCGTTTTAAGTTTTAAGTTCTGACGGTCCGAATCATTTCTGTCATCGACCGGGCCTTTTATGATCCATCTTGGGCATGAAAGTGTCTATGACCTGTTCTACACTAGATAGTTTAGAGAGTCTGCTTTGATGGTCCCTTGCCACAAGTCTCGTGCATCAAGTCAGTTCAACTTTTCCTATAAAAATGTCCACTTTTGTGGTCCCAAAAAGCTTTCAACGATAAGTGCTCAATCCTTATTATTTTATGTGGTTTGGCTCACTTGAGCTTTAGATATATGTCATTTTTAAACTCATGTCCCAAAAAGAACCGAATAATTGGGTGGAAAAATGGTTTAACTGCAAATAAAACACATACATCATGGTAGAGCCCACAAAGTTTTGACACCAGCTAACTTTCTGGTGTTAGGAGCATTAGCATAACCTTTTTCCCATAAATGTGGCAAATACAAATCTCCAGTGGACCACATAATAAGGATTGTATTCACACCATTAAGGGGTTCTTATGGCCACAAAAGTTTTGGATCAATCTTTTCCTTCACCTTGGTGTGTATGACCTTATCAGGTGGCCGGATGGCAAATAAACATTATAGTAGACCCTAGGAATTATTTAATGGTGGGCATCCAATGACCACCGTTTCTTGTGGTGGGGTCCACCTCAAATTTGTATCTACTTCACTGTTGGGACCATCCTTAAAATAAGTTGGCAAACAGATGGACCACATATGCAACACATTCATCAAGGTGGGCCCCCATAGTCAAGATCGCACCCACCTTGCTCGATCCGGGTTTATAACTTATCCATGTTTTGTTTTTATATCCACGCCATTGATCCAAGCATGAGTTAAAAAATGCAACAGATCCAAATTTCGTGTGGACCACTCCACCGTAACATTAGTGGTTCAACGCTCACCGTTAAAACCTTCCTAAGGCCCATTATAATGTTTATCTACCATCCGACTAGTTGATAAGGTACCACTGGCATAGATGAAGGGAAAAATACAAATATCACCTGATCCAAAACTGTTGTAGCTCCTAAGAAAATTTTAATGGTGAGCATTCAATCACCATTCCTTGTGGCATGGAACACCTATAGTTTCTTTACCTCATTTTTGAGCTCATGCCATAAAATGTGCCTGCTTTTTTGGGCTCATGCCCTAAAATGAGTCAACAAAAAATGAATGGATGGCATGGATAAACACATACATCATAGTGGGGCCCACAGAGCTTTTCCATATTGGTGGGTCACTATCAAATCCCAGTCTGGCGTGATCCTAAAAATGAAGTAGTTCCAAATTTTAGGTGGACCCTACCACATGAAACACCTCCGGTAAAATCTTCCTACAGCTCATTATATTGTTTATTTGCCACCCAACCTATTGATTAGGTCATACAGACTGCAGTGAAGGGAAAACACACATGACAGCTTGATCTAAAACTTTGGTAGCCCTCTAAGAAGTTTTTAATGGTAGGTGTTCCATCACCTACAATTCTGGTGGTGTGGACCACCTGAGATTTGGTTCCAACTCATTTAAGAGCTCATGCCCTAAAAATGAGCTGACAAAATGGTTCGACAACATTGATAAAACATACATCATGGTGAGGCTTAGAGTGCTTTTCTAATGTCACACGGTACCAGAGTCGGTGTTATCTGCTACGAATCTATGTACAATCTACTAAGAGGATTGTAAGACCTGTACCCTAGATCGTACCGTTCCGTAGACTTATGCGGTCCTCCCGGTCAAATTCCGACAACGCCCGACGCGTAGATAGTATTTGCGCGTGACCCTAAGCCGTACCCTGTCAACCCGAGTTGACTCGACCCGAGACTTATACTCTAGCGACCGTGCTGTCGCCGCGGTTTCAACGCCGCGTCTCACGAGTCGATGCGATACCTAGGCCAGGAGTTGTGGACCTGCGTATATTCTTAAGAAATGTCGCTCGTTACGTATCCCAAGAGAATCTCTACCCTAAACATCACATCAATCAATCACCTCAAGTCAAGTACACATCCCATCACTCCTCTTATAACACCCATACCTCTCTCATTCCCAAAGTCAACTCTCTCTCTCTCTCTCCCCCCACCCATCCCTTCCTTACACCCATCACCCATCACCTTTTCACCCATCACTCACCCTTACATCATCTCTCTCTCTCTCTCTCTCTCTCTCTCTCTCTCTCTCTCTCAAACCATTTCTCAAGCAACCCAAAAGACCAACGTCCAAGCTATTCTAAGAGCTAGGTGTGGCCCACTTCTTACTCCCCTACATCTCATCATCCAACCATCCTAACTTCATCATCCACCATCAAAGGTTGAGCATAGGAGCTAAGGGAGCCAAGGGACCAAGAGGGAGTGCAATAGTTGGGTGGTTTAGGATTTCTACACCATTCTTGATGATCCAGTAGCATAGCTGCTGCTTGATGTCAGCAAGCTCTGTGCGCACCATGAGATATGTTATATCCCACTGTCAATCCAAACGTCCAGCCATCTGGCCGCTGGATTCCTAAATAAATAAATAATAATAATAATAATAATAATAATAGTAATAATAATATTATATATATATATATATATTATATGTATATATGTTATATATATATGGTGGGTCCCACGTGGGACCCACCTCTCTGAAATCAGATTGGCTGGTGTATCTCACACCAGCTAATATATATAGTTGATGTATTGATGTTACCAAGTTTTGACGGTCCGTGGGACCCACCTCTGGTGTAGTCCAGACCGTCCATCTAGACGGTGGGCCTGGCCACCTCACCAGCTATATAGTTGTGTATTGACGTCAGCAGGTCTGCGGGACCCCCTGACCATGATGTATGTGTTATATCTAAGCCGTTCGTCCGTTCTGGATGGGCGGGGCCCACAATGGTGTGCTATATACGCACACCATCCACCCGGACGGTGCTGCATGGACCACCCCATGATGTATGCGTTGATCCACACCGTATATCAGGTGGGCCACACTGCAGAAAGTAGTGGAGGATTGAACGCCTACCATTGAAACCCTTTTGGGAGTGCAGAAGTTTTGGATTAGTATGAAATTTGTTTTTCCACTTAAATCAGGTCTTTGTGACTGTATGAACAGATTGTATGGAAAATAAACGTTATGGTGGGCCCTGGGAATTTTAACGGTGGAAATCATTATCTCCACTATTATTTGTGGTATGGTCCAAATGATCCTCTGATATGATTCATTTTTTTGGGGTAACGCTCTAAAATAACCTCTTAAATAGATGCATGGTGTAGTTGATGTGGCCCACCTTGATGTATCTGTGGCCCATCCGTGAGGCCCACCTTAATGTATTTGTTGCCCATCCGTGAGGCCTACCTAGATGTATTTGTGGCCCATCCGTGAGGCCCACCTTGATGTATTTGTGGCCCATCTGTAAGGCCCACTTTGTTGTATTTTATGGCCCATCTGTAAGGCCCACTTTGATGTATTTGTGGCCCATCCGTGAGGCCCACCCTGATGTATTTATGGCCCATCCGTGAGGCCCACCTTGATGTATTTGTGGCCCATATGTGAGGCCCACTTTGATGTATTTTGTGGCCCATCTGTGAGGCCCACTTTGATGTATTTGTGGCCCATCTATGAGGCCCACCTTGATGTATTGTGGCCCATTCGAAAGGTCCAATGTGATGTATGTGTGGCCCATTCGTTGATGCCAATGTGACGTATTTATAGCCCATCCATTAAGGCCCACCTTGATGCAATTGTGGCCCATTTGATGTGTAACGCCCCAAAAATCGGGGGTCGAGCAAAGCTCAACTCCTGAGTTCCGACGCATTACTTATGTAACATAGATAATGATGATTAAATGTTATCCATATTAGTGCACTTAAACATGAGTGGGATTATACTAAATCAGCATATCATACGCCAGAGTTAATGTAATTAGGTAAGCGGAAGACTGAGATAGATATATAAAGTATATAAGTGTTTCACAACCTCCAGAGTATGAGTATGTTACCAGGCTGAATTTATACATGAATGGTTCCAAAATTTACAAAATATCAAAGTGTAAATGTCTAACTAATCCATAAGTCCCTGTAATCCCGTCGACTCAGCACGGGGTCTACATAGACCCGTCTGAGAGCTGAACGTAGGAGAACTCCTCCTTGTCCATGAAGTCCATTTCAGCTGCATAGACTCTGCCATTACCTACATCTAAACTAGAGTCTGGGTGGTGTTTTAAAACACCGTCCCAGGTGGGAATGAGTGGCCAACTCAGTGGTACTATAAGGCAAAGGTTAACATGTTATCAATTCAATCAAGCAGTAATGATAAAGCAATACAACAAGCATTTCCTAACTACTCTGATTAATGCAAGGATGATATGTGGTAATGATGCGTGCCCTCGCCTACACTTCCTCAGCGACATCATCTCACGGTCACGCATGCTAAACTCCCACTGTGCTCTTCCTCGCCAAAGGCACATGCAATGCAGTGCATGGTCATGTTAGCCAAGTTCTTAATTAGGCTTGTTCATACAGCAGATTCGGGAAGCTAAGGTACCTCCCTTTATATCATTTACCTAAAGGATGATCCATCTAGGGTCGTCAATCCTAATTAATCATATACGATAGGCAAGTTGTAGGGGATCACCCCTAATGAAAGCAGTAGATAAGAAAGTTCAATTGATTATACTCAAGGTCACTCCACCAACGCCCTACCAACTAGAGCGCTATTTTCGAAGGGGGTCCGGATTAGATGGTACACCCCAACCTACGCTGGGACCGCAGCTAGGCTGCGCCGGTGTAGGCCTAGTTTATACTTGAGGTCACTACGGGAAGGCTCGTCACCTTAGCATAGGCCGACAGCTCGAATACAGTGTCCCATACACCATATTCGGCTCACGAGTTTGGGTTGCTCACTGGTCATTACGGGGAGGCTCGTCACCCCAGCGTAGGCCGACAGCTTGACCATGGTGTCCCATACCACCATGCCCGGTTCATGAGTCGTAGTGGATCTTAGTACCATGGTTGAAATGAGTTTTTACATTAGTAAAGGGTATCTTAGATTCAAGCAGTAGCGTCCATACATGGTAAACACACAACAGGCCAATCGGGTTATTTGATAAGTGCGATTGGTACGAGCACACGTTGAATTAATCGGCATAGAGCGTGAAAGCACTCCGCGTGGCCTAACCACTGTCGACAATCACCATACAGCTCGGATTCATCTAACGTATCTAATGTGGCGAAACTAGTTCAACCACTCAATCAAGAACCGTTACCGATTGCCTGGACTACGTGGTAGTCCCAAACATACTCAATTGCAATGGGTAGTCACATATGTTAAATATAACAATAATTAACAATCAAACCAAACATAATTCTCATTTGAGCATTTTATCAAACACATTGAACACGTTATTATACACGTGCATTTCATCCATAAACCTCATAGTAGCAATTTATATTACATGAAGGAAATTATAGGTATGGATACGGTAGTTGAGAATCCTATATCAACACCCTCATTAAAAGCACTTCATCAAACAATTTCTCATTCAGACATTTTATCAAACACTTAAACTACACATTACTACATACGTGATATAAATTGGTTATAACATATATTATGGGAAATCCTTTCACAAGGGGATTGTCATACATGCAACAAACATGAATCCTAGATTAATAGTCATGACAAGCATAAATCAGGATTTCACACTCATTCAAACAATTTATCAAACACTTAGGCTACCCTTTTACCCAATATATAAATTAGGTTAGTTACAACACTTATCTTAGCAAATCCTTACACAGAGAGGTCAGCATGCATAAGACAACGATGAATCATAGTTTAATAGTCATAGCAAACACAAATCATATTTACATGTTCATACAAACATTTCAACAAACACGTGGAATGCATAATATATTCAACATAGTTTACACATGTATAATTCATGGAAAACGTCGTAACTAAGATCATATGGCAGCAATCAAGTCAGACATAAATCATTAGCTAACATTGAAAGCCTTGAAAACCATAACCTAAACATTTATAGTCTGTACATTTCGTCGGAAAACTCATTTCGAACTCGGTTCAAATCCTACACTTCCGTCTACAGAACAACGGCTACCTAACTCACGAAACAGGTTAGCTATTACATCGATTACTCTATTTGGATTCCTAAATCAATATTAGGGTTAGGATTTTTTACCCAAATCAAAGTTGGAATCGACGGCATAGTGATGGTGGGGTGGCGATTCGACGTATGGAGTTGTGGGAGTGAATCCCAGTAACGATCTCCCTATGTCACGCCCCAAACTCGGGGACCAGGCTTACAAAATTCCCGATCGCCGAATCCGGCGCCGACAGCCTCCGTAGAACCCCATTCTCGGCTCCCGGCGCCCATTCGCCAGGTTCCGATCCTGGGATGCTACGAGGAGGATTTATATATCAGTTTGAATCGTAATCAGTATAACCAAAGGCATAACCCACAAACAACAACCAAAAACTCCATCACATTTCCACTATGATCAAAAACTTTACAAGTACAATAAGCATAAAGGGAAATACAATGAGAATGGACAAAAAGCTCCAAAAGATCTGCTCTGCGCTCCTGCCTCAGCGCTGCTGCGTCCTCGCATCACCTGCACGTAATGGTCGTGCATAAGCTTATAGAAAACTTAGAGGGTGGTGAAAGTGTGTGCGCAAGGTAGTAATGCGGTATGCAGTATCAGAGTATTGCGGAACATGCTGGTGAATCCATGAATACTACTAGCCGTACCAAGGCTATGCAATGCAAGGCATGAAAGATATTGGCCCTACTAAGGCCATGCGATGCGAAATGCAACTCAAGCATACAAATCCTCATCTAAGTCCACATATCAGTATAACTCAAAATCTGGGATATCACCGGGGTCTAGTACACTCTAAACCAGATTGCCGCCCCATTGCGCGCAATAAGATAAGTGAAAGAGACCTCGCTATCCGCCTGCCAATATCGGGCGCGGCTCGTCGATAGCGGACCCATTCCTCGAGCTGGTTAAACTCAGCCTAGCATTGCCCCCTACTCTCGGGCGGGTAAGGCCGCACCCCCTTCCAACCGACCACGACACAGTGGAGAGCGTGACCGTCTGGTAATCGGTACTCGGCGCTCATGCGCCCACTCGGTCTAGACGTTGGAGCAACCTCTTGGTACCATAAGGGTTTAGGGACTTTCACTCAGGGATATCTATAACACCCAATGTAGAACAAGATTTTCGGTATCCAATCCTGCCAACCACGATACGCCTGTGGAGGCTATGGCCCTGATGTCGCTAGGGCGTACAGTAACCACATCACACAATGCGAATGCATGAAACACACTATCCAATCATGCAGCAATCCTGCGCGTATCGTGCGCTCATGTAGGGCAACACCGCCTAACCGGGAGCCCCTAAACAACCTGCCCGAAGGCATATGCTATGATCAGTCACTTCTCATGTCAAGCATACATATGATGCGTATGATCATGAATCATGGAACTATACTACACATGTTATAAAGTAATGAACTACTCTTGCAACGCAGATGACCTAAACATGGACGGCCTACACACAACCAGTACGGGCCTATCGATGGCCGTAGGGAGAGTCATAATGCGGACATTTAACCAACACTATACGTGCGATGTGGACGTCAAACCGACATCGCTCCCAAGGCATTATCTGTCGTAAACATCATTACATAAACCATGTAGGGATCACACATTGCAATGGACCTTAGGTACATCCAGTGTTTAAATTATCGGCGACATTATCGAATTGTCGTCGATATTTTCGGTATCGCTGGGTCATCGATATCGAACACCACATATTTCGTTTCTCTTCCAGATATCGGCGAATTTTCGCCGATTTTTTCAGATTTCCGACATTTTCAAATTATCGCCCCGTTACTATTTCTACAACCACCCTGTTATCGAAGACAGAAAGGGAAAAATTTCGGCATTTTCATCCAGCTACAAATTCGAGCAAGGTCCAGATTAAATACTCGAAAAAGGAAGAAATACCTTTTTTATTTCCTTTCGGAGGTGCTGGATTGTGGGGAATGAAAAAACTTGAAATTTTGGGAATTTCGGCGAGGGTGTAGGTGATTTTCCGCCGAAATTTCCTCCTATTGCGAAGAATCCGCGATTTTTGCATTGAAGGGGCTTGAAAACGCTTCGATTCAAAAGGGGCTTGAAGGGTTTTGAAATGGGGGTTTCGAAAAGGTCGGCTTCAACGATTCGACGCTTTTCCTTTCGTTTTTATTTCCTACAGACGCAGCAACCGTGATGTGTCTGACTGTGTGGGGCCCTCATCAATGTATGCATCGTATATCTGCACCTTCCATTAGTTTTTCCATGTAAATTTAGGGCATGGGCTGAAAAACAAAGAGATATAAATTCAGGTGGACCACACAACAGAAACAACGGTCGTTGAACACCACCGTTAAAAACTTTCTATGGGCTAGAGTCCACCGTAATGTTTATTTCCCATCCAAGCTGTTCGTAAGGTCAAATATAACTGAATGAAAAAAAAACATAAATATCAGCTTGACCCAAAACTTTTGTGGCCCACAAAAAGATTTTAATGGTCAGTTACCACTGTCTCTTGAGGTGCGGTTAGTGGTTCACCTGAGTGTTGGATCTACTTCATTTTTTGGACCATGCCTTAAAAATATTTGGTAAAATGGATGGATGACGTGGATATACAACATGTAAATTGAGGTGGGCCCCATGGACATGTCCCGTCCCACCCACGGAGGCGGATTGCGTACTGAGTAACTCAGTACCCTAAGTGCACTGAGTAAACTCTGTGGGGCCTACTGTCATTCATGCATTTTATCCACTCTGTCCATTGATTTTATTAGGTGATTTTAGGTCTTTAAAACAAAAATGAAGCATATACAAAGTTCAAGTCCACCACACCACTGGAAAAAGTGTGAATTAAACATTAACCGTTGAAAAGTTTTAAGTTTTAGATCAAGCTGATATTTGTGTTTTCCCTTCATCCATGTCTGTGTGATCCCATGAACAGGTTGGATGACAAATAAACATCAATAGGGGCCTTAGAAAGGTTTCAACGGTGGAAATCAATAATTCCACTGCTTCCTGTTGTATGGTACACTTAAGCTTTGTATATGCTTCAATTTTGCGTTTAACCCCTAAAATGATCTGAAAAAACAGATGGACGGTGTGGATAAATCATGGGCCCAACCGAGTTTACTCAGTACGATAATAGCCTAACTCAGTATGCAATTTGATTTCCCACCAAAGGACGCGGATTGGCGGGCGCAGATGGAATCGGATTGCGTATGTACTGAGTAAACTCAGTTGGGCCCACCATGAAAATAAGTGGTTTATCCACACCGTCCATACGTTTTTTCAGCTCATTTAAGGGGTTGAGCCCAAAGTTGAAGCATATCCAACTCTCAAGTGGATCATAAGACAGGAAAACAGTGGGAATAATGATTTCCACCGTTGAAACCTTCCTAGGCCCTACAGTGATGTCTATTTGTCATCCAAGCTGTTAATAATATCCAAAACACATGGATGAAGGGAAAAAAATAAATATAAGCTTAATACAAAAATTATGTGACACTCCAGAATTTTGCAACAGTACAAGTTCAATTCACACTGTTTCATGTGGTGTGGTGCATTTGAGCTTTGAATATCCTTCAGTTTTGGACCCATGTCATAAAACTATCTAATAAAATAGATGGATGGAGTGGATAAAATACATAGATCATGGTAAACCCCACAGAGTTTACTCAGTACGCAATCCGCTTCCGGCGCATACTGGATTCTACTGAAGTGACGTCACCAAGCTCTGTGGACCCCGCCATGATGCATGTGTTGTATCCATACCGTCCAACCATTTTTAGAGATTGTTTTATGGCATTACAAAGAGAATGAGATAGATCTAAAGTTCAAGTGGACCCCACGACAGAAAATAGTGGGGACAGTAACATCCACCTTTGAAAGCTTCTAGGGGCACAGTAGTTTCCGATGAAGTTGATATTTTTGTTTTTATCCTTATCTATCTGTTATGTTATGAATAGGATGGATCTCAAAAATACATCACTGTGGCCCTATACATGTTTCAACGGTGGGTGTGACGGCTCCCACGGATTTCTGTGTGGGTCCACTTGAAAAAAAGGCACCACTGCATTGATGCCATAGTCCAAGAATCAGTTTGATCTACTAGTCAAGTGGGCCACATTTTGCAAAACAAATGTATAACTCGGGTGAAGCTTTTTAGTTGTCCACCTATTTCCCATGTTAGGTTTTATTTGGATCATAATTATTTTTGAAAAATGTATAATGTTGGATCAACCTGATGGATGGATTGCATCTTGTACTTTTGTGCCATGCTGACACATATGCGTTGTGTACATCAATTTTATCACGAGTAGATTAGTATTACTCAGGTAACGCTATAGTGGGTGTTTCCCTAACCATGGGGCCCACCTTGATGTATGTGCTGTATATCCATGTCATCCATCAAAATTTTCAGCTCATTTTAGGACATAGTCAGAAGCGGATCCAAATCTCATGAGGACCACATGGTACTTGGAATGATATCTTATGGTAGCGCATGATTTTAAGCCCTATTAAATGAAAACTTATTGTGTATGCATTCTTTGTGCAAATTTTTTTATTCCTAAATATGTAAATATGTGTATTTAGGCATCTCTTGAAGTTTCATTGAAAAAATCTACCGTTTTCCTCATGTTTCTCCTGTTTTTCTCACATTTCCGGTTATCGGCGATATTATTAGCGATAACGATATTATATCTTTATCTCTGGTCAGCGAAACTTGTAGCGATACCGACAACTCGAACACTGGGTACATCCCATTGGGCCTTAAATACATCGAATGGGCCGTGTCACATGGGCCTTATATTCATCAAGAGGGCCACATCAATGGGCCGCACCAATGAGCCTTAAGTGCATTGCAATGGGCCGTAACCCGTGGCCTCTATAGTGCATCAAATGGGCCTAACCTCATGGGTCATATGTGTATCAGATGGGCACACCAATTGGGCCCCATACGTACATCGAATGGGCCTTAACCCATAGGCCCTAATACATCGCAATGGGCCTTAACCTATGGGCCTTAAGTATGTCGGGTGGGCCTAAAAGGTTGGGCCACAAAACAGATACCAAGTGGGCTCACTTGAAGTTTAGATCTGCCTCATTCTTTAACTCATGCTCTAAAATGATATTTCACAATGGATAGACGGATTGGATGTCATATGTGCATCATGGTGGGGTCCACATGCGGGCCCACCATAATGTGTGTGTGTGTGTGTGTGTGTATATATATATATTATATATATTATATATATATATATATATATATATATAATATATTATGTATATATATACACACACACATACAGCACATACACATACGCACACACATGAGCACACACACACGCACACACACACAAGCACACACTCCCATGCACGCCCACCGTCCCCAGGACGGTGGGTATAGAACACATACATCTAAGAGGGGTCCACCGTCCGCCTGGACGGTGGACCCAAAACACATACATCACTGTGGGTCCCACGTGGGGCCCACCTTAATGTTTTTATGTCATCTAACCCGTTGATAAGGTCGCCCGGGCCTGGGTAAAGGGAAACCACAAATCTCAGCTTGATCGGAAACTTCCGTGGGCCCAAAGAAGGTTTCAATGGTAGACTTTCAATTCACACTCTTTCCCTTGGTGTGGGCCACCCGAATCTCAGATCAACCTGGTTTTTGGAGGGGGCCCGCTTCAAGGGGTGGCCCACCTAGTGGATAGGTCGGATGACAGATAGACTTCATGGTGGGGCCCACGACTCTAGCTGTGGGTGGGGCCAGCTCGCCCGCCCCGCCGTCCGCAGGGAGCAGGCGCAGGTAGCGCCTGCCCCTTCTGACAATGCTGCAACAGCAGCCTCTTCCTTTCCTTCTTTCGTTTCTCTTTTCTTTTTTTTTTTTTTGTTTTTCTTCGGCAGAAAATAGGTGGGGCCCACTACCAGAAACACCAGTCCATGCTTCGGCCGCCCAATTCGTTCTCCAGCCAAGTTCGAAATTTTCGATCGAAATTTGTGTGGTTAAGGCAGGTGGGAGCAGAAGTTTTTTGAATGGTAACAGATACATTTTCTATGGTACGGCCCGCCTGGTTATTGGATCGACCTCATTTTTCGGCTCAACGCCTAAAATGTTCTGGTAAAGAGGATAGACGGCGTGGATTGAATAAATGTAACAAGGTGGGGTCTATACACGGTAGCCACCCAAGAGCTTAGAAACAAACTGATATTTGTGTCTTTCCCAAACCACGTCCAGCGTCTGGACGGATTTGGCGTACACATGCATTGAGGTGGGCCCCACTTGGGTGGGCCACCATATGAATGGATGGTGTGGGTACAACACATTTAAAGTGGCTCCACCGGTGAATGACTCGAATACAACACCTACCTCATGGTGGGGTCCATCCAAGTGGGCCACACAACCAAATCTTGAGCTAAAGGAAAGAGATGAAAGAGAGAGAAAAGGAGAGAGTCGGTGAGTATGGAGGGACCCCCCCCACTATGGGCCCCTCATTCAAAAGTACATCAAGTGGGTCCCACATATATGGACCCTAAATCGACAAAATGAAGGAAATAGAGAGCTACAATCACCCACCGCTTGATCTTCTTGCTCCCTCGGCTTGCCGGTCTCCTTGTGCTCCTCTTTGATGGTGAAGATGAGAAATGGAAGGCTAGGATGAGAGGTGAGAGGGTGGAGAGGTGGGTCACACTTGTGGCTTGGAAGGAAATGGGGAAGGCTCATACGTATGGAGTTTTTTTTTTTTTTTTGCTTGGGAATGGATTTGCAAATGAAGAGAGAGAGGGTTGTAAAGAAAGAGGAGTGATGGATGTGGTGTGATGGGGTGTAAGAGCCACTTTTCTTGACTTTTGTGGCGTTTGGTGTAAGAAAAGCATGGTGGTGTAAGAACTTTTTGACTTTGGGGTTGCTTGGGGAAGAGTGTGAGTGATGTGTACTTGACCATTAAGATTGATGGGTTGATGGATTGATGGATTGATGGATTGATGTGACACATCGTAGAGATTCTCTTGAGTTTCGTAACGTGCGGCGTTTTCCTCGCACCGAACGCTAGCCCACATCTCCTAGCCAGGGTATCGCCTCGGCGCGCGAGTCGCGGCATCGGAACCACGGCGACGGTGCGGTCGCAATGGTACAAGTCTCGGGTTGAATCGACTCGGGTTGACAGCGTGTGAATCAGGGTCGCGCGCAACGCCGGTTAAGGGTCGAAGGTTGCCGAAATTCGACCGGAAAGACCGCGGAAACCTACGGAACGGTACGGTCTAAGATACGGGTCTTACCCCCTATCTCTTTCTCTTCTCCTCACTCTTTCCTCCTCTTTTCTCTCTTCTCTCACCTAGGGTTTGAGAAAATCGTATGGAATGAGAGAGGGGTGGGTTAAGGCCCTTATATAAGCCCAGAACTGATGTCAATGGCCCCAGGGCAATAGTATACTTAGGTTATAGCCAAAAGGCATTTATTTCGGGTAAACGGGACCCCTGAGAAGGTTCATTTCTCACATACGTCACAGGGCAAGTTCCCTGATGATGGATCTACACCAGGACTGTGTTTATGGTGCGATCTGACAAACGGATCGGCCGTAAAGGACCCATATCAGATCAATGGTCATCGTTACTCGATCAAGGCTACAAGTATACCAATATGTGCAGGGAAATTTTCTTGATCCATGGGTGTATTTGGGTCAGAATCTGACAGTCCGAAGTCTTCAATTTCGCCCGCAAGCGAACAACCCAATTTACTTAAGTTTCATTTCACTTTCTAAAGATATTCGCGTTTCTCACACACTTCGCTTAGGGCTCAAGTTGTACGGTTTTGGATATTATTTGGGCTTGATTCCCGCGGTGGTCGTCAAGCCCAATAAGATGGTCATAACCTTATAGTTTCGCGGCCGTCGGACTTTCGACGCGTGGTCCAGGTCTGATACGGAGTTCCAATGTGCTCCCCAGAGCAACTAGGTTTTGAGATTGCCCCTATGTTTTTAAGTAATGTTGGGTTAGTGATTTTAATGGGTTTGGGTCTTGTAGTTTGTATAGAAAGTGGTTCAAGCCAAATCCATTGATTGTTTAGTTTAGTACTTAATTAAATTCCGCCCTAATTACAATAGAATAAGGTCCTATGGTAGTTGTATGTCCTTTTTTTTGCACTTTTACTTAGTATATTATTTTAATTATTTTTCTAGTAGTTCATCATCAAGTCTACTTCATCTCCACTAAATTTTATTAGATTTCATGTTGTAAAAAAATTCTAAAAATTATAAAAGTAGCAGCTGTCCGAACTAATAACTCTTAAACAGTTGTCACACCAACCTAGATTCAACTATATTAAAAATTTTATTATATTTTCACTTATTTTTATATGAAACTAGACTTATGAAGTTTTAATCTGGCTTTTGAATCACCTAAATCGGAATTATAACGAGGGAGATATGACTTTTTAAAGTCGGTCGAAAACTGCAGAAAACTGCAGCAAGAGTGCATCGAATTTTTGGTGCACCGGCGATGCCTCGCGGTCGGCGCGATGGTATCACGGTCTGCTGTCCTGTCTGGTGGTGGTTTCGCCGCCCAATATTTGAAATGGGCATATCTTTCAATCTGGAATGAGTTACGCGATGTGCCATATATGAATTTGGGGTAGGAGAAGCTGCTCTATCCAAATAACCTATTTATTTTGTCATACTCCATAGGTTAATGGTAAAAAACCCATTTTATTTATTTATTTACTATTTATAGTAAATTTTAGTTTAAGTATTGTTCTTCATCACTTAAACTTTAGGATTAGTGTTTAATATGAAAGTACTTGGAAAAATTTGAAGAATAAGGCGGTGAAAGGTGAGATTTTGAAGGAAATGAGTTGAAAAGAGATTTTAGCCTTTGAGATTGAGTTTTGAGAAGTCAGTAAGGTGTTATGATCGACCCATTGCCCAAGGACGACTAACTCCAAGTTGGGAAAACTCTGAGATGTTACATAATGAGGCCCGATGTGATGTATATTGGCCCATATGAAAGCCCAATATGATGTGTATAAGGCCCATGAGTGAGGCCCGATATGATATATATGTGGCCCTTAAGTAAGTCTCATGTAATATGGCCCATGATGATATATATTAGGCCCATGTGTGAGGCCATGGGCCCATTTTACGTTTGGCTCTATGTGGGACACTCCTTGAGAGCAATGTTGGTTAAATGTCCATATTGATGAGCGATGATGGTTAAATGTCCACATTGTGACTTCCCTTAGGTCTTTGTTAGGCCCATTCTCATTATTCTGGGTTAACCCAAATCATCGAGTCCCATTAATATTGCATGGTTCATCATCGCCATAGACGGATGTCTCCGTGCTACCGGATTGGGCATATCCACAGCCGAGGGCTAATCTTTATGTTTTAGTTTAGATCGGCTGTTCATCTACGGACCCCGACTTGCATATAGGCCGATTATCGAGGTCGATTGTCGAGGTCGATTGATTATTGAGGCTGATTATCTAGGCCAATTATCGAGGCCGATTGTAGAGGTCGATTGTCGAGGCCGATTATCGAGGTCAGTTATCGATACCGATTATGAGTATGTGACAACATAGTATCATGATACATACTCATACGCATCATCTGCATGTTTATTATGAGATGTGATTGACCCTTACATATGCCATAAGGCAAGTTGTTTATGGGACTCCCTGATAGGTGGAGTCATCCCACATGAGCGCACAGTACGCGCAGAATTAATGCATGATTGGACTGTATGACTCATGCATCTCGCATTTGTGTGACATGATCACTTGACGCCCTAGCTATATCAGGGCTATGGCCTCCACAGGTTCATCATGGATGGGATACCAGAAATATTTGGTTATAGCATATGGGCACTATGGATGTCCATGGGTGAAAGTCCCTAAACTCCCGTGGCTAGGGGATGCTCCAACGTCTAAACCGAGTGGAAGACATGAGGTCGAGTGTCGAATACCAGGAGGTCGTGCTTCCCACTGTGTCATGGTCGGTTGGGAGGGGATGTGGCCTTATCCTCTTGAGTGAGGGTGTCACGCCCCAAACCCGAAAATCGATTCACAAGAATCCTAATCGCTGAATCCGGTGCCGACAGCTCCGTAGTACCCCATTCTCGCTCTCCTAGCGTCCATACGCTAGATTCCGATCCTGGGATCCTACAAGAAGGATTTTTTTTTGTACATTTAATTCATAATAAGCATAACTACAAGATTACCCAATTCACAAAGGCAACATCATCACCATATATCCACTAATATAATCATTTGAGTACAATGCTGAAAGCGAAATACATGATATCGAAAATCAAGCTCCAGAAGACCGCTGCACGCTCCAAGTTCAACACTGCTGTAACCTAACATTACCTGCACGCATCTATCGTGCATAAGCTTATAGAAAGCTTAGAGGGTGGTGTAAGTGTGTGCATAAGATAAGTGTCAAGTATTGAATGCAATGTCATAATCATATAATGTCGAAATAGGCGCAAGGTCATGAATCGTGCGTTATCAGAGTAAGCGAAAATACTGACAAGTCCATGAGTCAAACAATATCAGAATACGCAATACAAATCAACTATACAAATGAGGAACAATATCAGAATATGCGATACAAATCAACTATATAAATGAGGAACAATATCAGAATATGAAATACAAATCAACTATACAAATGAGGAACAATATCAGATGTCGTATCTAAATGATATAAATGTCATATGCCGTGAATGTAATGCAATATGCAGTGCGAATGGAATGATCATGCTGGAGTGTGAAGTCGGGATGATAGTACGTAGTATCGCAGGCTAAGGGGTCCATCACAAGGAACTTCTATCCAAATCAGTCTCATACCTAAATTTGGATAGTCAGACTAAATGTGGTAAACTCTTGATCTCAGGTTAGTCGCGCGCCCAACCGAAATCCTGGCCATGCAAAGGTACATGTAACAAACAGTTGCGCACCACCAGCCCGAGTGGGTAGTGAATGAATGAATGAATGTGTATGCAATTACTGCTCAATAAGTCTACATATCAGTACGGTTCCTCTCTGGGATCATCACCGGGGTCTAGTACACTCCACGCCAGCTGCCGCCCCATCAAGCTCACAACTGGGAAGTGGAAGAGACCTCACTATCCACCTGGCCAATAGTCTGCCAATACCTACCTGGCTCATCGATAGCAGACCCATTCCTCGAGCTGGTTAAACTCAGCCTAGCTATGCTTACTCCCTCAGGCGGGTAAGGCCGCACCCCCTCCCAACCGACCACGACACAGTGGGAGACGCGGCCTCCTATTATTCGGCACTCGGGCGCTCATGTACATCCACTTGGTCTCGACGTTGGGGCGTCCTCTGGTACCAAGAGGGTGTTTAAGGATTTTCACCCAAGGCCATCTATGGCAGGCCGATGCTCGAACCAAACATTTCCGGTGTCCCATCTGGCCATCCACGATATGCCTGTGGAGGCTACGACCGTGATGTCGCTAGGGCGTACAGTAATCACAACACACAATGCAAGATGCATGAGTCATACAATCCAGTCATGCACTAATCCTGCGCATATCATGCGCTCATGTGAGATAATCCCCGCCTATCAGGGAGTCTCATAACAATCTGCTCAATGACATATGCAATGGTCAACCACATCTCATAACAAACATGCAGATGATGTGTATGGGCATGTATCATGATGCTATGCAGTCACATACTCATAATCAGTATCAATAACCGGCATCAACAATCGGCCTCGACAATGTGGGCATTTAACCAACATTGCCCCCAAGGAATGGCCCACACAGAGCCAAATATGTAATGGGCCCATGACCTAACACAAAGGCCTAATATACAACACAAGGGCCTTGCTCAAGGGCCACATATACACAACGGGTGGGCCCTGCCCATGGGCCTCAAATACATGACATGTGGGCCCTACACATGGGTCTCATATGCATCAAATGGGCCACGTATTTGGGCCTCGAATACACCAAATGGGCCATGCATCATGGGCCTATTACATATCACAATGGGCCTTGCCCATAGGCCACGAATACATCACAATGGGTCTCAACTATGAGTCGCATATACATCATATAGGTCTCGACAATCAGCCTTAGCAATCGAAATTGGCCTCAACAATCGAAATCGGCTTATACAATCGGCCTCGACAATCAAAATCGGCCTCGATACTCGAGCACGATAATCGGGATCGATCGATAATCAGAATCGGCAAATCAGTCACGTCAATCGGAATCGACAGTCGGTCATGATAATCGGCCTCGATCGCTAATCGACAATTGGCCACGACAATCGGAATCGGTAAAAATGGGCCTAACAAGGCCTAATGGAAGGTCACAATGTGGACATTCAACCATCATTGCCCATCAATGTGGACATTTAACCAACATTGCCCACAAGGAGTGGCCCACATAGAGCCAAACGTATAGTGGGCCCATGGCCTCACACAATGGCCTAATGTACATCACAATGGGCCTCACTCAAGGGCCAAGTACACATCACGACGAGCTGAATACACGAGCCTAAAATACATTACCATGGGCCACGACCCATGGTCCTCAGATACATCATAATGGGCCCCGCCCATGGCCTCAAATACATCACATTGGGCTACAACCCATGGGCTTCAAATACACAATAGGTGGGCCTTGCGCCTGGGCCTCAAATACATCATATGAGCCTCATCACACGGGCCTCAATACTAAGCCTCATATATCGAGTGGGTCTCATTACATAGGCTTAACAATACAAATGGGCGGGCACTGCCCATGGCCTCATCTATATCAAATCAGGCCGCGCCAATGGGCCTCATGTATACCAAATCGGGCCACGCTAATGAGCCTATCAAATTGCCCGCGCCAATGGGCCTCACGTATATCAAATCGGGCCGCGCCAATGGGCCATAAATACTCAATAGGTGGACCTACACATGGGCCTTAAATACATTACATGAGCCTCACTAAATGGGCCACATATACATCGTATTGGGCCTTGCCCATGGGCCTCGACTACATCACAATGGACCACAACCCATGGGCTTCAAATACACAATAGGTGGGCCCTACACATGGGCCTAATACTGTCAAATGGGCCGCATCATTGGGTCGTACTAATGATCCCCATAAATACATCAAGGTAGGCCTCACAAAAGGGTCACAAGTATATCAAGGTGGGCACCTCGAATGGACCACAAAATACATCAAAGTGGGCTTGACGGATGGGCCACAAAGTACATTAAAGTGGGCCCGACAAATGGGCCACAAAATACATCAAAGTGGGCTTGATGGATGGGCCACAAAGTACATCAAAGTGGGCCCGACAAATGGGCCACAAAATACATTAAGGTGGGCCCGACAGATGGGCCTCATATATATCCAGATGGGCCTCAGCATCGGGCCTCATATATCACACCGGCCTAATCAAATGGGCCGAAGCAACTGGGCCAAGTTGAATGGGCCGAGTTGAATAGGCCGAGTCCAATACATCATGCATTCATTGTAAAGGATCATTATGGTGTATAAAAATGAATCATATCAAAAGGATCATATGGACCATACCGCAATGACGATGACAACAATGATTTCCACCATTAAATTTCTAGTGGGCCCACCATAGAATTTATTTTCCATCCATACTGTTCATAAGGTCACAAGGACCATTTTTCACTATCAAATTCCAGTGGGCCCACCATAACATTTAATTTCCATCCTGTCCGTGCATAAAGTCACAAGGACCTAGATATAGAGGGAAAACAATATCACTCTGATCCAGAACCCTGTAACCCAAAGGGGTTTTCAATGGTGGACGTTCATCCCACTGTCATCTGCAATGTGGCCCACTTGATATTATATCTGTCTTATTTGTAGTCTCAAGCCTTGGGACAAGCTAGGCAAATGGATGGACGGCTGGATGCAGCACATCCATTAGTGGTGGGTCCCATGTGGGAGTGATCTCACCAAAATATATTAAATATATATCATATACATATAGTTAGGTGGGCTCTCACGTGGATGTGGTCCCACCACAATATATTAAATATACATCACATACATACAGTTAGGTGGGCTCCCACGTGGATGTGGTCCCACCACAATATATTAAATATATATCATATACATACAGTTAGGTGGGCTCCCACGTGGATGTGGTCCCACCACAATATATTAAATATATATCATATACATACAGTTAGGTGGGCTCCCACGTGGATGTGGTCCCACCATAATATATTATTTAAATATAAAATATTATAATATATATATTATATATATATATTATATATATATATATATATATAATATATATATTATATATATATATCATATGTATACAGAATATTTAAATATAAAGTATTATATAATATAAAATATTAGTGAGCGTGTGTGAGGGTGGGACTGTTAGCGTCTGTACGGATGGCTGATGGTGGATCCCACATATTTGGACGGTTGTGATGTAACACACACATCATGCTGCGTCCCACCGTCCAGTGATGTGGACGGTGAGGATAGAACACATATATCATTGGGTCCCACATGGGGCCCAGTTGATAGGGTCACACGGACCAGGATAAAGAGGAAAAACAAACTTCATATTCATCCAAAACGTCTGGCCCAAAAGGGGTTTTAGTGGAAGACGTTCAATCCCACTTTTTCCTGTGACGTGGGCCACCTGAGTCACATACACGGTTGATTTTTGGGAGGGGACCCACTGCCCTAAGGGGCCATCATATGCATAGTGTTGATGTTCAACTTACATCATGGTGGGACCACGTCCCTGGCCCGTTCACCGTCAGCGCAGGACGCTGCTGTCCTCTGACGGTCAGCAGCAGCAGCGCTTTTTTTTTCAAAGAAGTTTTCTTGGGATTTTTTCGTGATAGGGCCCGCATCGTGAGGATCCACCCCGTCCAATGACCCCTATGGCTCAAGACAAGCCAAACAAGCCCAATATTCGATATATTTTGGCGTATAGAAACATCGGGGTGGATTTAAACGGTAGATACACTATTTGCTATGTTATGGCCCACCAGAAAATCGGATTGGCCTCATTTTTCGGCTCAACGCGTAAAATGATCTGGAGAATGGAATAGACAGCGTGGATTGGATTGGTACATCAAGGTGGGGCCTATATGAGTGGTCCACCTAATGTTTGAATCAACTAATATATATATATATATATATATATATATAATATAATTTTTATTTCTCTTTTCCTTTTCTTTGCTAGCTCATCAGTACACCACAGTGACAGTTCACACTTCATTGTGCAGACATGTCCAGCGTCCCTGGACGCTGGACGGTTTGGGTAACACATATAGATAAGGTGGGCCCCACCTACAACAAGTGGGCCACCAAATGGTTGGATGGTGTAGATGAGACACACATCAAGGTGGGGTCCATCCGAGTGGCTACACAGCCACATCATTATATGAAAAAAATAAAATAAAAGGGAAGGGTTGGAGTGAGAAGTAAGCACCCACCTCTAGATCTTGAAGTTCACCTTCCTCCAATAGGCCTTAGAGCTCCAAGGAGGTTGATTTAACGATTGAGATGGGGTTTGGAGGGCTGGATTGAGAGAGATCTAACTAGAAGGTGGTTAGAAATGGGAGGGTGCCATGGACGTTTTTAGCTCCTCACTTTCTAGGGGAGAAAAATGAAGAAGAAGAGAGAGAGTAGAGAGATGAGAGAGAGTGAAAGGATGGGTTGTAAGAGGGTAATAATGGGTTGTAAGAGCATAGGGAAGAGAACCTCATAATGACTTGTAAGAGAGAGTTGACTAAAGCTCTCATGGGAAATGGTGCTCCTATGGTGGGTCCACCTAGGGAAACGTGTGCACCCCCCAAAGTGGACCCCACATTAACCAATGGCTCAAATATTGTAAACGGTACATCTTTTGATCTACCCATCGGATCGGTGCACGAGACACGGCGTTGGAATCGTAGAGATGATGTGGTCGCAATGACATAGGTCTTAGGTCAAGCTGACTCAGAATTACAAGATGATACTCAAGATCACACGCAAATGCTATCTACGCGTAGCAGGTCACCGGAATTCGACCGGGAGAACCGCGAGAGCCTACGGAACGATACGGTCTAGGATACGGGCCTGATAGAGGGGGTTGTAAGCTAGGTTGAGTTTAACCAGCTTACAAATGGGTCCGTTATCGATGAGCTGGGCCGATATTGGCAGGCAGGTAGTGAGGTCTTTTCCACTCGCTGGGCTACGAGGCCGGCAAGGGCGGTAGCCAGCTTGGAGTGTACTAGACCCCGATGATGATCCTAGAGATGTACGATACTGATATGTGGATTTCTGAGTAGCAGTTGCGTACTTAGCATTTGATTTATTCATTCATACGCTATCCACTCGGGCTGGTGGTGCGCAACTATTTGTTGTGTACCTTCGCAATGGCCAGAATTTCGGTTGGGGCTTGCGACTGACCTGAGATTAGGAGTTTACCACATGGAGTCTGGCTATCCAAATTTAGGTATGAGACTGGTTTGGATAGAAGTTCCTTGTGATGAACCCCATAGCCTGCGATACTACGTACTATCATCCTGACTTCACACTCCAGCTTGGTCATTTCATTCGCACCGTGCATATGACATTTTGGGTTGATATGTTTTTGCATTTATATGGCCTAGATGAGGTTGACGGTATTCGTGGACCCGTCAGGATTTGCATATTATATTGCATCCTCAGCATATGATATTTGGCTTACGATGACTCCGCATTGCATTGCTGATCTACATTGTTTCCTCAGTATATGATATTTGACTTACTATGACTCCGCATTGCATAACTGATCTACATTGTTTCCTCAGTATATGATATTTGGCTTACCATGACTCCGCATTGCATAGCTGATCTACATTGTTTCCTCAGTATATGATATTGGCTTATTATGTTTTACATCGCATAGCCTGGATAAGGCTGATGGTAATTATGGACTTACCGGCATATTTCCGCATTGCTCTGATAATGCATATTTAACACTTACCTCGTGCACACACTTACACCACCGTCTAAGTTTTCTATAAGCTTAGGCACGATAGATGCATGCAGGTGACGTTAGGTCGCAGCAGCGTTGAGCTTGGAGCATGTAGTTGTCTTCTGGAGCTTTGATTATAGATATATGTTTTTCCCTTTCAGCACTGTATTCAACTATTTATATTAGTGGATATGTGATGATGATGTTGCCTTTGTAATTTGGGTAAACTTGTGGTTATGCTTTTTACGAGATAAATGTACATTGAAAAATCCTCCTTGTAAGATCCTAGGATCGAAATCTGGCGTATGGGCACTAAAAGCCGAGAATGGGGTACTACGGAGGCTGTCGGCACTGGATTCGGCGATCGAAAAATTTGTGAGCCCGGTTTCCGAGTCTAGGGAGTGATTAGGACAGCATGGATAAAACATACATGATGGTGGAGCCTACAGTGCTTTTCAATATCACATAGAACATGTGGCAGCTCATCGGGTCAAGCTCCTTTGAATTTTTTGAGTTCGATTTTCAGGTGGTTCTTTATGATTTTGTTGACAGCTTCCACTTTTCCGTTAGCCTGGGGGTGGCGATGTGAAGAGAATGCATTATGGATGTCAAGCTTTTCACACAATCCTTAGAAAAGAGAGTTGTCAAACTGCCTACTGTTGTCCTTAACAATGGCATGGGGGATACCGTACCGTCAAATGATGTTCTTTTAGATGAAATCGGTAGTCGTCTGCTCGGTAATCTTAGCTAAGGGCTCGACCTCAACCCATTTGGTAAAGTAGTTGATAACGACTATGACGAATTTAATCTGTCCCTTGCCCATTGGCAGAGGTCTTATGATGTCAACCCCCCACTGTGTGAAGGGGCAGGTACCATTCATTGGTGTCAGTTGCTTGGGCGGTTGTTGTGGTATTGCAGCAAAGCGTTGGCACTATCGCACTTCATTGAGTATTGTTTAACACTTCGTGGATGGTCAGCCAATACTTGTCAAATCTCCTTGTGGGATAGGGATCTTCCCCCTGAATAGTTTCCTCAGACACCTTCATGAATTTCCTTTAGGACATATTTGGCTTTGTCAGATCGTAGACATCTTAGGTATGACAGTGAGAACAACTTTTATATAGAACCCCAAGATCGTATACCGATCTGACCTGTTCTTGATTTTTGCGGGCTTCTAGGTTATCCTTGGACAACTCGACTTGCCGTAGGAATCATATGATTGGATCCATCCATCTCGGTGATTGATTTATTGGGAGGGTCTCCTTCTCGTCGTATTAGCTGATACTGGGCTCAGTCAAGAACTTGATTGGTACAATCTTGGTGAGGTCATCATCGACCACTGCAACTAACTTGGCTAGGGCATCCGCCTTAGAATTTTCTGACCTAGGAATCAGGATGACCTCATATTTGTCGACCTCTTTGAGTATGTCTTTGCAGGTAGGTGGTCATCCTCTTTCCTTTGGCTTGGTATTCCGTAGAGACCTGGTTGACTATGAGTTAAGAGTCACTGTGTATTCTCAATGCTCTGGCTACCATTGCATCGCCCAACATGAGTTCGGTGAGAAGTGCTTCATATTATGCTTCATTGTTGGAAGCCGGGAACCCAAACCTTAGGGCATACTCCACATTAGTCTGGTCAGGTGTGACGAGGATTAATCCTACCCCAGTTCCCCATGAGTTCGATGATGCATCCATATAAAGGGTCCATTCTTGTAGGTCGATTTCTTATTCACTCTTTGTTTCGTGCAAGGGAACGAGGTAGGTGAACTCAGCGATGAAATCAACAATAGCTTGGCTTTTAATAACAGCTCTGGGTTGGTTTATGACGTCCAATTCACCGAGCTCGATCACCTACTTCGCCAGTCGGCTTGATGCCTCGGGCTTTTGCAGCACTTGGTAGAGCGGTCGGTCAGTTAGAACAATAATGGTGTGAGCTTGGAAGTATGGTCGGAGGTGTCGAGATGATATAATTAATGCTAGCGCCAATTTTTCTATGTCAGGGTATCGCATCTCAATTTGGACCATAACTTTACTAATGTTGGGAGCTATTCCTGACTTCGTGTATTAAGGCCGATGTCATAGTTGTGATCGACATCGCCAGGTACAACAACAATGGCTCTCCTGGGTCGGGCTTGGAGAGCAGTAAGGGAGATCCCAAATACTCCTTAAGTTGTTGGAATGCTTGTTCACACTTGCTCGTCCAGGTCGGCTTCATGTTCCCTTTTAGTTGCTTAAAGAATGGTAGGCATTTGTCTTAGTCATAGAGACAAACCTATATAGAGCTGATATCATGCCCGTGAGGCATTTGAAAAGGTCGAGCTAAATGTCCTAAAGGGGGGGGGGGGGGTGAATAGGACAATGCCAAATTTAAAATTAAAGTGCAAAAATAAAGAATTAATAAGCAGTTGATAGCACAATAGAAAGCAACCTCTAAAATCAAGTATTAAGAGGTTGATACAAACTTGGTTCTAAGGACAACCTGACACAAAAAACCTACGGTTTATGGCAGGACAACCTTACCAGAACGTGGGTGAGTATCAAAAACTCAAACTCAAATGGAGGTGAAAGAAATAAGAACTAATCTATTACAACATTCACCACACAATGCTTGAAAAACAAAGATTACAACATTCACATCCACGAATACATCCCACGATCTTAAACCACAAAATTATAAAGAAATAAATTAAACACCCACCAAACACAAGAGAATTATAGTGGTTCGTGTGTGTACACCAACTGTCTGAAAACAGCCACACAACTACTCCACTCCTAATATCCACTCCCTCGGGATATTAGCGTTCACTAATCAAATAGGTTTTTCAAGATTCACCTAAAACCTTCACAATTGTATTTTAAGCGGCTCACACAATCACAACCCCACACTCTAAGATTTTCTGGCTTATCTCATAAACCAAACAAAATGGAATTACAGAAAAGGAAACACTTATCTGTATGAAGATTCTGAAGTAGCCTGGTAGAACCAACTTGATGACGATGTAGATGTTCAACGTTCAGTCCCACAAGTATATAGGGTTCTAGGTCTAGACGATTTTTAATTTAAATCAACATGGGCTAGCTTGATTTGATTTCGATCTCAAGAAAGGGTAAATCAAATGTCCCTTTAATCAGATTGGAATAGAGATCTAAAATCAAATAACAAGAGCTACTTATAAAGAATCTAAAATATGCACAAAATAGCTTAGAATGAACACAAAATTATCTCAGAGTGATTGCTTAAAAATAATTAGAATTGAATAGAAAACTTTGAAATTTGAGTGCTATTTATAGGTGAAAAATCTGTTCACTCGACTGGCCTTAGGTTCGCTTCGACTGGCCTTAGGTCCAACAAATTTTCGAAAATTCCGGTGCGATAAGATTTGACAAGTGCTTGACTGGCCTTGTGGGTCCCACGATTGGCCGAGTGGCCTGCTCGACTGGTTGTGGACCACACACGACTGGTCGAGTGGGGCCAGAATGCTTGCTGTAATTTGAGTCGAGCCCTGCACGACCGGTCGAGCACTGTTCACTCGACTGGTCAAGCAGTTTCCAAGACTGGTCGAGGGCTAACAAAAAAATTTTGAAAAATTGTGTAACATCCCGGATTTTTGCCAATCTGGAATTAGACGTCCTTAGGCAATGGGTCGCTCCTAACACCTTATTCACTTGTCAGAACTCAATCCCAAAGTCTAAAACCGCTTTTGAACTCATTTCCTTCACAAATCCCACCCTTCACCACCTTGTTCTTCAATTTTTCTAAGTACTTTAACCCTAAACACTATCTTAAACTAGCTAAGTATTATAACTTGGATCACTTTATATACAAACTATAGAGGCCCAGGTACCACCTCAGACCGAAATCACCCAGGACTAAATCCTTTAGAAATTAGGCGAGAATTAGCTAGTGTTAAACTAGAGTGCCTGTGAAATTAGCACCACTCACTTTAAATATGATCTGCAAGACCCAAAACTTGTAGATTTGTTGACGCCACATTACCCTAAAATCTAGGATCAATCTCATTACTCGTCTACTCTCGGGAGCATCACGAAACTCCGTATCAGATCTGGACCACACGTCGGAAGTCCGATTAACACAAAATTAAGGAATTAGGACCGCCTTGCTGGGCTTGACAACTATCTCGGAAATCAAATCCAGATAGTGTCCCAGTGTAATTCGCTTGAGCCCGGAGTGAAGAGTGTGAGAAATGTGAAATTAATTCACAATAAAATAGAAATTTATGAAATCTGGCACCTCTCGCTTGCGGATCAGTATTAAACAACCAGACCGTCAGAATCAGACCAAATTACACCCTCGGATCAGGAATATTTCCCCAAACATATCCTTGTACTCGGAATCTCCGATCGAGATCCGTTGACCGTTGAACTGAAACTGGTCTGCCATTTGTGATCTGGGTAACCGACTGGAACGAAAACATAATGGTACCTAGATCCGATGTTCGTGAGCTTAACTCCGACCGCACACTGAAAAGGGGCCGCCAGAAGTGCTCCGTTGAGACAGAACAGGGCCACTTTGGCTATAACCCAAGTATACCTTGACCTGGAGTCTATTTTGGTAATGTTCTAGCCTATATAAGGACCTTAAAACCTCTCTCATTCAGCCCATACGAATTTGGGAGAAAACCTAGGAGAGAGAAGAGAGAAAAGAGAGAGAGTGTGAGAGAAGTGGGGGAATCTCCCTGCCACTTTACCCTGCCGCTACACAAGCTACACCACTCATTTCTAATCTCTTTCCCGACAATTTCAGCTCCGTTTCTAGGTAAAAAACCCTAACCCTAATCTGATTTGGGGCTTTGGTGGTTGTAAGTTATGAAATAACTGACCTAAATCATGTAATAGGTTGCTAGATCATCGTAGGAAGAAGCTTAACCAGTCTAGCGAGTTTATTTCGCTTCTATGGCTTAAAGGTGCGGACTTTAGGTGTATAGGTTATGGTTTTCAACACTTTCAATGTCAGATAATGATAGATTCATGATCTGCATGCAATTGCACATGTACAAAGTGCTGTCTGTTTTCTGTTTCAATTAAAGATGAAGAATATGAAATTTTACATACTCTAGGTATTTGTAGAAGTACCGTATACGTATAAATTTTGGAAATGTGTTTGCCATGATTATTTGCTGTATTGATATATTATATATGGATAAAATACTTATTTGGCGAAAGGACTCGCCCTAATACATGTTTTGCTAATGTACACCATGTATATTAAAATAGTGTATTCTAAGTGTTTGTGAAAATGACCAAATGAGTATAGAATTCGCATTCGTGCTTGCCATAACTAATTGTCATGGATACATGATTGTTGTATAGGTGATACCCCTTTGACGAAAGGATTTGCCCTAAATCACGCCATAACCAATATACACTATAGATGCTAAAACGTGTAGCCCAAGTGTTTGTGGAAATGACTGAATGAACATGGAACTTGGATTCCTGCTTGCCATGACTATCTGTCGTGGGTGCACGCGTGTTATAATTGGGGCAACTCCCTAGTGAAAGGATTTGGCTTTATATCCATGTGATCAACATACGTCATGTATGTTGATGTATGTAGTTTAAAGTGTTTGTTGAAATGACTAAATAAATATGGATTTATGATTTATGCCTGCCAAATGTATTGAATGTAAGAACATGATTGATGTGTATGCGACAACTCCTTGCTATAAGGATTTGTCCTATTTTATGTTGAAATCAACATATGTTATGTATGTTGGAGTGTTGTAGTTTAAGTGTTTGCTAAAATGCCTGTGTGAGAAATTGTGTGACGAACTAAGTTTAATAGGGTGTTGAGATAGGATTCTCAGCTACCTTAGAGATGTATATGATTTCTTCCATGTTGCTTGTTTAATTTAACCGCTTACTTATGAAATATAGGTGTTTGTATTTCCTGTTTATATTGTGCCTTATTACATGTTTATGACATGCTTGTCAACATACTTGAATTACTTTGTTATTCTGCTTTACTTTACATGCTTCTGGTCATGGATTGTTTGTGTTTGGGGCTATGATTATAGTCCAGGCAATCGGTAACGGGATTGAATTCGTGACTAAGATTCATTTGTCGCGTGAGATGTGTTCGACGAACCCGAGTAGTACTTCGGTTGGCGATAGTGGTTGGCCATACGAAGTGCTTATGTGCTTCATATCGTTCAACTTGTTGTGCGCTCGAGCTAGCCGAGCTCGTCAAGTAACTCAATCTGTCTAATGTATGTTCACCATGTTTGGAAGCTACTGCTTGAACCTAGGGTACCAAACTTACCAGTGAAATCCCCTCTAACCATGGTACCTCAATCCGCTAAGACTCATGAGCCGGGCATGGTGGTATGGGACACTGTGGTCGAGCTGTCGGCCTACGCTGGGGCCATGTGCCTCCCCGCAGTGACCATTGAGCAACCAGACTCGTGAGACGATTATGGTGGTATGTGACACTATATTCGTGCTGTCGGCTTGCATTGATAAGGTGATGGGGGAGTGGTGCAATGAATGTGTGTAACAGCCCTGACAACCCTTTATAGTGACCTCGAGCATACTCTGAATTTGTGGTGAGGCGACGAGTTTTGCCGCGGTGAATAGAGTATGAACTAGGCCTGTATCAATTTAGTGATGAACCGTTAAAAGGGTGATGGGGGAGTGGTGTAACGGTTTCATGTAACAGCCTTGACAGCCCTTGCAGCGACCTAGAAACACACCATCGTATGAGATTAACTAGGACTGACGATCCTAGAATGGATCATGTTTGGGAATGATACAAGGGAGGTACCTTAGTTTTTCAATACTGCTGTTTGAAATGGACTAATAACAACTCGGTAATCATGCTCATCATTGCATTGCATGTGCCTGGAAGATGTGGAGCACTGAGGAATGCAAGCATGCCGCGAACATAAGAGGTGTCGCATGAGGGAGTGTGTGGTGAGGGCATACATCATGACTGCATTCATACTTGCATTAACAAGAGTAATTAAAATTGTTTGATTGTACTGCTTTATCATTACTGCTTGACTGTTTTGATAACATGTTAACTTATGCTTTATTGTTCCACTGAGTTGATCACTCACTCCCACGTTACGGGACGGTGTTCTGAACATGATGAGGGTCAAATATTGCATAACGGACCCCGATTATTGTCCTATTTTATGAACATGATAATGCTTAAAGGAATATTTTAATCATGTTTTTGCTACAGAGTGAAATCAAGAGCGTGGATTGAAAAGTGATATTAAAAGTGTGAATTTGACGCTCCGAAATTACCAGAGCTCGGGATAGACTCCAGAAAACCAATAATGTTGATTTTACACGCCTGGGATCTGAGGAAAGCAAGCCAAAGGGGCCCGAAAAAGGTCCAGAATGCAAGATCACATGTTTCCCGCCATCCGATCAACTCGAAACTTCATACATGTGATGGGGGCCGTAAATCAACCGTACATATTAAATTTCAGCCATTGAAGATCTCGGGAAGTGGTCCAACGGACAAATCAGCCCATTAATCTCCGATTCTGGGCTCACCTGATATCTGGAACTGCCTCAATTTTTATCCCAATGGTTTAATTAAAATGGGGAAAAGGATGGACGGAGCAGATTTCTCACAAACATTACTGTGGGGCACGTACATGATGCGTGTGCACTGAGCACATGTGTAGCCGCGCCACACCGGATCGAGTACAGGGTCAGCGAGCCGCTGACCTGCGCTCCTTCTCAAAAACGGACAGCCGTTTCCAGCGTCCGCAAACGACGATCGGTCGTTGGAGTTGTGGGTCCACACCGTCCATCAAACAGATAATCCGGACCATCCATCAGGTCTTAATGGAGGCCATAATCACTGCCTAGGTGGCAGAATTGCAAACGGTCGTCCTGAGTGAAATCTAGCCGTTCAAACATCAGTTGGATGGTGGAACAGAAAACCATGTGGGCCTCATCAACAGAAGGCGGAAGTTACAGATTCCCAACCGGAATTTCCTCCTCCATCCAATGGACGGAGTGGATTTCTCAAGAAAACATCACAGTGGACCCCACCATTTACACAGCGGAAGCAGTCCGCGTCTCTGCTTCTGCGTCAGCGTAACCGGCCGCTGTCCCTTTTTGTGAACGGCTGTGGGCCCCACACATCGCCCGTACGGCCGATCCAAACCGTTCATCTTGAAGAGGGCCGCGAGCACTACAAACCCATGCTGATATTCCACTTCCATGCGTGCACACGTGCATGATACAGAGGCCACAAAAGGGCTGCCCTGCAACGTTCAAAACTGATCTCTTCGTGTTTTCTTCTCTGGGCCGCGTTAATGGACGTTCAAAACCACCCATTCTTGACTGAATTTCGTTCTGAATCTAATGGACGGGGTGGATTTTCCAGAAAACACTTCGGTGGGGCCCACCGATCATGGCAGCAAAAATTTCCATTCCATGTCCTGCTACAACTCTGCCACTGATCCAGCTTTCCAGCAACTATAAAAAAGGAGTCTTGGACATGGGAAAAACATTCAGAAACGGGGAGGAGTTCCAGATCTACAGCAAGGGAGAGAAGAAAGAGAAGAAAGAAGAGAGAGAAATCGGTTTGATGTTTTCTTTTATGAATTTCTATTTATCCATCTGGTTAATGGATTTTATGGGTAACTAATCTCTCAGCTAGGGCTGAGATGAAACCCCTAATTGGAACACCCTTTGCTCTATGTTGATTTTACTTTAATCAGATTGATTTGTTTCTTTCCCTAGTGTGCTTGATTGTTTTAATTTCTATACTTCTCCATCTATGAACTTGATCAGAGTCTATGGATGGATGTGGTCAGGATGCTTATTCTAGGTGCTTGTATCTGATCATGAACAAGTTCCTATAGAGGAAGAGACAGGGTGCTTTAATGAACGGTATATTCCATGTGCCCGACAAAGGACATGGGATATGTTATTCATAGCATTGCTTGAAGGAATTAAACAATCTATATGCTCGATTAAGGACACAGATTGTGCTTTCTCTAGATAAGTTAGATCAATCTAAATTAAGGTCAATCAACAGACAAAATAAAGGTTAGTATAATTAGGGGTGGATTCGAAAGTCCTAGTGCTCTTCTTCTGATTGAATTTTCTTCCTTATTCTCAATAGTTATTTTCCATAAATTTATGTTAGGAATTTGATCCTTTATTTGTTGAATTAGTTAAGAAGAATCGTGAATTTGAATTGTGACGACCAGTCCTCGTGGGATTCGACCTCGATCTTACCGAGTTTATTACTACATCACAACCCTATACTTGGGGAGTGAAAAAGTTTTTGGCGTCGTTGCCGGGGACTGTTTCGGTACAAATTGAATTTAAGATTCTCTCTTATCATAATTCATAACTTAGGATTTTACTAACTTAGAGTTCTTTTTCTTTAGAAATTAACCTATTTCCTGTTTTGTAGGGTCCTGAGATAAACTTCTAATTTGGTAATCCCTTTCTAAATTCTTTACTTTTTCTAATTTTTATTTTTAGAATTAGGTTTTTACTTTTTAGAAAATTTCTAATTCTAGAATTTCTTTTGAATTTTTAGAAACTTACTTAGCTTTTTATTTTTAGTAACTTTCTAATTCTAGGATTTCTTTCCTTTTTAGAAACTAACTCTTCTTTTTATTTTTTAGAAACTTTCTTTTTAGAAATTAACCGTTGCTTAGGATTTTTTTTCATTATTTTAGGAAACTTGATTTAACTTTGTTTCTATTTTCAGGAATTGAGGAAGAAATCTACTAAGTGAAGGAGGAGCTTCTTAAATCTTCTGACATCAATCATCTCTTTTTCTGGGTTCTTTCTTCCCATTCTTACTTACATAGTTTTAACTTGTTTTAGAATCCCATAGTTCTAGTTTTATTTCTCTTAGGTTGCTTCTTAGTTTAGTTTTTTTTCTTACATTGCAATAACATAGTTTATGCTAGGACGTAGATCTCTAAATATAGAACTAGCACCTTTTGATCCTGAAATAGAAAGAACTTTTCGTAGAAGAGTTAGAAACATCCTATTTGAAATGGTAGAAGAGAATGGAACTAAAACTCTTAGAGATTATTCAGCTCCTGTCCATTCAATGCGCCTTCATGCATAGTGTTGCCCACCACCCGGCAGCACACTTTGAACTCAAGACTGGGGTCATACAGTTGTTACCTTCCTTTTATGGGTTAGATAAGGAGGACCCATATCATCATGTGAAAGAATTCCTAGACATTTGCTCCACCTTTAAGTTCCAAAACTTCTCAGACGATTCGATCCGCTTACGCCTATTTCCTTTTTCTTTGAAGGATAAGGCGAAAGCATGGTTGAATTCTCTAGAAGTTGGGTCTATCACTACATGGGACCAATTGTCTAGGAAGTTCTTAAACAAGTTCTTCCCTGTTCACAAAACTAATGCTCTCCGTAGAGAAATCACTAATTTCACACAAAAAGAGGGAGAGCACTTTCATGAATGTTGGGAAAGATGGAAGGACTTACTTCTTAAATGTCCACACCATGGTTTTGAAAAGTGGCAACAGGTTCAATACTTCTATGACGGTCTGACACTCCAGAACCGTCGCATGGTTGATGCCACCAGTGGAGGGTCCTTCATGACCAAAAGCGATACCGAAGCATGGAAATTCTTTGAAACCTTGTGTGAAAACTCCCAGCAATGGGACTATTCAGATAGAGGTGAAAGAAGTTCCCAACCACAAAAGAGGTGTGCATATATGAGATAGGAGTCACGCCAGATCTCCATGCCAAGATTGATGGCCTGACAAAGAAGGTTGATGCTCTGATGTTGCATAATGGACCTCCACAAACAACTCAAGCCGAGGCTTGTGCCATATGTTCTAGTCCTACCCATCCTACGCAATCTTGCCCATCTGGTGCAGCATTTCCAGAATTCCTCTCTGAACAAGTTCATGCTTTGAACACCTTTCAGAAACCTGGGAATGATCCTTACTCGAACACATACAACCCAGGGTGGGCTAGGCATCCAAATTTTTCTTGGGCAAAAGGACCACAACAAGGAGGACCATCTGGAAATTCTCCTATGCAACCTCAGCAGTTTTCGCAATATCAACAACTGCCTGCACAATCAAGGAAACCATCTCTTGAGGATACACTCCATCTTTTTATGCAGAGCTCTCTCCAATTCCAAAAAGACACCCAACAAACCTTACTAGCCAACCAGCAAAGCTTACATGCAAATGCGCAATCCATTGCTAAGCTGGAAGTACAATTGGGTCAACTAGCTACCGCATTGAATGAGAGAGAGAAGGGTAAGTTCCCTGGCCAACCTGTGGCTAATCCAAAGGGACAGTATGAGATTGACTCTAATTCCAACCAAGGGCAATACCATGAGCAAGCCAAATCGATCATTACCCTTAGGTCAGGCAAACAGATTGACAACAAAATAAAGATACCTAGGGATGAATCAAATTCTAAAACAGAAGATCAAGGTGAAGCAGAGAGACACACCAATGCATCCAAAGTCCAAAAACTCTCTGACTCTCCAAGAGCCGCTGACGTGCCACCTTACGTGCCCAAAGCACCCTTTCCTCAACGTCTGGCACCAATGAAGAAAAGAAACAACTTTGATGAAATCCTGAACGTGTTTAAAAAAGTGCAAGTCAACATCCCGTTGCTTGACGCTATCAATCAAGTCCCTGCTTATGCTAAGTTTCTTAAAGATTTATGCACTCAAAAGCGTAAGCAGAATGTTCATAAGAAAGTCTTCCTTGTAGAGCAGCTCCGCTCCATGATTCAACATAACACCCCTCCTAAATTTAGGGATCCAGGAGCTCCCACCATCTCTTGCGGCATACGAGATCATAAAATCGGGAAAGCATTACTTGATTTAGGGGCGAGCGTCAATTTGTTACCATACTCGGTTTATGAGCAGCTAGGACTTGGTGAATTGAAACCGACTAAAATAACATTACAACTAGCTGATAGATCTGTCAAGGTGCCCCGGGGTATTATTGAAGATGTGCTAATCCAGGTTGATAAATTTTATTTTCCAGTGGATTTCATAGTTATAGATACTCAGCCTGTCCAGAATCTTCATAGTCAGATCCCAGTCATCTTGGGTCATCCATTTTTGGCCACATCTAATGCTATTATAAATTGCAGGAATGGAGTTATGAAGTTGTCATTTGGTAACATGAATATTAAACTCAATGTTTTTAATGCAGGACAACAACCCGCGGATTTGGACGACATATTTGAAGTGGACATGATCGAGAGTCTAGTGCAGGACTCATTCCGTAAATCTTTTGAAGATCCACTTGAGACCTGCTTAGCACAACATGGCACGGATTTTGACATAGATAGTCCCATCCACGAAGTCAATGCACTGCTCGACTCTACTCCTATATTGGAGACTGAAAAATGGAGAGCGAAAGTGGAACCTCTTCATCCCTTTGAGACTCTTCCTGACAGCACAGTTTCTAACTCTGAGAAGGCAAAAGAGAACAGGTTGCTTAATGTTCTTCGAACATATAAGGCAACAATTGAACGGAAGATAGCAGAAATACAAGGAGTGTGTCCCACTGTATGTAAGAATCATGCTGTGGAAATGTCACGTAAAATGCAAAGGAAGCATGATCCTAACATAGAAGAAGTTGTTCGAGCAGAAGTCCTTAAATTATTTGACGACAGTGTCAATTACCTCATTTTAGATAGCACAGTTTATGGGAACTCGCATCACTTATCTGGGATTGGTTAACCACAGTATTGAGGTAAGTTCTTTGGTGGACCCTCGTCTTAAAGATTAATGAATTCATGGTCCGTTTTTGTCTGGCTGAAGACGTTAAACTTAGCGCTCCTGGGAGGCAACCCAGCGTTTCATTTGATTTCTTTTTCCTGTTAGTTAGTTCAATGTTTGTGGGTAACATTTCTGCAAACCCTCACGAGACTACAAGTCGTCCACTAGGGGTAACCTAGAGGTTTAAAGGCTTGTTGCATACGCTAAATGCAATCGCGAGCACCTGCGAAAGTGATATAGGTAGGGTTTTTCTTTTTGTGATTTTATTTTAGTTTACTGATTTCTCTCTTGTGCTGACCTACTTTTACGTTGATATTTTTGGAAAAGCCTCTTGATTCTTCATCCAGGTACTATCTTTCCCTCACTCTTCTTTTCTTCTCATTGTCTCATCTACATCGCATGCTTATTTCTTTTACATTGAGGACAATGTAGATTTTAGGTTGGGGGTGGGAGATTAGGTTACCTAATCAGTATTTTCTTGGTCTTGATTAAAATTGTGAAAATTTTTAAAATTTTTCTGGAATTTCTATTGAATTCAAAGTGATTTTGAAGGATAGTTGTGATTTTGAAATTACAAAGATTCAGAATGTGAGAAATTTATGACTCTTGGATTCGGTTGTCTGGTAGATTTCACACTTAAGTTTGAATTGCTAATCCACGATTAGAAGTTGTAAACATTGATTGAGCCATGATTTCACATATCAGATCTCGTTTACACATTAAGTTTTCAGTTTGATATTAATTGATAACATGGTAATCACTAAGCATGAAGGGAACCAGCCTGAAAAACAAAATTTTTAGCATCAGTCTATAAAGAAGAATTGAAAGAATAAGTCGCATAATCGTCATCATAGGTTTGCTCCCTATAGATGACGATTCGATTCCTCATAGTTGACATAAGAAAAGATTTAGGCGACAAATTTTCACCATAGGTTTGCTCCCTATAGGTGCAGATTTGATTCCTCCTTGGCATACTATTCATAAAGAAAATCAAAAAAATGGTAGAATGAAAGGTTAATCTGTAAGGCAAGTGTTGGTTCCAGTGTTGGGTGACATGAGCTCCGTTGTTAATTACCAATGATATCATGAAATTGACAATTGAATCTCTTAATGATTGAAAGCTGAGATGACACTATACACTCATGAAACTCAATGTTTTAGAATTATTCTAATTCATGGTTTAATAGTTTGAACTGGTTTATGAAATTTACAGTGAACTTGATTCCAGGGAAAATTCCACTCACCATGCATGAATCGTAGAATGATCACATCTCGACTATCTGCCCACAAGTCACTTGAATTTACAGGAATTGTCTTTTATTTCCGAGATTATTTTTTCGCATGTTTTGCTCGGGACTAGCAAAATGCTGGTTGGGGGTTGTGATGAGGGTCAAATATTGCATAACGGACCCCGATTATTGTCCTATTTTATGAACATGATAATGCTTAAAGGAATATTTTAATCATGTTTTTGCTACAGAGTGAAATCAAGAGCGTGGATTGAAAAGTGATATTAAAAGTGTGAATTTGACGCTCCGAAATTACCAGAGCTCGGGATGGACTCCAGAAAACCAATAATGAAGATTTTACACGCCTGGGATCTGAGGAAAGCAAGCCAAAGGGGCCCGAAAAAGGTCCAGAATGCAAGATCACATGTTTCCCGCCATCCGATCAACTCGAAACTTCATACATGTGATGGGGGCCGTAAATCAACCGTACATATTAAATTTCAGCCCTTGAAGATTTCGGGAAGTGGTCCAACGGACAAATCAGCCCATTAATCTCCGATTCTGGGCCCACTTGATATCTGGAACTGCCTCAATTTTTATCCCAATGGTTTAATTAAAATGGGAAAAAGGATGGACGAAGCAGATTTCTCACAAACATTACTGTGGGGGCACGTACATGATGCGTGTGCACTGAGCACATGTGTAGCCGCGCCACACCGGATCGAGTACAGGGTCAGCGAGTCGCTGACCCACGCTCCTTCTCAAAAATGGACAACCGTTTCCAGCGTCCGCAAACGATGATCGGTCGTTGGAGTTGTGGGTCCACACCGTCCATCAAACAAATAATCCGGACTGTCCATCAGGTCTTAATGGAGGCCATAATCACTGCCTAGGTGGCAGAATTGCAAACGGTCGTCCTGAGTGAAATCTAGCGGTTCAAACATCAGTTGGACGGTGGAACAGAAAACCATGTGGGCCTCATCAACAGAAGGCGGAAGTTACAGATTCCCAACCGGAATTTCCTCCATCCAATGGACGGAGTGGATTTCTCAAGAAAACATCACAGTGGACCCCACCATTTACGCAACGGAAGCAGTCCGCGTCTCTGCTTCTGCGTCAGCGTAACCGGCCGCTGTCCCTTTTTGCGAACGGCTGTGGGCCCCACACATCGCCCGTACGGCCGATCCAAACTGTTCATCTTGAAGAGGGCCGCGAGAACTACAAACCCATGCTGATATTCCACTTCCATGCGTGCACACGTGCATGATACAGAGGCCACAAAAGGGCTGCCCTGCAACGTTCAAAACTGATCTCTTCGTGTTTTCTTCTCTGGGCCGCGTTAATGGACGTTCAAAACCACCCATTCTTGACTGAAATTTCGTCCTGAATCCAATGGACGGGGTGAATTTTCCAGAAAACACTTTGGTGGGGCCCACCGATCATGGCTGCAAAAATTTCCATTCCATGTCCTGCTACAACTCTGCCACTGATCCAGCTTTCCAGCAACTATAAAAAAGGAGTCTTGGACATGGGAAAAACATTCAGAAACAGGGAGGAGTTCCAGATCTACAACAAGGGAGAGAAGAAAGAGAAGAAAGAAGAGAGAGAAATTGGTTTGATGTTTTCTTTTATGAATTTCTATTTATCCATCTGGTTAATGGATTTTATGGGTAACTAATCTCTCAGCTAGGGCTGAGATGAAACCCCTAATTGGAACACCCTTTGCTCTATGTTGATTTTACTTTAATCAGATTGATTTGTTTCTTTCCGTAGTCTGCTTGATTGTTTTAATTTCTATACTTCTCCATCTATGAACTTGATCAGAGTCTATGGATGGATGTGGTCAGGATGCTTATTCTAGGTGCTTGTATCTGATCATGAACAAGTTCCTATAGAGGAAGAGACAGGGTGCTTTAATGAACGGTATATTCCATGTGCCCGACAAAGGACATGGATATGTTATTCATAATGCTTGAAGGAATTAGACAATCTGTATGCCCGATTAAGGACACAGATTGTGCTTTCTCTAGATAAGTTAGATCAATCTAAATTAAGGTGAATCAACAGACAAAATAAAGGTTAGTATAATTAGGGGTGGATTCGAAAGTCCTAGTGCTCTTCTTCTGATTGAATTTTCTTCCTTATTCTCAATAGTTATTTTCCATAAATTTGTGTTAGGAATTTGATCCTTTATTTGTTGAATTAGTTAAGAAGAATCGTGAATTTGAATTGTGACGACCAGTCCTCGTGGGATTCGACCTCGATCTTACCGAGTTTATTACTACATCACAACCCTATACTTGGGGAGTGAAATAGTTTTTGGCGCCGTTGCCGGGGACTGTTTCGGTCCAAATTGAATTTAGGATTCTCTCTTATCATAATTCATAGCTTAGGATTTTACTAACTTAGAGTCCCTTTCTTTATTTTAGAAATTAACCTATTTCCTGTTTTGTAGGGTCCTGAGACAAACTTCTAATTTGGTAATCCCTTTCTAAATTTTTTACTTTTTCTTTAGAACTCAAATTTTCTAAATTTACAATTTCTAAATTGTCGACCTGATGAGACAACATGCTAACGTCTAAAATAAAGTAAAATCAGACACAGTAGGAGACGCGACCTACTGGTATTCGACACTCTGGCACTCGTGTATCCACTCGATCTAGACGTTGGAGCATCCCCTGGTACCAAAAAGGTTCTGGGATTTTCACCCAAGGACATCCTAAGTGCCCATAATACTAGGCCAATATTTTCGGTATCCGATACGACCATCCACGATGTGTCTGTGGAGGCCACAGCTTGATGTTGCTAGAGCGTACAGTGATCATGACACACAAATGCGAGATGCATGAATCACACTATCAAATCATGCAGCAATCCAGCGCATATCGCGCGATCTTGTGGGGCACTCCGTCTCATAAGGAGTCCTGTAAATGTCTCAGCCCAACGGCTTATGCTATGATCATACATTCCTCATATCAAGCATACATATGATGCGTATGGGCATGAATCATGGAGTTATACTAAGCATGTTATAAAGTGATGAATTATTAACAAGTATGGGCCTATTAATGGGCCCTAAGGAGAGTTACAATGAGGACATTTAACCAACATTGTACTTACAATGTGGACGTCAAACCAACATTGTTCCTAAGGCATGGTCCATTATAAAATATCTTTATACAAACCATAGGGAATCACACATTGCAATGGACCTATATACATCTTATTGGGCCTCAACCCATAGGCCTTAGATACATTAAATGGGTTATCTCATATGGGCCTTATATAAATCAAGTGGGCCGTGTTAATGGGCCTTATGTACATTGCAATGGGTCATATCCCATGGGCCTTTGAAAACATCACAATGGACCTCGTAACATGGGTCTCATATGTGTCATCGTCCTCGAAATTAGTGCCTTTCGTACTCCTCGAGAAGCTGAGAGTAGTTCTTTCTGACCTCGACTTCTGTCTCCTAGGTAGGTTCCTCCTCTGTATGATGCGTCCACAGTACCTTCACGAGTGAAATCACCTTACTGCGCAACACCTGCTCCTTTCTGTCTAGGATACGCGTCGGACGCATTACATATGTAGCATCCTCGCTCAATTGCACCTGCTCCCATGGATGATGTGTGAAGGATCATGTAACATCCCGGATTTTTGCCAACCTGGGATTAGACGTTCTAGGGCAATGGGTCGATCCTAAGACCTTATCAACTTGTCAAAACTAAATCCCACAGTCTAAAATCGCTCCTGAACCCATTTCCTTCACAAATCCCACCCCTTTACTACCTTGTGCTTTCAATTTTTCAAAGCACTTTCGCCCTAGACACTAACTTAAACTAGCTAAGTAGTAAAACTTGGATCACTTTATATACAAACTACAAGGCCTAAGTACCATCTCAACCAGAAAACAATTAGGATTAAATCCTTTAGAAATTTAACAAAGTTAACTAAGTGCAAACTCGACTAGCCATGAAATCCGTTGGGATCGCTTTAAATACGATCTGCAAGACCCAAAACTTGCAGAATTGGTGACTCTAGGTTACCCTAAAGTCTAGAGCCAAACTCATTACCCGTCTGCTCTCGGGACTGAAACGAAACTTCGTATGAGGTCTAGATCGCACATCGGGAGTCCGATTAACACGAAGCTAAGGAACCAGGACCGCCCCACTGGGCTTGACAATCATCTCAAAAATTAGCTCCGGCCGATGTCCCACGGCCATTCGTTTCGATCCGGAGCGAGGGTGTGTGAAAAACACTATTCCCATTCCAAAATAAATATCTGGAATAGTGATCTGGCACCTTTCACTTGCGCATCAGTATTAAGCAACCAGACCGTCAGAATCAGACCAAATTACACCCTCGGATTAAGAAAAATTTCAGGAACATTTACATGTACTTGGAATTTCGGATCGTGGCCCACTGACCGTTGAACTGAAAGTGGTCCGCCACGTGCGATCTGGGAATCCGATCGAGTTGAAAACGTAATCCCACGTAGATCCGCAGAGGGTGAGCTTAAGTCTGACGTTTGGCTCAAAGAGGGCTACCAGAACACCCCTTTTGAGCTTGGAAAGTGACGGAATACCTATATTAGCAGTAACCTTTGAACAGGAGTCTATTTCGGTGAGTTTTGAGGCTATATAAGGACCTTAAACCCTCTCCATTCCAGCCATACGAATTTGGATTTGAGAGAGGGAAAAGAGAGAGAAAGTGAGGGAGAAGTGGGAGAAACTCCCTGCCGTCGTTCCCTGCCACCACACACGGGCTGCACCATCTCGTTCTCATCGCTTTTCCGGCGATTCCAGCCCCGTTTCTAGGTAAGAAACCCTACCCTAACCTGTTTTGGGGTTTAGACTGTTGTAGGTTGTGAAATAGCTAACCTATTTCGTTCTCTAGGTTGCCAAACTGCCGAATACGGAAGCTTAGCAAACCTATCGTCTCCGTTACGATTCTACGACCAAAGGTGAGGACTTTAAGCGTATAAGTTACGTTTTTCAACGCTTCAATGTCAGATAATGATAGATTCATGATCTGTATGCAAATGCACATGTACAAAGTGCTTTCCGTTTCCTGTTTCGATTAGCGATAAAATATGGATTTTCACATACTCTAGATATACGTATAAATACCGTATACGATTTTTCTTAGGAAAATGTTTGACATGTTTATTTAATGTTTGATTATATATGTGTGGATAAAATGTTAGTTTGGCGAAAAGAATCGCAAAAATACATGTTCATGTGTAAATGTCATGTATGTTGAAATTGCGTATTTTAGAAATTCCGCATATGTGCGGATTTTGGAAATATAATTGTCATGATTATTTGTAGTATGATTATGGTATACATGGATAAAATACTCGTTTGGCTAAAGGATAACCCTCATACATGTTTTACTAACATACACCATGTATGTTGTAATAGTGTATTCTAAGTGTTTGTGGAAATGGCTGAATGAGTATAGAATTCTCATTTGTGCTCGCCATGACTAATTGTCATGGATTCATGATTGATGTATGGGCGATACCCCCTTTGACGAAAGGATTTGCCCTAAGTCACGCCACGGCCAAAATACACTATATATGCTAAAATGTGTGGCCCAAGTGTTTGTGGAAATGACTGAATGAATATGGAACTCGGATTCCTGCTTGCCATGACTATCCGTCGTGGGTGTACGCGTGTTATGATTGGGGCACTCCCTAGTGAAAGGATTTGGCCTAATGCCTATGTGATCGACATATGTCGTGTATGTTGATGTATGTTTGTTTAAGTGTTTCTTGAAATGTCTGAATGAGTAGTAGTTAGCAAATTGTAAGTATAAGGGTGTTTAGATATGATTCTCAACCTCTTTTCACTATGTGTATGATCTCCTTTGATAGTTGTGTGATTAGGAATTGAACATGTACAAACTCATGCTTGTGTTGTGATTCATAACATGCTCAACTGCTTTATGATTTTAACTATGTAATGTATATGCTTAAATTTATATTTATGTTGTATGATCCGTCATGGGTGATGGGGGAGCGGAGCAACGAGTGCGTGCAACAGCCCTGGCAGCCCTAAACGGATAATACCAGACTGATTGTATGATTTGAATCCTGATCTATTACTGCTTTATATCTCTGTAATTGATTGTGTTTGGGACTATGATTATAGTCCAGGCAATCGGTAACGGGATTGAACTCGTGGTTGAGATTCATTTGCCACGGGGATGTGTTCGACGAACTCGAGTCGTGCGTTGCCTGTCGGCAGTGGCTAGGCCACACGAAGTTGTTTATGCACTTCATGTCGTGCAGCTCAACGGGCGATCGTGCTAGTCGAGCTCATCAAGTAACCCGATCTGCCTTATGCATGTTCACCCTGTTTGGTCGCTACTGCTTGAACCTAGGGTACCAAACTTACCAGTGGCGATCCCCGTTTAACCATGGTACCTAGATCCGCTAAGTCGCATGAGCCGGGCATGGTGGTATGGGACACCGTGGTCGAGCTGTCGGCCTACGCTGGGGCCTTGTGCCTCCCCGTAGTGACCATTGCGCAACCAACTCGTGAGCCGAATACGGTGGTATGGGACACTGTATTCGAGCTGTCGATACTTCGGCGAGAGCCGAGTACGGTGAGATCTGTGCTCGTGCTGACGGGCGACGAGTCCTCCGTGGTATCATCGAGTACACTCAAGGGTCTGTGATTGGCCACGAGTCTTTCACAGCAACTAGAGTGTGAGTTGAGCCGAGTACGGTGAGAACCTGTACTTGAGCTGACGGCTAGTGATTGAGCTGAGTACGGTGAGACCTGTACTCGAGCTGACGGCCAGCAATTGAGCCGCGTACGGTGATATCTGTATCCGCGCTGACGGGTGATGAGCCCTTTGCGATGCCTTCACTACGCTTCTCAAACCATAACATCGTATGAGAATAACTAGGATTGACGACCCTAGAATGGATCATGTTTGGGAATGATCAAGGGAGGTACTGAGTTTCCTAATACTGCTGTTTGAAATGGACTAATAAAAACTTGGTATCATGAGCATCATCGCACCGCATGTGTGCTTTGTAGATGTGGCGCACGAGGGAGTAAGCATTCGCGAACGTAAGATGATGTCGCTTGAGGGTGGTTTGGCAAGGGCATACAGCATCATGTCATATCATTTTTGCATTTAACAAGAGTAGTTAGAAATGCTTGATTTGTACTGCTTTATCATTACTGCTTGATTGATTTGATACATGTTAACTTATGCCTTATTGTTCCACTGAGTTGATCACTCACTCCCACGTTACGGAGTGTTCCGAACACCCACCAGATTTGTTGAATTCAGGTGATGGCGATGCTTGTGAAGCAGAGCCGGACTACTTCTTTGATGATAGGAGGAGTCTTCCTATCTGTATCTCTGGCAGGTCAATGAAGACCTGATATTGTATTGACGGGGCTATGGTACATGAGGATAGGAGGCATTACACTTCCTCACATTTGGTACATTTTAGAACTGCACTTGTATTTATTTAACCTGGTAATGTTATCACACTCTGGAGACTCATCATAAGTTATATATTTTATCTTCTATCACAGCACATTTCGCTTGCAAATTTAACTGTCTCTGGAGTATGATATGCTTTGGCTTATCTCACTCTTTCAATGCAATAATACAGTCAACTAATCAATCATTCATTTTGTTGATAAGTTTGTGTTCTGGATCTGGTATGTTTATGTTTCTCGACCCCCGATTTTCAGGGCGTACTACAGATGGTATCAAAGCATGATTTTGATTAAACTGGACCTGGGTTATGGTCACACTACGCACTCTGACGCACTCTGACTTAGGAGGAGGAGACGACAACATAGAAACTGATTAGGATTTTCCAAATTCGCCTTAACCGGCGAAACCGAAAAATCGACCGTTGAATGAGCCGTACACACCCATGATCAAGCGAAACAATCCCGAATCACTTCTAGGCCATCAGTCGACGGGTGTGAGTCATTCCTTAGAGACGAATGTCCTTAGATTGTGGGTCAACCACAACACCAAAGCCTAAAACCCCTTTTCACCCAATTTCTTCAAAATCTCTCCTTGCACCACTTCATTCTTTAATTTTTCTAAATCCTATCATACCAGATATAAATTCTAACGTATAAATGACGAAGAATAACACTTAAACAAAAATTTACTATAAGTAGTAAATATATGTATAAATTAGACTTTTGACCATTCAAACTTGGAATCTAACCAAGTAAATGGGTTAGTTGGATAGATTAGCTCCTCCTACCCCAAAAATCATATGTCACACGATATATAAAATCATTCTAGTTTGTAATTGGCCCCGAAAATGCCTCAACTGGAGTCGGGGGCCTCCCCACTTAAATGTACTAAGATCTAGGGTCGAACCCGGGTGCATTTGGCACCTTGGACCAAGGGGAACACACCCCACCCGCGGCGGCAGCCTACCGGCCACTTTGGCGGGGGTGGAACCTCCACTCTGGAGGTGGACCTCCGCCAAACTTGGCCGTACGGGTCGGGCCGGGTCTGGTCTTGGTCGGCCCGACCTCCCCTACCCCCTGGCACGTGCGGGTTTGGCTGGAGTTTGGGATTTTTAGGTCTGGAAGCCCCCTCTCTCTCAAACGCCCCTTCCATCTCTCTTTTCCTCCTATTCTTGCTATTTTCTCTCTCAAACCTCCACTCCAATCGCCCATTTCGTTGTTTCCTTCCTCCTCCAACCATACATCACTCCATCGTTACTCACAACGCCCTACCTATCCTCCTACCCTCATCATTCTCTCTCATTTGAGCTCCTACACCCCTCATTTGGAGCTCAAAAATGTGTAACCTCTCTACCCAACCATCTCTCCACTTTCCTTTACAAATCCCTGTTCTTTGGGCCTCTACAACCACTGTTGAGACCCAAGTTCGTGGAGAACCAAAAACTTCAGCCCCTTTTCTCCCTCTAGGGCCCGTTTGGCCAACTGCGTTAGGTGAGTAAGGTGGATTGAATTGTAAAAGTAATAATAAATGTATGTGTAAGGTATGGCCCTAGATTGGTTGTATCCCATGTTTTCTAATACCGTGTTTGGAATGTTTTATGCATTAAATTAAACTAAACTCTGAGCTGTCCTTCCAAATTTCGCTTAGAAAATCATTATCCTGGGATTTGAAATCCCATCTCACACTTTCCGACACCAGGCTCATTTTCCAAAGCCTATACCAATAATTTTGATCCCCACCCACCCTCCTACCAACCATGTCACTCCCATCCCGAGGTAGGATTAGTAATGCGGTCACATTTAATACAACTTAAGACCACTTGCCAAATAGTGTTGAAGTGATAAAGTCCCTTGATATACATTAACCTACCGCACTCTGATAGCTTAAGCTTTCTGAGTAAATGGTTGTTTGACAAATAGACCCTCGGAGTTTTGGACTTGAGCGGTGCTCTTAGACTTAGACAGGCCTGACCGTGTAGGAAATCCAACAAATATGTAATGTGAACCTTAGGACCCTCTTAGTTGGAATGAGCATATGTGTAGTGCTCGAGTATAGTTAAATTTAAGTTCAGGCAACTCAATTCTACTTAGACAACGTTTGACCCTAAGCAATAAACAATTTCCTATATTAGAAAGGGTATAAAATCATCTAGTGTATAAGCATAGACTTTGGATTACAACCAGTGGATTACCGCTACTCCTACATTAAGACTAGACTATTGGTTAGGCTAAGGAAAGTAAAAGACTAATTAATTAGGCTAAGCCAATTGAATGATAGAACTAGTTTGGTCGGCTTAAGTTGGTTGGAGCGAGGACCCATTCCTTCGTTAAATCCCCTTAGTACACACAGGCTTCCTTAGTAACTCTTAGGGAGCTTGTTGACGTAGAAACTATTCACGATTAGAGAATTAATGTTAGATCAAATCAATACGACCCTTAGAATTGTCTTCTCAAGGACTTAGTACAATCGGGAACACGGAGTGGAGAAACTATCCATAAGCGAGGTATTCGCGGTCTGAATCGAATTCTCAATTCTGGTAGTGACCAATGAACCCTACGCTCCGATCAAGCAGAAGGTCGGGATCGACTAGGAGTAAGAAATGATATGACAACTTTCTGTCTTCGCGAGGCAGAAGATTCATGTATCCGACTCAGACCCACTACACAACATTCCTTCCGTGTTGGCCCGACCACTTACAACTAAAAGTTTACAACTTCGTCTTCGAGAAGCGTTAAGAACATATAGCCAATAGAGATTGTCTTTTAGGCCTAAGGAATTGCCCAAATGGGCAACAAATAGTTAGGAATTAGATCCCAAGTTACATGCCATGTCGGCATACTTTTTGTGCATATGAACGCAGAAAGATAGCCTGCCGCTTAGGCTAACATGAGTACATAAGGTAGGTCGGGACCGTGATACTCCCTTTCTATAATCCTAGGTACCAGACAGATATTGTGGGAGACCGCATTTCATTTCATGTCAAGGATAAGACTTAAATTACACCTTGTTCCACATACGGATCAGGGCATAGCTCTTGAGCCTGAGGGTGAAAATAAAATTTTAGGGGGGGTAGAACATTATGAACCCAATCTAGTTAGGTCCCCTAATACGCCTCTTTGATCTGGGTGGCGCAGCGGAAACGCGGTGGATCCTACCCCCACTGGCCCAGGATCGAAACGGTGCTCGTTGAATACGAACATTATAGAAGCCCTAGCCTGCCCTACTATGAGAAACCGTTTTAGGATGATCTAGTAAGATTTGATTTACCATTTCCTTGGACATAGATGATAACGAGGACTCTCTTAGACTAAGACCTAAAGGGCAACCTTAGAATAAACAATTTGAGAGCCTTTCAATGATGAGCATTCCCTACTCTTAGAGATTGATCGGACTACGGAGTTACTGAAATATACAACTGCGAACATTCGCGGCTTGACCCATTCTCAATCCTGGGCGACTACTGATGGACTCTCTGCTGACGAGCGGACGACCAGGATCCACCAGGATTCGGAAGGGATACGATGAGCTTCCTACCCTGGCCCGGTAGATGATCGATGTATCGGGATCGAGCCCACTATTACCGTCTCTCCGTGTTAGTCAAACAATGAAAACAGTTATCTTCTCTAAATTGTTGGGAATTGTCGTCGAGACTCCAAATAGGTAAAGAAATAAATTGTAGCAAAACCATTAGGGTATGAGCAATGGATAAACAACTAAGTTTTAAGGGGGGTAGACTAAATGAACCAGCTGGTATTACCCTACCACGCGTAGAAACTTGAAATCAATAAGTCATTAGGCAAATGAAATAATAGAAATTTTCTCTTATTACCCTTAGCCAATTTCGGGGACGAAATTTTGTTTTAAGGGGGGTAGATTGTAACATCCCGATTTTTGCCAACCTGGGATTAGACGTTCTAGGGCAATGGGTCGATCCTAAGACCTTATCAACTTGTCAAAACTAAATCCCACAGTCTAAAATCGCTCCTGAACCCATTTCCTTCACAAATCCCACCCCTTTACTACTACCTTGTGCTTTCAATTTTTCAAAGCACTTTCGCCCTAGACACTAACTTAAACTAGCTAAGTAGTAAAACTTGGATCACTTTATATACAAACTACAAAGGCCTAAGTACCATCTCAACCAGAAAACAATTAGGATTAAATCCTTTAGAAATTTAACAAAGTTAACTAAGTGCAAACTCGACTAGCCATGAAATCCGTTGGGATCGCTTTAAATACGATCTGCAAGACCCAAAACTTGCAGAATTGGTGACTCTAGGTTACCCTAAAGTCTAGAGCCAAACTCATTACCCGTCTGCTCTCGGGACTGAAACGAAACTTCGTATGAGGTCTAGATCGCACATCGGGAGTCCGATTAACACGAAGCTAAGGAACCAGGACCGCCCCACTGGGCTTGACAATCATCTCAAAAATTAGCTCCGCCGATGTCCCACGGCCATTCGTTTCGATCCGGAGCGAGGGTGTGTGAAAAACACTATTCCCATTCCAAAATAAATATCTGGAATAGTGATCTGGCACCTTTCACTTGCGCATCAGTATTAAGCAACCAGACCGTCAGAATCAGACCAATTACATACACCCTCGGATTAAGAAAAATTCAGGAACATTTACATGTACTTGGAATTTCGGATCGTGGCCCACTGACCGTTGAACTGAAAGTGGTCCGCCACGTGCGATCTGGGAATCCGATCGAGTTGAAAACGTAATCCCACGTAGATCCGCAGAGGGTGAGCTTAAGTCTGACGTTTGGCTCAAAGAGGGCTACCAGAACACCCCTTTTGAGCTTGGAAAGTGACGGAATACCTATATTAGCAGTAACCTTTGAACAGGAGTCTATTTCGGTGAGTTTTGAGGCTATATAAGGACCTTAAACCCTCTCCCATTCCAGCCATACGAATTTGGATTTGAGAGAGGGAAAAGAGAGAGAAAGTGAGGGAGAAGTGGGAGAAACTCCCTGCCGTCGTTCCCTGCCACCACACGGGCTGCACCATCCGTTCTCATCGCTTTTCCGGCGATTCCAGCCCCTTTCTAGGTAAGAAACCCTAACCCTAACCTGTTTTGGGGTTAGACTGTTGTAGGTTGTGAAATAGCTAACCTATTTCGTTCTCTAGGTTGCCAAACTGCCGAATACGGAAGCTTAGCAAACCTATCGTCTCCGTTACGATTCTACGACCAAAGGTGAGGACTTTAAGCGTATAAGTTACGTTTTTCAACGCTTTCAATGTCAGATAATGATAGATTCATGATCTGTATGCAAATGCACATGTACAAAGTGCTTTCCGTTTCCTGTTTCGATTAGCGATAAAGAATATGGATTTTCACATACTCTAGATATACGTATAAATACCGTATACGTATTTTTCTTAGGAAAATGTTTGACATGTTTATTTAATGTTTGATTATATCATGTGTGGATAAAATGTTAGTTTGGCGAAAAGAATCGCAAAAATACATGTTCATGTGTAAATGTCATGTATGTTGAAATTGCGTATTTTAGAAATTCCGCATATTGCGGATTTTGGAAATATAATTGTCATGATTATTTGTAGTATGATTATGTTACATGGATAAAATACTCGTTTGGCTAAAGGATAACCCTCATACATGTTTTACTAACATACACCATGTATGTTGTAATAGTGTATTCTAAGTGTTTGTGGAAATGGCTGAATGAGTATAGAATTCTCATTTGTGCTCGCCATGACTAATTGTCATGGATTCATGATTGATGTATGGGCGATACCCCTTTGACGAAAGGATTTGCCCTAAGTCACGCCACGGCCAAAATACACTATATATGCTAAAATGTGTGGCCCAAGTGTTTGTGGAAATGACTGAATGAATATGGAACTCGGATTCCTGCTTGCCATGACTATCCGTCGTGGGTGTACGCGTGTTATGATTGGGGCAACTCCCTAGTGAAAGGATTTGGCCTAATGCCTATGTGATCGACATATGTCGTGTATGTTGATGTATGTTTTTTTAAGTGTTTCTTGAAATGTCTGAATGAGTAGTAGTTAGCAAATTGTAAGTATAAGGGTGTTGAGATATGATTCTCAACCTCTTTTCACTATGTGTATGATCTCCTTTGATAGTTGTGTGATTAGGAATTGAACATGTACAAACTCATGCTTGTGTTGTGATTCATAACATGCTCAACTGCTTTATGATTTTAACTATGTAATGTATATGCTTAAATTTATATTATGTTGTATGATCCGTCATGGGTGATGGGGGAGCGGAGCAACGAGTGCGTGCAACAGCCCTGGCAGCCCTAACGGATAATACCAGACTGATTGTATGATTTGAATCCTGATCTATTACTGCTTTATATCTCTGTAATTGATTGTGTTTGGGACTATGATTATAGTCCAGGCAATCGGTAACGGGATTGAACTCGTGGTTGAGATTCATTTGCCACGTGGGATGTGTTCGACGAACTCGAGTCGTGCGTTGCCTGTCGGCAGTGGCTAGGCCACACGAAGTTGTTTATGCACTTCATGTCGTGCAGCTCAACGGGCGATCGTGCTAGTCGAGCTCATCAAGTAACCCGATCTGCCTTATGCATGTTCACCCTGTTTGGTCGCTACTGCTTGAACCTAGGGTACCAAACTTACCAGTGGCGATCCCCGTTTAACCATGGTACCTAGATCCGCTAAGTCGCATGAGCCGGGCATGGTGGTATGGGACAACCGTGGTCGAGCTGTCGGCCTACGCTGGGGCCTTGTGCCTCCCCGTAGTGACCATTGCGCAACCAACTCGTGAGCCGAATACGGTGGTATGGGACACTGTATTCGAGCTGTCGATACTTCGGCGAGAGCCGAGTACGGTGAGATCTGTGCTCGTGCTGACGGGCGACGAGTCCTCCGTGGTATCATCGAGTACAACTCCAAGGGTCTGTGATTGGCCACGAGTCTTTCACAGCAACTAGAGTGTGAGTTGAGCCGAGTACGGTGAGACCTGTACTTGAGCTGACGGCTAGTGATTGAGCTGAGTACGGTGAGACCTGTACTCGAGCTGACGGCCAGCAATTGAGCCGCATACGGTGAGATCTGTATCCGCGCTGACGGGTGATGAGCCCTTTGCGTGCCTTCACTACGCTTCTCAAACCATAACATCGTATGAGAATAACTAGGATTGACGACCCTAGAATGGATCATGTTTGGGAATGATACAGGGAGGTACCTTAGTTTCCTAATACTGCTGTTTGAAATGGACTAATAAAAACTTGGTAATCATGAGCATCATCGCACCGCATGTGCTTTGTAGATGTGCGCACTGAGGGAGTAAGCATTCGCGAACGTAAGATGATGTCGCTTGAGGGTGGTTTGGCAAGGGCATACAGCATCATGTCATATCATTTTTGCATTTAACAAGAGTAGTTAGAAATGCTTGATTTGTACTGCTTTATCATTACTGCTTGATTGATTTGATAACATGTTAACTTATGCCTTATTGTTCCACTGAGTTGATCACTCACTCACTCCCACGTTACGGGACAGTGTTCCGAACACCCCCCAGATTTGTTGAATTTCAGGTGATGGCGATGCTTGTGAAGCAGAGCCGGACTACTTCTGTGATGATAGGAGGGTTCTCCTATCTGTATCTCTCTGGCAGGTCAATGAAGACCTGATATTGTATTGACGGGGCTATGGTACATGGGATAGGAGGCATTACACTTCCTCACATTTGGTACTTTTAGAACTGCACTTGTATTTATTTAACCTGGTAATGTTATCACACTCTGGAGACTCATCATAAGTTATATATTTTATCTATCTATCACAGTCTTTCGCTTGCAAATTTAACTGTCTCTGGAGTATGATATGCTGTTTTGGCTTAATCTCACTCATGTTCAATGCACGAATACAGTCAACATTCAATCATCATTCATTTTGTTGCATAAGTGATGTTCTGGAACTCGGGAGTTGAGTTTATGCTCGACCCCCGATTTTCATGGCGTTACAGATCAGAGATGTATTTCTTCAGCATAGATACATGAAATACATTGTGCACGCCCGCAAGCGGTTTGGGCAAAATGAGGCGATATGCTACCGCTCCCACTCGATCAAGTATCTGAAATGTGTCAATGAACCGCGGCGTAAGCTTTCCTTCTTCCCAAATCGAAGGTCTCCCTTCATAGGAGAAACTCTGAGGAATACATGATCTCCAACCTCAAACTCAAGTGGTCACCGCGTCGTATCGGCATAACTCTTCTGTCTGCTCTGCGCTGTAAGAAGTCGACGCCTGATAATATCGATCTTCTCTGAGGTCGCCTGTACTAACTCTGGGCCAAGCAAACTACGCTCGCCGACCTCTACCCAACAATGTGGTGCTCGGCAAGGCCGCCCGTACAAGGTCTCATAAGGAGTCATGCCAATACTTGCCTGAAAACTGTTGTTGTAGGCGAACTCTGCGTACGGGAGGCAGTCATCCCAACTGTCCTTGAAGTCCAAAACACAAGCCCGCAGCATATATTCTAAAATCTGATTCACCCGCTCTGTCTGCCCGTATGTCTGAGGGTGAAACGCGGTACTGAACTTCAACTTCACACCCATCGCTTCCTGGATACGAGTCCAGAAGATAGACGTGAATCGCGTGTCGCGGTCCGACACGATCTCCAAGGGAACTCCATGCAGACGCACTATTTCTTTGATGTACAACCTAGCCAAGTCGTCTGCAGAGTTCGTCACTCTGATAGGGAGAAAATGAGCCGATTTGATCAACCGGTCCACGATCACCCAAATAAAGTCATAACCCTTTCTCGTCTTCGGTAGCCTCGAGATGAAGTTTATAGAGATGAAGTCCCACTTCCATTCAGCTATGGGCATGGGCTGAAGGAGTCTAGAAGGTCGGCGATGCTTGGTCATGACCTGCTGACACGTGAGACAACAAAAAATATACTCTGCTATATGAACCTTCATATTGTCCCACCAATACGACTGCTTCATATCCTGATACATCTTCGTGCTACCAGGATGCATCGCAAGCTTCGATCTGTGGGTAGTCTCGAGAAGCTCCTGTCTCAAGTCCTGAATATCTGGGACACATAGGCGGCCATAGTATCGTAGGCCCCCATCTGTGCCAACTCTCCACTTGGAGTCCACATCATCGTTAGCTTGCTCTCGAAGCTCAGAAAACCGCTCGTCGCCCTTCTGGGCCTCGATATTCCGGTCATCAATAAGTGGCCGCACCCGAACGTGTGCGACACTCTCGAATGGCTCCTCCACTGTGAGTTTCTGCTCGAAGTCCCGCACGAACTCCAACATATCCCACTCTGCTATCATCAGCGGAGCCGCAAATGTTATAGCCTTCTTGCGACTCAACGCGTCTGCCACAAGGTTGGCCTTGCCAGGATGGTAGGAAACCTCAAACTTGAAGTCCTTCAAGGTCTCCATCCATTGGCGCTGCCTCATATTTAAGTCCCACTGAGTGAATATATACTTAAGGCTCTTGTGGTCGCAGAAAAGCTCGAACTCCTCTCCATAGAGGTAATGTCTCCAGAGCTTCAATGCGAATATGACCGCTGCTAACTCAAGGTCGTGCGTAAGGTAATTCTCCTCGTGCTTCCTTAATTGTTTCGAGGCATACGCAATCACCCTGTCCTTCTGCATAAGGATACAACCCAAACCAATGCGAGACCCGTCAGTATATATAGTGTACTTAACCCCTTGCTCTGGTAATACTAGCACAGGGGCGGACGTCAGTCTGTCCTTCAGCTCCTGAAAAATTGCTTTCGCCTTCTCATTCCGGACGAACTTCAGATCCTTTCGTGTCAACTGTGACAACGGTCTGGCTATCTTCGAGAAGTCCCGGATGAATCGTCGGTAATAGCCTGCCAGGCCCAGAAAACTCCTCATCTCAGTAACTGGACCAGATTGCTTCCAATCCTAAACTGCGGCTACCTTAGCCAGGTCCACTGCTATCCCTTCCTTGGACACCACTTGTCCCAAAAACTTAACTTCCTCCTGCAAGAAGTCGCACTTCTTATACTGTGCAAACAACTGGTTCTTCCTCAGAGTATCTAAGACTGCCTGTAAATGTTCCTCGTGCTCTTCTCGACTCGTGGAGTATATTAGGATGTCATCTATAAATACGATGACGAATCGGTATACAAATGGCCGAAATACCCGGTTCATCAAGTCCATGAACACGGCCGGTGCGTTCGTAAGACCGAACGACATCATAAGGAACTCGTAATGCCCAAAACAGGTCCTGAAAGCCGTTTTCTTCACGTCTTCATCCCTGACGTGCAACTGATGATATCCTGACTGTAAATTGATCTTCGAAAAATACTTTGCCCCCTTCAACTGATCAAACAGGTCGTCTATCCTGAGCAAAGGATATTTGTTCTTCACGGTTAACTGTTTAACTTGCGGTAATCAATACATAACCGTAGCGACCCATATTTCTTCTTGACAAACAACACAGGTGCTCCCCAAGGAGACACACTGGGTCGTATGAAGCCCTTCTCTACCAGTTCGTCAATATGTTTCCTCAATTCCTCCATCTCACATGAAGGCATGCGATACATTGGTAATGAAATGGGTGTCGCACCAGGCGTAAGATCAATGGTGAAGTCGATCTCGCGCCGATGAGGCAAACTAGGAATCGTCTCAAATACATCCGCAAAATTCTGAACTATGGGCGTATCCACAAGCGTCGGACCATTAATATTCTTCAATGAAGAAGCGAAACACCTCAACCGAGAAGCGTGACTGACCTGAACAGGGAAAGTAAAAGTCGTGCCCTCTGGTCCGTGGGCTGTAACCATCCTAGTCTCGCAATCGATCTCTGCTCGTATCTCAGTGAGCCAGTCTATACCGAAAATGACATCGTAGTGAACTAGGGGGACAATGATCAGGTCAACTAGTATCGTTCTGCCACCTAAGTCTATCGGACATCCCTCACATATCCTGTTGATGTCCAAGAAGGTCCTCGTGGCGGTGATGACCCTCACTCCCTTCGTAGGAGCAGTATCCAAACCCAGTTGCTTGACTGTCGTGCATGAGATCATAGAGGTAGTGGACCCTGTGTCCACCAATAAGAAGACAGGAATACCTTGGACGTGTACAGTGACCTTGAAGGCCATAGGTGCTGAAGGTGCTGTCTCTGGTTCCTCCGCTGTAAGTGCATGAATGCGTGCCTGCTGAGGTCGGTTGGGCTGAGGCACCATAGGTCGCTGTGGCGGCCTAAAATGAGGTGCAGGTGGTCTGAAGGATGGATGTGCAGGTGCTGTCCATAGTGGTGGAGCTGATAAAGCCTGAGGGCGAGAGCCATCAATCCTCTACGGTGGTGAAAACCCGCCGTCTCTCATCCGTGTAAAGCAACTCTCTGCAGGGTGACCCGGTTTCCCGCAGTAAGAAGAGGTCATACTTGGACGCCTCATCGGAACTACTGGCACCGCAATCCTGGGAGGAGAGTCAATACGAGGCCTCTTGCTAAGGAATGCCCTGCTCTGGATATCTGGTCGTGGCCTAGTAAGTATAGGGCCACGAGAGCGTGTCAGTTGCTCTACATCCTACTCTGCTCGCATAGACATATGTACCAGCTCGGCATAGAAGGGTATGTTGACACAACACATCTTCGATCGAATGTCAGGTCGCAAGCCCTCAGAAAAACGTCGTATGCGCATCTGCTCGTCAGCAAATATCGTAGGGACGTATCTGCCCAACTCAGTAAATCAATGCTCATACTCGGTAACTGTCATGCCTCCATGCCTGAGGCGCAAGAACTCATTCTCCCTCTCATGTCGGTAGGTTTGAGGGTAGTACTTTTTGTAGAAATGAAACTCGAAAGTTGCCCAAGTCCATATGTAGCCAACTGCGACTGTCCGTAGGACACTATCCCACCACATATTGGCCTCCTTCTCAAACATAAAGGTGGCCAACTCAGCCTGCTCTGACTCGGTACAATGCAGCATCCGTAGCATGTTGGAGATGCGGTCTAACAAATATTTAGCCTCCTCGGGTCTGTGAGAACCCGTAAAAGTAGAAGACCTCAAGCGATGGAATCGCTCGAGAAGGCCACTAGTACCTAAATTCCCCATAGGGTATGCAACAGGTGCAGGCGGAGGCACATTCTCAGCCTGAGCAGAAGGCTCTGCAGTCTCAGCAAGACGTATAGATGGTGAAGGTGGAGTCGCACTCCCACCCTGAGATAAGGCCCCTGCAACAGTGGCCAAGAGCTGCTGGTGCTGCTGCTGCATCAACATCATCATCTGCTCAAACCTATCAGTAGGTGGGGCAGGCTGAGGCATGTACTGCGTCGAGGAAGACGCATGGTTCTGCTCGCGAATCGGTGGTGTATAAGGTGGTAGTCCAGCTGTAGGACCAGTAGAAGGCTGAGACGCAGGTATAGTCTCATGATCCGGGCCCAAACTAAGGTCTGTACGACCATCTCTGTGGGAAGGAGCCTGGTCTATCGTATCAGTGAGTGTGAGGTGTACCGTGCTCCGCGTATATTTCCGTGGCATGCCCTATACAACATAGGGTGCAACACATGTAAGATGAAGCATAGCAACACAATATCACTTAAGCATTTCACATACTTCATAGCAAAAGAGGCTGCATGCATTTCATTTACCAAAATTGTCACAATACATGGAATACAGAGTTACATGAATCATGACAGAAGATGCATGTGAGCTAATACAACTAAAGCCTCAAGCACTTAAAACATGTTGCCACTACTACACTACTAAGCCTATCAACATGAAAACACAAACATATCCTAAAGTAGTAACCAAAACGAGCTGCAAGACGCTGGCATAGATGACTAAGCATCCGAGTCCGGTGATGGAGGGGCACCCTTATCCTGCAAGCAGCATAGGATAGACTTCAAGTTACGAGTCACCTTCTCGTACTGATGTTTCACGAGGCCCCGAAGATCCATAATGTCCTTACGTAGGACAGCCTGACCCTCCTCAAGTCGGGCTATATGAGCATCCCTAACAGCATGATCAGCGGCCTGCTTTGGAGGCGTAGGAGGGGAGCTCTCCTCCGTATCCTGGGCCTCCGGTTCCTCTTCCTCTTCTTCCTGTTCCTCCTCTTCTATCTTAGCTCCATCTTCTTCCTCACTCTCTTCTTCCTCGCTCTCCGTCTCATCATCGCTCTCCTCAAGTCGAGCTTGGCGTTGCCATGGCCCGATCTCCATCTGGTTGAGGGTAGTCTTATCGATGCAATGAACCGGCACCTGCATCTCCGCCCCAAGACTGTAGCCAAACTCACGTGCAATTTTGCATATGAGTCGGCCGAAGGGGAGCGAACTAGTCCTTCTAGCGAAGCGTGCAATATTAATTATCTGTCACAACACGAACGTACGCACACACAGGTTCGCTCTCTGCCCCACTTGATACAGGAAATCTACCATGAGGCGTGTACACTCATTGCAATTGCTCCACCTAGGGTAGACGTTGAACGTGAAGATGTGATGGAGCAAACGAAAGTCGTTAGACATATTGGTCGCTAGAAGACTTTTGTTTGCTTGCCACTGGACCAGTCGGTCACAAAGGAAACATGTGCGGTGATCCCTTTCACGAGCACTCCTCAGATTCAGCTCGCCAGCATGCACCTCGCCAAGGTGCACATTCAAAAGCGGAGATATCAATCTAACATCAACTGTGGCCAACCGATCCCTTCGACATGGGATCTGGAACTGCAGGGGTTCAAGCGTAGGCTCGTGAATGTTAGCATAGAAAGCTCGGACAGTGCTCACATTGGCGCGAGACCCGCCATCAAATAGTGGACCCCAATGGGCCCCTTCCAGGAACTCAAACAACAGATATTCCCCAAAGAGCCGCCCATCCACCTGAGCTTCAAAAAGGACCCTATGGCCCTCATAAACTCCATGAGACAGCTCCGCCAACAGAGCCCTTTCAGAAAGAACCCGGGGATTAAGATCCCGCTTCGTCCAAAACTCCCGATTGACGCTTGTGCTCGCGGCGGCGACTAGGCCCGGCCTTATCCACGGCCCCCTTTCTCTTTCCCATGAGAGAAAGGACGGTGGAAATCGAGAAAATGGTCGTAATGAACTCAAAGAAGGCCATGAAAAGTGAAGATAAGAGGAATAGGGGCTAGAGCTTTTGGTTCTCCAGAAATTTGAGCCTCAACAGAGGTCGTACAGGCCCAAATGACATGGATTAAAGAAAGAAAAGGAAGAGATGAGATGGGTTAGAGAGCTTACACGATTTTGAGCCACGAATGAGAGATGTAAGGGCTCAAATGAGAGAGAATGGAGAGGGTAGGTAGTAATGGAGGAGGGTTTACAACAAGGTGATGGAGAGGATGCACGAAAATGGGAGAGGGATCGGTTGGTGGGGTGGTTTTTGTCAAAAATCAGGAACTTGGAAGAGAAAAGAGAGCTTGGGGGTGTGGTTTGTGAAGGAGGTAGGTGTTTGGGAGGGTTTTAAGCCACGGCCCACACTTCAAGGGGTCACCCTAGGCCCCAAAGACCATCGGGCTGAGAGGCTCGCCCGACCGAGCCCATTGACCGGCGAGGCCTCGCCACTCCCTGGATAAACTAGTGAGGCCTCGCCATTTGGGCAAGGACCTCCTGCCACCTAGGCCCCAAAAAGGTCTGGGTCCCACCCTGGGTCCCTCTGGATTAGCGTGGGTAGGCCCACAACTCCGTTTTGAGTCGTTTCGGGTCGTTTTGGGAAGTTTCTGATACATACTATATTTACTGACTTTTGATGGCTGGGATGGGGTGAGGTGTGATCTAAACCCGTCGTTTGACGGTCTAGAAGTGTTTTGGGGTCGACTCATGCGATCATGGTTGAGTACAGTATCAAACAAAATGACCAATTTCAGTGAACTTCGCCGATTGGTGAAACTGGCACACCTACGACTGTTTCTACATTTTCTCGCACCCTCCTATGTCGAAATGCATCAGCGTACGTCGTGTGACCATAACCCAAGTCCGGTTTAATCCTAAATCATGCTCTAATACCAACTTGTAATGCCCTGAAAATCGGGGGTCGAGTAGCAACTCAACCCCGAGTTCCAAAACATCACTTATGCAACATAAATGCTTATGATTGAATGTTGTCTATGTTAGTGCATAAATCATGAGTGGGATTATACCAAAACAGTAATTCATACTCTAGATCATGTTATAAAACACAAGTGGAAGACTGAAAGAGATATATAAAGCCAGAAACGGTCACAATCGGTTTCCAGAGTATGAACACCTTACTGAGTCACCATATACATGTATTAGTTTCAAAATCAAAATGCCAAAAAATGGTATAACTATAATGGTAAACCCTGTAGCCTCGTCATCTGAATGACTTAAGCGAAGCCTCCAGAGAATTGCATGTAGGAGAACTCATCCTAATCATCGTAGTAATCAGGCACAGCCTCCCGCGTCTCGTCGATACTTGCATCTAAGACAGAGTCTGGTGGGTGTCCAGAACATCGTCCCATAACGTGGGAGTGAGTAGCTAACTCAGTGGAACGATAAAACATAGGTTAACATGTTATCAATTCAGTCAAGCAGTAATGATAAAGTAGTACAATCAAACAATCTTAAATACTCTTATTAATACAAGTATGGAATGCAGTCATGATGCATGCCCTCGCCAATGCTCCCTCGTGCGACACCATCTTACGTCCGCGTCATGCGTTCATCCCACAGTGCTCCACAATGCCAGGCACATGCAGTGCTATGTTATGAGCGTGATTACCGAGTTGTTATTAGTCCTTTTAATATAGCAATATTGGGTAACTAAGGTACCTCCCTTATATCATTCCCAAACAATGATCCATTCTAGGGTCGTCAGTCCTAAATAATCTCATACGATGATGCGGTTCTAGGTCGCTATAAAGGGCTGCCAGGGCTGTTGCACGCACTCGTTGCACCAGTCCCCCATCGCCTTATCAATACAGGCCTAGTTTATACTCTGTTTACTATGGGAAGACTCGTCGCCTCACCACAGATTTAAAGTATGCTTGAGGTCACTACAAATGGCTGCCAGGGCTGTTACACCCAATCGTTACACCACTCCCCCATCACCTTATCAGTGTAGGCCGACAGCTCGAATACAGTGTCCCATACTACCGTATTTGGCTCACGAGTCTGGGTTGCTCACTGGTCAATACAGGGAGGCACATCGCCCCAACGTAGGCCGACAGCTCGACCACGGTGTCCCATACCACCATGGCCTGCTCATGAGTCTTAGCGAATCAAGGTACCAAGGTTAAGCGGGATTCACTGGTGAGTTGGGTACCTTAGGTTCAAACAGAGGCGTCCATACATGGTGAACATACATCGGCAGATCGGGTTACTTGATGAGCTCGACTAGCACGAGTGCACATTGCATCAATCGACATGAAGTGCATGAGCACCTCGTGTGGCCTAACCACTGCCGACGACCAACACACGACTCGGGTTTGTCAAATACGCCCTATGTAGTGAATGAATCTCAACCACGACTTCAAGCCTGTTACCGATTGCCTGGACTATAACTTAGCCCCAATCACATTCAATCCATAACCAGAAAGCATGTATAGTAGTCAAAACATAATTAACAAGTAATTAAAACATGTTAACAAGCATGTTATAAAGCACAATGTAAGTAGGAAATACAACACATACATTTCATAAGTGAGCGATTAAATTAAACAACTTGCATGGAGGAAATCATACACATCTCTAAGGTATTTGAGAATCCTATCTCAACACCTACCTAAAGCACTATCTCCTAAGTACTTACTCATACAAGCATTTTCACAAACACTTAGACTACACTTAATTAACATACATAACGTATATTAGCCAAAACATGTATTAGGGCGAATCCTTTCACCGAGAAAGTGTTACACCCATATATAGCATATACACATAGTAATTAATCATGGCAAACACACTTTCATATATTGTACGTATACGGTATTTTGTACAAATATACTGTATACACTAAACGCCATAATTTGCATACGTAACTGAATCACAAAATGAATAGCGCATTTTGCATGTGAAATAACATCCAGATCATGAATCTATCATTATTTGACATTGAAAGCTTTGAAAACCATAACCTATATGTCTATAGTTCGCACCTTACGTCGTAGAAGCATAACGAAGTCGATAGAATCTCTAAGTCTTCGTCGACGGCGGCACAACAACCTATAACATGAATTATGTCACCTATCTCGCTACTTGTAACAGTTGAAACCCTAGAACAAGTTAGGGTTATGGTTTTCTTACCTAAGAACGTCGACAGAATCGTCGGAATAACGATTAGAAAGCGATGGTCAAGCACGTATAGCAGTGGGATAGAGTATCAGGAAGATGCTCCCACTTCTCCCACACTTTCTCTCTCTTTACTCTCTCTCTCACCTAGGGTTTTCTCAAATTCGTATGGGATGAGAGAGTGAGGGTTTAAGGTCCTTATATAGGCCCAGAACTCACGTAAATAGACTCAGGGCCATCGTATACTTAGGTTATGTCCAAATACAGACTGTTCCGTCTCAATGGAGCACTTCTGGAGCCCCCCTTGAGCCAAAGGTCGAACTTAAGCTCACTGACCTTGGATCTAGGTCGAGTTAAGTTTTCGTTCCAGTCGGGTTCCCAGATCACACGTGGCGGACCAGTTTCAGTTCAACGGTCACTGAAACTCGATTAGGGTTACAAGTACACGGACATGTATGGGAAATGTTCCATGATCCGAGGGTCTATTTGGGTCAGATTCCGACGGTCTGATTGCTTATATTTGGCCCGCAAGCGACAAGTCTCAGATTACTTAAATTAGATTTAATTTCTAATGAAAACCATGTTTTCTCACATTCCTCGCTCCGGGCTCAAGCGAATAGCCATGGGACACTATTTGGTTTTGACTTCCGAGATGGTTGTCAAGCCCGGCAAGGCAGTCCTAATTCTATAACCTCGTATTATTCAGACTTTCGATGTGCGGTCCAGATCTGATACGGAGTTTCGTGATGCTCCCGAGAGTAGCCCGGTAATGAGATTGATCCTAGATTTTTGGGTAATGTAGCGTCAACGATTCCACAAGTTTTGGGTCTTGCAGATCGTATTTAAAGTGATTAGTGCGGATTTCGTATGAAATCTAGTTTTACACGAGTTAATCCTCGTCTAATTTCTAAAGGATTTGGTCCTGAGTGATTTCTGCCTGAAGTGGTACTCCGGCCTTTGTACGGGATTTTCCGAGTCCTTACATATATATATATATATATATATAATATATATATATATATATATATATATATATATATATATATATATATATATATATACACACACACACACACACACGCTCACACACACACACATGCTCGAACACACCGTCCGGGGGGACGGTGTGGATAGAACACATAATCACAGTGGGCTCCACCGTCTGCCTAGACTGTGGGAATAAAACACATGTGTCGTTGTGGGTCCCACGTGGGGCCCACAATAATGCTTATATGCCATCCAATCTGTCCATAAGGTCACGCAGACCTCGATGAAGAGTAAAAACAAATTTCATCTTGATTCAAAACTTCTGTGGACCCAAAAATGGTTTCAAGGGTAGCCATTTAATCTCACTATTTCCTATGATGTGGGCCACTTGATTCCTAAATCAGGCTGATTTTTGGACTTCAGGGAGTGGCCCACCCAATGAACGATGTGGATATCAAATATAGATCTTGGTCAGGGGCCGTGGGTCCCTGCCTTCCGCCCGCCCACCAGCAGCAGGAGCTGCCTGCATCTTTGACAGCAGCAGCGTTTGCTACATGTAAATTTTTTTTTAAAATTTTAAAAACCTATTTTCTTGTGGTTTTTCCTACGTGGGGCCCGCATTGGTCGAATCACCTGGCCACTGGTTTCCATGGTCTGAGATGGACCAAAAAAGCCCAATATCTGATATCTTTCGGTGTATAGAAATGACAGGGTGGTTTTCAAAGGTAGAAACCACTGTTTTAAATGTTATGGCCCGCTAGAAGATCGGATGGACTTCATTTTTCGGCTTAACACCTAAAATGATATGGGGAAAAGGATGAACGGCGTGGATTGAATTTATACACCAAGGTGGGGCCTACATGAACAACCCCCTTCCAAAGCTTATGAATTAAGCTCATATTTGTGTTTTCAATTGACGTCCCTGGATATCTGGACATCACACGTGCATTGAGGTGGGGCGCTAAATGGTGGGTGGTGTGGATACAACACATATGTAAGATGGGGTCCATCTAAGTGGGCCACACAACTATAACATCACAAAAAGGGAAAAGAGAGAGAGAGAGCGAGAGAGAGAGAGAGAGAGAGAGAGAGAAGAATAGGCACGTGTGATGGAGGGACCCCGACACTATGGGCCCTCCATTTCAAGCATCCAATCATACATCAAGTGGGTCCCATTGCAGGTGGGCCCACTAAATCAAAGATCAACGGTGGAGATCCCTTCTCCACCAAGATGTAAGGTCTAGATGACCCCTTTTTAGACTAGAAAATAAACATCATGATGGGGTCTATGGAGAATGGCCCCCATCATGGAATGATCATGAGGATCAAGGTTGTCCATCGGCCATATCTTAGGGTCCCAAGTGAGATCCATACCATCAATCGGTAGGCCTCACTTAGCCCTTCATCAAAACATGAAAATCTAGCCTAATAAGCACCCACCATTCGATCTTCTTGTTTCGTTGGAAAGCCGATCTCCTTGTGTCTCACTTTGATGAGAGGTGAGAAATGAAGGGCTAGGATGAGGAATTTTTGGGATGAAAAGTGGGCCACACACATGCACTTTTCTCTCATGGAAGAGCTTGGACGTGATGCTCTTGCTAGCTTGGGAGTTGTGTTGAGAAATGAGAGAGAGAGAGGGTTGTAAGGAGAGAGAGAGATGAGATGGAGTGATGGATGTGAGAGAGGAATGGGTTGTGTAAGATTTTGTTGACTTTTGGGGTAGATTGTGTAAGAAGGGAATGGGTTGTGTAAGAACTTTTTGACTTATGGGGTTGCTTGGGGATGGGTGTGAGGTGATGTGTACTTGACATGTACTTGACCATTGATGAGATTGATTGATTGAGGTGACATGTCGTAGAGATTCTCTTGGGTTTTGCAACGCGCGGCGTTTTCCTCGAACTGAACGTGGGCCAACATCTCCCTGCCAGGGTATTGGATCGGTGTGTAAGACATGGCGTCGAACTGCGGCGACGGTGCGGTCGCAATGATACAAGTCTCAGATTAAGCTGACTCAATTCTACATGATACGACTTAGGGTCGATCGCAAAAGTTAATTATACGTCGCAGGTTGCCAGAATTTGATGGGAAGGATCTCGAAAGTCGACGGAACAGTACGAACTAGGATACGGGTCTTACAATTGTTGGGCCTCATATTGATTGCCACTGACTTGGCCAGCCTTATGCTCGGTCAATATTTTTATGACAATGTGATAAGTGGATACCTCAACCCTCATAGTGTTTAAGGATGGCCTACCCAAAATCATATTGTAAATTGATGGGCAGTATACCATGAGGAAATCGACTATGGTAGTTGTCTGATTAGAACCTTCATCGGTAGTTACATGCAGTAGAATGCTCCCTTCAGTGGTCACCTTCTCCCCCGCGAAGCTGAATAAGGGTGTCTAGATAGGTCGTAGTTTGGACCTTCCAACCCTCATTTTGTTAAATGCATTAGCGAACAGAATGTCAACCGAGCTACCGATGTCAACTAGTATTCGTTGTACCTTGTGGTTAACCACGGTCATGGTGACCACCAAGGTGTCGTCATGCGGGTAGTGGAGCCTTCTGACATCTTCTTCTGTGAAGGTCAACCTACATGAGTTCAGCCTAGATTCCTTCATAGATCTACTAGTGAGGTAGATATGGTGCTCTTTCTCATTGTTGGTCATGCATTGAGCATGTGCTCGGCGTGCCCAGTTTGAGTCTCCACCATCGTTTGGTCCTCTGAATATGGTTCGTATCTCACTTGTCGCTTCGTTGTTATTTTGCTCGTCGTGTCGCTCTACTTGCCTAGCACCGTGGAGTTCCATTCATGCCCCAAAAGATTCTAGATAATCCGCTGGATCCCCTGCCCTTGAGTAGGGGGTTATCTGGGGCATTCAGAACCTACCTGGTAGCTGGGATTTCACGACATCGTCCATGAATAGGGGCTTGGCTTCTTCGAGTAGAACGTCGATGAAGGCAAGGCCTTGGCCCGACACACTTGTTAGATGTCCCCGAGCTAATCTCAGATTTCCTTCAGTTCTGCCTCCCATGGGACTTCATTCTCTGTTGTGACATAAAGAGCCTTTCCTCCCCTTCTCTTTTCCAAAGTATGTCACAGATCAGACTCAGCGAGCTCGGTTGTTCCCATGGTCTGCATAGGGACCCACCTGCTTCACGCTGGCCAATCTTTGGCTACATATGAGTCCGGAGGTGCGAGCGGAGGACGAGATTGATCGGTCGCTGCCCCCAGTTCCACACCTTGGTTATTGGGGAGGGAGTGTTGTTTTTTTAATATTCGCATGGTGCGATCAATGTTGCTGGTTAGAGCCTCGACTTGGTTTTCTAAAGAGAGGAGCTGACTTCCCCTATTTTAGGATCTTTATGCGATCGGGGGGGAAAGATGGTTAGGCTGAGGGCCTGACTGTGGAGTCTAAGAGTTTTCATGTTGTTCTTCTGGTGTCGGTTCAGTGATAGCAGCCAAAGCCCTTCTTTTTTCGTTTAGTCATCAAATGGAGAAGTAGAAAGGCGAGTAGACCGGTTGATATATGGGAAACTTCTTAATGGCTAGGTTGTTGTTCCCATAGATGACGTCAAACTGTTATCGCTTGAATCTGGTCGATCCAGTACTACCTCCTGCGGGCCGCTGGGTACCTGCACTTTAATAAAGAACAAGAGGACATTGGGGGAACTGGTTGTGGACGAGGACCCTCTGATGCCTAAGTCAGGTAGATGGACCCAGAGTAGGGTGGCTAGAGTCAGGATTATTGTACGTACCTTCCCTTTAAGCAGGGTGATGTATTTATAGATTTGCTAGGTAGCTTGTATATCTGAGTAAATTTGTAAGATATGCTAGAGGGGCCCATATTGGAGTTGAAATCTATTCTTGAGTTTTCTCCGATTATGCCTCAGTTGGCGTGATCTTCGATTAGGATCTCGTTGGACAATCTTATTCGTATATGGTGTGAGATTTTCTCTGGTTGTTTCCATTCCGAACTCAAGGTCGGTATTCGAGGTGGAGGTCGGCACCCGTGGTTGAGGTGATCGAGGTCAGTATCCAAGGTTGAGGTTGATAACCGATGAGGCCGACATCTGTGGTTGATGATTGTCGATAAGCCTTATCATCGAGCTCGGTTGTTTGACTCAGCTCTGCCAATGGGTATCTTCGCTCGGCTCGGCTTCCCTAATAGTTATCATTTCAGTAGTTCACACAGTCTAATTTGATGGTCCCTTAACACATGTCTCGTATGTTAGGTTAGTTCAACTTTCTCCATAACAATGTCTACCATTTAAAACACAAATATTGGCTTAATCAAAACTCCTGTGGTCCCAAAAAGTTTTCAATGGTAAGTGCTAAATCTTCATTGTTTTATGTGATTTGGCTCACTTGAACTTTAGATATATGTCATTTTTATACTCATGTCCTAAAATGAACCGAATAATTGGGTTAAATAATACACATACATCATGGTGGAGCCCACAAAGTTTGAAACCACAGCTAGCTTTCTTTCTAGTGTTAGGCGCACCAGCAGAACTTTTTTCCCATAAATGTGGCAAATACAAATCTCCAGTGGACCATGGAATAAGGATTGTATTCACACCATTAAGAGGTTCCTAGGCCCCCATAGTCAAGATCTGTAACGTCCAGGAAAAATCCGTATAAAGACCCGAGTACCACCTGAGGAAGAAATCACCCAGGACCAAATCCCTTAGAATTAGACAAAAATAACTAAGTGCTAAACTAGATTAGCTGTGAAATTAGCTCGGACCACTTTAAATATGAACTTCAAGACCCAAAACATGCAGAACCGTTAACGCTACATTACCTAAAAACTTGGGATCAATCTCTAAATCTAGTTGCTCTCGGGAGCACATTGAAGTATCGGACCTGGACCGCACGTCGAAAGTTCGATTACTGTAAAACTATACGGTTATGACCGCCTTACTGGGCTTGACAATCATCTCAGAAATCAAGTCCCAATAATATGCCGAAACGCACAACTTGAGCTCGTAGCGAAGTGTGTGAGAAACGCGAATATCTTTAGAAATTGAACTCAGATTTAAGTGATTTGGGCCGTTTGCTTGCGGGCCAAATCTAAGCTTTCAGACCGTTAGAATCTGAACGAAATACACCCTCTAATCAAGAAAAATTTCCAACAAATTCAGTGTACTTGTGGCCCTGATCGAATACCGGTGACCGTTGAATTGAAACTGGTCCCCCGCAGTCGATCTGTAAATCCGATCGGACCGAAAACTTAACTCGACATAGATCCAATGCCAAGGAGCTTAAGTCCGACCGCACGCAGAAAGGGGGCCTCCAAAAGTGTTCCGTTGGATTGAAACAACCCCTATTTGGCTATAACCTAAGTATACCATCACCCTGGGGCAATTTTCATCAGTTCTGGGCCTATATAAGAGCCTTAAACCCTCTCTCTCATGCCATACGAATTCCCAACCCTAAGAGAGAGAAAAGAGAAAAGAGAGAAGAAAAGAGAGAGAAAGTGAGGGAGAGAGTTGGAGTTTGCTTGTGGGATTCTTCCCAGCCATTCCACGTGCTTAACTACCATTGACGTAACACTATTCCAGCATTTCTAATTCCATTATTGGGTAATAAATCCTAACCCTAACCTGTTTTAGAGATTCTAATAGAGCAGATGACGGGATAGCTAACCTATTCCCTGTTATAGGTTGTTGTGGTGCTGTAGACAAATACTTAATGTTTAAAATGAGTTCGTTACGAGTCTACCGCTGAAAGGTGCGGACTATAAACATTTAGGTTATGGTTTTCAAGGCTTTCAATGTCGGTTAATGATTTATAACTGATTTGGGTGCCATTTCACATACTAAATGCGAAGATTCCTTCGCTTTACAGATATATATGAACTATGTTGAGTATAGCGTACTCCATGTGTTAGGTGAAATGATTGAATGCGTATAGAATTTGGATTCGTGTTTGACAAGATTATCCATCGTGGATATAGGGTTATTGTATGTGCGACAACCCCTTGGTAAAAGGATTTTCCCTAATACATGTTATAGCCAACATACGTCATGTATGTTATAGTGTGTAGTCTAAGTGTTTATAAAAATGTCTGAATGAATACAGAATTTGGATCTATGCTTACCATGATTATTAACTATGAATATATGCTTGTTGTGTATGTGACAACTCCTTTGTAAAAGGGCTTGACAGGATATATGTTATAACTAGTCTAATACATGTATGTTGAAATGTGTAGTCTAAGCGTTTGATAAAATGCCTGAATGAGGAAGTGCTTGTGTAAATGTATGTAATGAGGGTGTTGAGATGAGATTCTCAATTCCCTTATCTATGGTACAGTTTCCTTTATGTGATCTATCTTACTACTCTACGATTTATGGATGAAATGCTTATGTGTGGTTACATGTGTAGCATGTGTATGTGGAAATGCTCAAATGAAATTTATATTTAGATTTGGTTGTCACATGCTGTCATTGATTATCACTTGTGAATGCTATCGTTTGAAGTGTGATTGGGAATACTACGTAGTCCAGGCAATCGGTAACAATTCCTGATTAAGTGGCTGAACTAGTCTCGCCACATTGGATATATTTGATGATTCCGAGGCGTACGATGATTGTCGACAGTGGTATCTTATCGGCTAATTCAGCGTACACTCGTACCAGTCAAACTTGTCTAATAAACCGATTGGCCTATTGTGTGTTTACCATGTATGGACGCTCCTGCTTGAATCTAAGGTACCAACTTACCAGTGAAAAGCCCATTTAATCATGGTACCACGATCCGCTAAGACTCATGAGCCAGGCATAGTAGTATGGGACACCGTGGTCGAGCTGTTGGCCTACGCTGGGGCGACGAGCCTCCCCATAGTGACCAGTGAGCAACGCAGACTCATGGGCCGAATACGGTGGTATGACACATTGTATTTGAGCTATCGGCCTCCATTGGCGCAGCCTGGCTGTGGTCCCCAGTCGGGTCGGTGATGAGCCTTCGAAAATAGACTGCCAGTTGGTAGGGCATTGGTGGAGTGATCTCGAGTATAAAATAGGCCTACCCCGGTGCATCCTGGTTGTGCTCCCTAGTCGGGTAGGTGACAAGCCTTCGAAAATAGACTGCCAGTTGGTAGGACATTGGTGGTAGTGACCTGAACTTGCCTATCGTATGTGATTAAATAGGATTGACGACCCTAGATGGATCATTGTTTGGGTAAATGATATAAAGGGCAGTACCTTAGCTTCCCAAATCCTGTTGTATGAAAAGATCTAATAAGAACTTGGAAATCACGCTCATGCACCGCATTGCATGTGCAGTTTGACGTTGGGTAGAGCACTGAGGAAGTGACTGACATGCCGCGACTGTGAGATGAAGATCACAGAGGGAGTGCAGGCGAGAACATGCATCATTATTACATACCATTTTTGCATTAATCAGAGTACTTATGGATGTTTGATTGTATTGTTTTATCATTACTGCTTGACTGAATTGATAACATGTTGACCTTTGCTTTATAGTTCCATTGAGTTGATCACTCACTCCCACGTTACGGGATGGTGTTGTACACACCAACTAGACTTTGTCTTAATTGTAGGTGGTGGCGATGCCTACGAGGCAGAGCCGGACTTCGAGGATGATGAGGAGGCATTCTCCTACATGCAGTTTTCAGGCGGGTTCATGTGAGTCGTGTCCTGATCGACGAAAATTTCTAGGATGTTGACTACATGACATTACACCTTTTGTATATTTTGAAATTATACATGTAATTATTTAACCTGGTATTATGTTCATACTCTGGAGACTTACGACAGCTTATATATTTTATATATCTATCACAGTCTTCCGCTTGTGAAATTTAATTGTCTCTGGAGTATGATATACTGTTTTGGTATAATTCCACTCATGTTTAATGCATGAATACAGACAACATTTAATCATCATTATCTATGTTGCATAAGTGATGCGTTGGAACTCGGGAGCTGAGCTTTTGTTCGACCCCCTATTTCCAGGGCATTACAAGTTGGTATCAGATCATGATTTGGATTAAACTAGACCTGGGTTATGGTCACATGACGTACGCTGACGCATTTCGACGTAGGAGGGTGCAAGAAAACGTAGAAACAGGCATAGGATTCCCTGTTTCTCCAATCGGCAAAATTAACTGATATCGATCGCCGAGATTGGCTCCGTACCCCTCCGTGATCGCTTGAGACGACTCTAGATCACCCATTGAGTGTCAATCGACGGGTTTAGACCATGATTTACCCATCCCAGCCTTAAATAAATCGATAAATGCAAATATACATAAGCAAGGAACCCGAATTGACCCGAAACGACTCAAAAGGGAGTCGGGGGCCAAACAGGGCATCTCCAGGGGGACCCAGAATGAGACCCACATGTTTTTAGGACCCAGGGGGCAGGAGGACCTCGTCCCACAGGCGACCTCTCGCCGGAAAGTCCAAAGGTCGGCGAGGACCTCGCCGGTTCCACGAGGCCTCGCCGCTTGACGGTCTTGGCCGGTGCGGGCCATGCGGGCCGACGCCCCTAGGGCGTTGTGTGGCTCACTGTTTTGTGTTGGGATGTTTTAAAACACCCCCATGGCTTCCCCTCTTCATATCCCACCCCTCCTACCTCTCCTTTTCTCAAGAAAACCCAAAAATCTTCACTTAAATCGCCCCTCTAAGTGCTTCTCCTTCCATTTTCGTGCACCACTCACGCCACCCTTTCAAACCTCTCTCTCATAGCTGTTCACCTTCTTCATTTCCTTTCATTTGAGCATCCAAACCCTACTTTGTGTCTCAAATCCGGGGAAACCCAATAAACCATTCCATTTTCCTATTTCCTTCCCTTTTCCATGGCCTTATTCGAGCTTGTTACGACCATATTCTCGATTCCCACCATTCTTTCTATCATGGGAAAGAAAAGGGCTCCTGTGGATGAAGCCGGGCCTAGTCGCCCTACTCGTTCAAGGAGACAGAGGGCCGCCGCCGCAAGTTCAAGTGTCGATCGGGAGATAAGGACCAAGCGGAAGCTTGATCCCCAGGCTCCCCTCGAAAGGATTCTTTTGATGGATATGTCTCATGGGAGATTTCATGGTCGCAGGGTCCTTTTTGAAGCGCACTTGGTTGAGCGGCTCTTTGGGGAGCCTCTGCTGATGGACCGCCTGGTGGAGGCTAGGTGGGGTCCGATATTTGAGGTCACTGCCCACATTCAAGGTACACCTGTATTCTTATTGGTAGACACTGAGTCTATTAAACCAACTCATATGAAAGAATATGCCTAACAATGGATTAATATAACAACTATAAAATAATAATACGGTAACTAGAGGTGACAAATATGTCATAAATAATAGAAGGGTCGAAATGAAAAATTTCTACAACTTCGAGTTACCAATAGACTGGTCATACCTTTTCATATTAAAGTTTAGTATTTGGTGTCTATTTAGGAATTATTTGTAATCATACTAGGAATCATCCTGTGATTAAATTTAAATTATACATATATATTTTAATTATTTTGTGCAATTAAATTAGGAACCTTGAGTAGGATTGAGTTTCATAGTTTAATACTCCGTAAGCTCATGTTAGAGGCGGACTATAGTAAAATATTATAAGTTTCTTATTCCCTAGTGAACTCAAGGTTCATACTGTGTCGAGGACATGTCCCTCTTCTTTCATTTTTCGCGGCCTTATGTTATTAACATTCCAAACTTCTGAAATATTTTGGAACTCTCGACTCTTCCTTTCCTCCTGAAGTTATTGAAACCGAAGTGCAAATCTGCCCATAAGTCCCTAGCCGTATGATCGAAATAGTGACATACAAAACTACTTTTAGGAGATTGAAAACCCCTCTAGTATAGCCGTTTGACTATGAGCACCATAAAAGAACTTATTATCCATCAAGTTAAACATAGGTTAAACAAGAACTCTCGTTGAACAAGACCCAAGGGACAACCTTAAGAACATGAGGCTTGAACCTCCTAGCGAATTATAATACTCCTTAAATACTTAGGATGATCAGATTTCAGAATTTCAGCACCATATCCCTACGAGGCATTTGCGGCTTAACTCAATTCTCAATCCTGGGTGATTACCAGAGGACTCACTGCTTTCACCGAGCAGAAGACCAGGATCCATCAGATTAAGAAGGGATACAACGGGTTGTCTGCCCTGGTCAGGCGGGCAATCGACGTATCGGATTTGAGCCCACCACAACTGTCTTTCCGTATTAGCTCGATCTGTAACATCCCGAAAAATCGTGGGTCGAGTAGTAACTCAACTCTCGAGTTTCCAGAACATCATTAATGCAACATAGATAATGATGATTAAATGTTGTCTGCATTAATGTAGTGAACATGAGTGAGATTAAGCCAAAACAGCATATCTTACTCCAGAGACGGGGAATTAGCAAGCGGAAGACTGTGATAGATATATAAAATAAAAAAAACTGTGGTGAGTCTCCAGAGTGTGATAACATTACCAGGTTAATATATTTTAAGTACATTTCTAAAATATACCAAATGTGTAAGTGTAATGTCTTCTATTCCAAGTACCATAGCCCCGTCAATACAATACCAGGTCTTCATAGACCTGTCAGAGAGTTACATATAGGAGAGCTCCTCTTCAACATCATAGTAGTCCGGCTCTGCTTCATAAGCATCGCCATCACCTGAAACTCAACAAATCTAATTGGTGTGTACAACACCGTCCCGTAACGTGGAAGTGAGTAGCTAACTCAGTGGAACAATAAGGCATAGGTTAACATGTTATCGACTCAGTCAAGCAGTAATGATAAAACAGTACAATCAAACACTCCTAACTACTCTTATTAATGCAAGTATGGATGCAGTCATGATGTATGCCCTCACCACACCCTCCCTCGTGCGACACCATCCCACGTTCATGGCATGCTTTCATCCCTCAGTGCCTCACATCTTCGAGGCACATGCAATGCATGATGAGCATGATTACCGAGTATTTATTAGTCCATTTCAAACAGCAGGATTGGGAAACTAAGGTACCTCCCTTGTATCATTCCCAAACATGATCCATTCTAGGGTCGTCAGTCCTAGTTAATCTCAGACGATGGTGTGTTTTCTAGGTCACTGCAAAGGCTGCCAGGGCTGTTACGTACAACGGTTACACCGCTCCCCCATCAGCTCTTTAACGATTCATCACTATACAAAAACAGGCTTAGTTCATACTCCATACACCGCGGCAAAACTCTAAGGCTCACCGAGATTCCAGAGTATGCCAGAGGTCACTACAAAGGGCTGCCAGGGCTGTTGCTCGCATTCGTTACACCACTACCCCATCACCTTATCAATGTAGGCCGACAGCACGAATATAGTGTCCCATACCACCATAATCGGCTCACGAGTTTGGTTACTCACTGGTCACTACGGGGAGGCACGAGGCCCCAGCGTAGGCCGACAGCTCGACCACGGTGTCCCATACCACCATGCCCAGCTCATGAGTCTTAGCGGATCGAGGTACCATGGTTAAGTTTGGTACTTTAGGTTCAAGCAGTAGCGTCCAAACATGGTGAACATACATAAGACAGATCGGGTTGCCTGACGAGCTCGGCTAGCTCGAGCGCACAACAAGTTGAACGACATGAAGTGCATAAGCACTTCGCGTGGCCAACCACTATCGCCAACCGAAGTACGACTCGAGTTCGTCGAACACATCTCATGTGGCAAATGAATCACAACCACGAATTCAATTCTGGTACCGATTGTCTGGACTATAATCATAGCCCCAAACACAATCAATTTCAAATAGTAAAGGAGTAATGGATCAAGGTTCAAATCATACAATCAAAGTCTGATATTATTCGTTTAGGGCTGCCAGGGCTGTTGCACACATTCGTTGCTCCACTCCCCCATCACCCATGACGGATCATACAACGTAAACATGAATTTAACATATGCATTACATAGATAAAATCATAAAAGCAGTTGAGCATGTTATGAAGCACAACACAAGCATGAGTTTGTACATATTCAATTCCTAATCACACAGCTATCCAAGGAAATCATACACATACTTAAAAGAGTTGAGAATCATATCTCAACACCCTTATACATTACAATCTACTAACTACTACTCATTCAAACATTTCAACAAACACTTTAAAATACATACATCAACATACGCGACATATGTTGAACACATAGGCATTAGGCTAAATCCTTTCACTAGGGAGTTACCCCAATCATAACACGCATACACCCACGACGGATAGTCATGGCAAGCAGGAATCCAAGTTCCATATTCATTCAGTCATTTCCACAAACACTTGGGCCACACATTTTAGCATATATAGTGTGTATTGGCCGTGGCGTGATTTAGGGCAAATCCTTTCATCAAAGGGGGATCGCCAATACAACAATCATATATCCATGACAATTAGTCATGGCGAGCACGAATGAGAATTCTTTACTCATTCGGTCATTTTCACAAACACTTAGAATACATTATTACAACATACATGGTGTATGTTAGCAAAACATGTATTAGGGCTATCCTTTCGCCAATCAAGTATTTTATCCATATATAATATATTCATACAACAAATAATCTTGGCAAATACATCTCCAAATTTTATACGTATACGGTATTTTCTAGAATACACAATATCAACATACATAGTGTATATAAGTAAAACATGTATTAGGGCGAGTCCTTTCGCCAAACAAGTAGTTTATCCACATATAATATATTCATACAACAATTAATCATGTCAAACACATTTCCAAAATTTGTACATATACGGTACTTTCTACAAATGCCTAGAGTATGTAGAATTCCATATTTTTCATCTTTAATCAAAACGAAAAACAGACAGCACTTTGTACATGTACAATTGCATGCAGATCGTGAATCCATCATTATCTGACATTGAAAGCGTTGAAAACATAACCTATACACCTAAAGTCCGCACCTTTTATCGTAGAATCATAACGAATCCAATAGGTTTGCTAATCTTTCGTATTCGGCCGTTTGGCAACCTATAGAATGAAATAGGTTAGCTATTTCATAACCTACAACTATCAAAACCCCAAAACAGATTAGGGTTAGGGTTTCTTACCTAGAAACGGAGTTGGAATCGCCGGGAAGGCGATTAGAATGGAGTGGTGGAGCTCGTGGACCGGCAGGGAAGAGTGGCAGGGAGAATCTCCCACTTCTCTCACACTTTCTCTCTCTTTTCTCTCTTCTCTCTCTAGGGTTTCTCTCAAATTCATATGGCTGCAATGAGAGAGGGTTTAAGGTCCTTATACAACCTAAAAACTCACCGAAATAGACTCCATGTCAAAGTATACTTAGGTTATAACCAAAGCGGGTCAGTTTCAGCTCAACGGAGTACTTCTGGCGGGCCTCCATGAGCCAAAGGTCAGACTTAAGCTCACTAAAGCTGGATCTACGTTTAGTTAAGTTTTCCTTTCAGTGGAATTTCCAGATCACGCGTGGCGGACCAGTTTCAGTTCAACGGTCAGCGGATCTCGATCAGAGATTCCGAGTACATGTAAATGTGTATGAAATTTCTCCTGATGCGAGGGTGTAATTTGGTCTGATTCTGACGGTCTGGTTGCTTAAAACTGATCCGCAAGCAACACATGCCAGATTACTCTTCAAGATATTTTATTTTGAATTAATTTCACATTTCTCACACTCTTCACTCCGAGCTCAAGCGAATAGCGCTAGGACACTAGATGGATTTGATTTCCGAGATGGTTGTCAAGCCCACCAAGGCGGTCCCAATTCCTTTACTTCGTATTATTCAGACTCCCGATGTGCGGTCCAGATCTGATACGAAGTTTCGTGATGCTCCCGAGAGCAGACGGGTTATGAGATTGATCCTAGATTTTAGGGTACCCTAGCGTCAATGATTCTATAAGTTTTGGGTCTTGCAGATCGTATTTAAAGTGGTTGGTGCTAATTTCACAGGTACTCTAGTTTAACACTGGCTAATTCTCGCCTAATTTCTAAAGGATTTAGTTCTGAGTGATTTCGATCTGAGGTGGTACTTAGACCTTTGTAGCAATGTTTAGTTTAAGTATTGTTCTTCATCACCTAAACTTTAAGGTAGTGTCTAATGTGAAAGTACTTAGAAGGATTTAAGGAACGAGGTAATGAAAGGTGAGATTTGTGAAGAAAATGGTTTGAAAAGGGACTTAAGACCCTTGAGTTGAGTGTTTGAGAAGTTAAACAGAAGTTAGGATTGTCCCATCGCCTAAGGACTTCTAATTCCAGGTTGGGAAAAATCCGGGCTGTTACAATCTACCCCCCTTAAAACAAAATTTCGTCCCCGAAATTGGGTAAGGGTAATAAGGGAAGATTTCTATTATTTCATTTGCCTAAGTTTTATTAATTTCGAGTTTCTACGCGTGGTAGGGCATATACTAGTCTGGTTCATTTTAGTCTACCCCCCTTAAAACTTATTTCTTTATCCATTTCTCATACCCTGATGGTTTGGTACAATTTATTTCTTTACCTATTTGGAGTCTTGACGATAATTCCCACTTATTCAGAGTAAGATAGTTGTTTTCATTGTTTGACCAGCACAGAGAGACGATTGTAGTGGGCTTGATCCCGATACATTGATCATCTACCTTGCCAGGGTAGAAGGCTCATTGTATCCCTTCCTAATCCTGATGGATCCTGGTCTTCTGCTCGGCTAAGCAGTGAGTCCGTTGGCAGTCGCCCAGGATTGAGAATTGAGTCAAGCCGCGAATGCTTTGCAGTTGTATATTTCAGTAACTCCATAGACCGATCAGTCTAAAAAAAAGTAGGGAATGTCCATCATTGAAAGGCTCAAGATTTATGTCCTGCCCCATATATCGGAACAAGGTGTAATTTAGGACCTACCCTTGACATGAAATGGGATGCGGTCTCCCACTACTTTGGTCTTCTTTTCATCGATGATGTGTATTATGGCATTGGTACCTATAGTTATCGAAAGGAGCTAAAAATGATGGGTAATGTGGTTGATTTCAGGGGCAGGTGTGAGTTTGAGGCTAGATGCCTAAGTCTACCCAAGGAGGACTATCATCACGGTCCCGACCTACCTTATTTACTCATGTCAAGCCTAACAGGCAGACTATCTTTCTACGTTCATATGCACCATATGTATGCCAACATGGCATGTGATTTGGGACCTAATTCCTAACTGTCTGTTGCTCACTTGGGAAATTTCTCAGGCTTAAAAGGAAAAATCTCTATTGGCTATATATCCTTACACTTCTCAAAGACGAAGTTATAAACTTTTGGTTGTAACTGGTCGATCCAACATGAAAGGAAAGTTGTATAGTGGGTCAGAATCGGATACATGGACCTTCTGCCTCGCGAAGATAGAAAATTGTCGTATCAGTTCTGAATCCTAGTTGATCCCGACTCTCTGCTTGATCAGAGCATAGAGTTCATTGGTAACTACCAGGATTGAGAATTTAATTCAAATCGCGAATACCTCGCTGATATATATCGTTTCTTTACTCCGTGTTCCCGGTTGTAATAAGTTCTCGAGAAGGCAATTCTAAGGGATGCATTGATTTGACCTAACATTAAATCCAAGGGATATATAAGTTTCCTCTAGGTATAATCCAAAGTCTATTCTTATACACTAGATGATTTTATACCATTTTTAATAAAGGAAATTGTTTGTTTGTTTATTTAGAATTGAGTTGCCCGAACATGAATGTAGCTACGCTCGAGCACTTCACATATGCTTAAACCAACTAAGGGGGTTCTAGAGTTCACGTTCTTAATTGGTTGGATTTCCTATACTGTCAGGTCTGTCGAAGCTCTACTCTAAGTCTAAACTCTATGGGCCTATTTGTCAAACAACCATTTACTCTAAAAGCTTAAGCTATCAGAGTGTGGTGGGTTAATGTATATCAAGGGACTTTATCACTTCAACACTATTTGGCCAGTGGTCTTAAGTTGTATTAAATGGGATTGCATTACTAATCCTACCTCGGGATTGGGAGTGGCATGGTTGGTAGGAGGGTGGGTGGGGATCAAAATTATTGGTATAGGCTTTGGAAAATGAGCCTGGTGTTGGTAAAGTGTGAGATGGGATTTCCAAATCCCAGGAATCGAAATTTCTAAGTGTACTTGGAAAGGGAATTTCAGAATTTACTTTTAATTGCACACACTCCAAACATGGTATTGGAAAACATGAGATACACCAATCTAGGAACCATACCCTACACGTACATTTATTATTACTTATATAATTCTATCCACCTTAAACTCACCTAATGCAGTTGGCCGAACGGGCCCTAAAGGGAGAAAAGGGACTGGAGTTTTGGTTTTCCACAGATTTGAGCCTCGACAGGGATAACAAAGGCCTAAAAAACAGTGATGGAAGATGACGAATGGAAATGTAGGATGGGTTAGAGAGGTTACACATTTTTGAGCTCCAAATGAGGGGTGTAGGGGCTCAAATGAGAGAGAATGATGAGGGTAGGAGGATAGGTAGGGCTATAAACGATGGAGTGACGTATGGTTGGACAGGAAACAATGAAATGGGTGATTGGAGTGGAGGTTTGAGAGAGAAAACAATAATTTTTAAGAAAAGGGAGAGCTTGGAGGTGGGCTTTATGAATGAAGTAGGTGTTTGGGGTGTTTAAAAATGAAACACCATACATCAGGGGTCCACACTAGTCCCCAAACTCCGTCGGCCCGAGCCGCGGGCCCGGCCCAGCAAAGAAACCGGCAAGGCCTCGCCGACCTAGCGAGGGCCTCGCCGATAAACCTCCTATTTTTCAAAGGGGGGCCCCATGGGCGTGTCCCACCAGTCCCCCAGTCCCCAAAAAACACTGGGTCCCACCCCGGATCACTCTGGAAGTGGTCCGTTTGGCCCCCCGACCCCGATTCGCTCCATTTCGGGTATTTTCGGGACAATTAGACGTATCTTGCAATCTGGAATGAGTTATCTGACGTAAAATATATGAATTTGGGGTAGAACAAGCTAATGAAGCCAACCAACCCTGCTATGCCGGGTTGTGCAGCCCGGAATTTCGAAAAAAACCCTCCGATTGACGGTCATTTCCCTGTTTCAGTTTCGTTTTACTAAAAATAATAGTTTTAGTTTGATTACTCTTCATCTGTTGGGCTTTAGGAGTTATGCTCATTATGAAAAGAGCCTGGAATAATTAGGAGGACGGTTTGGTGAAGCCAAATAGGACACTTACTATTTTTGGCTGAGAACCTTGCACACTTGTAGACATCACGACCTTATAGTAAGTCGCGAATTCTAGGGGTTTTAGTCGTAGTTTGTTTCTGATTTCTTTCTCATTACTTGGTATCCCTATTTAAAGGGTTGTGAACTCATTGTTAGTCATTTATTAATCAATTTTGAATTTATTAGAATTTATTTATATTTTCTGCTTTTCTTTCCTCGTGGATTCGAGAAGTCTCTGTGAGGAGTCCAGAGAAGCTCCGAGGATTCGGAGTAGTTATCATCATCATGCTTATCCCATATTCTACCGATTGTCAATGGTTGGGGTGAGGTGGTTTGTAATCTAGACTCATTAATAGATGGCCTAGGAATGTTTTAAGGTTGACCCATGCGACCATGGTTGAATACGGACTCGATTTCGGCGTTCGTTTTTAGTGAACTTCGCCAATTGGCGAAATTGGGATACCTATAACTGTTTCTACATTCCGTCACTCCCTCCTAAGTCAGAGTACGTCAGAGTGCATCGTGTGACCATAACCCAGGTCCGGTTTAATCCAAATCATGCTCTGATACCAACTGTAACATCCCGAAAATTCGAGGGTCGAGTAGTAACTCAACTCTAGAGTTTCCAAAACATCACTAATGCAACATAGATAATGATGATTAAATGTTGTCTGCATTAATGTAGTGAACATGAGTGAGATTAAGCCAAAATAACATATCATACTCCAGAGACAATGAATTAGCAAGCGGAAGATTGTCATAGATATATAAAATAAAGAAAAACTGTGGTGAGTCTCCAGAGTGTGATAACATTACCAGGTTAATAATTTCAAGTACATTTCTAAAATATACCAAATGTGTAAGTGTAATGTCTTCTATTCCAAGTACCATAGCCCCGTCAATACAATACCAGGTCTTCATAGACCTGTCAGAGAGTTACATATAGGAGAGCTCCTCCTCAACATCATAGTAGTCCGGCTCTGCTTCATAAGCATCGCCATCACCTGAAACTCAACAAATCTGATTGGTGTGTACAACACCGTCCCGTAACGTGAGAGTGAGTAGCTAACTCAGTGGAACAATAAGGCATATGTTAACATGTTATCGACTCAGTCAAGCAGTAATGATAAAGGAGTACAATCAAACACTCCTAACTACTCTTATTAATGTAAGTTTGGATGCAGTCATGATGTATGCCCTCACCACACCCTCCCTCGTGCGACACCATCTCACGTTCGTGGCATGCTTTCATCCCTTAGTGCTCCACATCTTCGAGGCACATGCAATGCATGATGAGCATGATTACCGAGTATTTATTAGTCCATTTCAAACAGCAGGATTGGGAAACTAAGGTACCTCCCTTGTATCATTCCCAAACATGATCCATTCTAGGGTCGTCAGTCCTAGTTAATCTCAGACGATGGTATGTTTTCTAGGTCACTGCAAAGGCTGTCAGGGCTGTTACGCATTAAGGTTACACCGCTCCCCCATCACTTCTTTAACGATTCATCACTATACAGAAATAGGCCTAGTTCATACTCCATACATCGCGGCAAAACTCTAAGGCTCACCGCGATTCCAGAGTATGCTCGAGGTCACTACAAAGGGCTGTCAGGGCTGTTGCTCGCATTCGTTGCACCACTCCCCCATCACCTTATCAGTGTAGGCCGACAACATGAATATAGTGTTCCATACCACCATAATCGGCTCACGAGTTTGGTTGCTCACTGGTCACTACGGGGAGGCACGTGGCCCTAGCGTAGGCCGACAGCTCGACCACGGTGTCCCATACCACCATGCCCGGCTCATGAGTCTTAGCGGATCGAGGTACCATGTTTAAAAGGGATTCCACTGGTAAGTTTGGTACCCTAGGTTCAAGCAGTAGCATCCAAACATGGTGAACATACATAAGACAGATCGAGTTGCCTGACGAGCTCGGTTAGCTCGAGCGCACAACAAGTTGAACGACATGAAGTGCATAAGCACTTCGCGTGGCCAACCACTATCGCCAACCGAAGTACGACTCGAGTTCGTCGAACACATCTCACGTGGTAAATGAATCACCACCACGAATTCAATTCTGGTACCGATTGTCTGGACTATAATCATAGCCCCAAACACAATCAATTTCAAATAGTAAAGCAGTAATGGATCAAGGTTTAAATCATACAATCAAAGTCTGATATTATCCATTTAGGGCTGCCAGGGCTGTTGCACACATTCGTTGCTCCATTCCCCATCACCCATGACGGATCATACAACGTAAACATGAATTTAACATATGCATTACATAGATAAAATCATAAAAGCAGTTGAGCATGTTATGAAGCACAACACAAGCATGAGTTTGTACATATTCAATTCCTAATTACACAGCTATCCAAGGAAATCATACACATAGTTAAAAGAGTTGAGAATCATATCTCAACACCCTTATACATTACAATCTACTAACTACTACTCATTCAAACATTTCAACAAACACTTTAAAATACATACATCAACATACGCGACATATGTTGAACACATAGGCATTAGGCTAAATCCTTTCACTAGGGAGTTACCCCAATCATAACACGCATACACCCACGACGGATAGTCATGGCAAGCAGGAATCTAAGTTCCATATTCATTCAGTCATTTCCACAAACACTTGGGCCACACATTTTAGCATATATAGTGTGTATTCGCCGTGGCGTGATTTAGGGCAAATCCTTTCGTCAAAGGGGGATCGTCAATACAACAATCATATATCCATGACAATTAGTCATGGTGAGTACGAATGAGAATTCTTTACTCATTCGGTCATTTTCACAAACACTTAGAATACACTATTACAACATACATGGTGTATGTTAGCAAAACATGTATTAGGGCTATCCTTTCGCCAATCAAGTATTTTATCCATATATAATATATTCATACAGCAAATAATCATGGCAAATACATCTCCAAATTTTATACGTATACGGTATTTTCTAGAATACACAATATCAACATACATAGTGTATATAAGTAAAACATGTATTAGGGCTCGTCCTTTCGCCAAACAAGTAATTTATCCACATATAATATATTCATACAACAATTAATCATGTCAAACACATTTCCAAAATTTGTACGTATACGGTACTTTCTACAAATACATAGAGTATGTAGAATTCCATATTTTTCATCTTTAATTGAAACGGAAAACAGACAGCACTTTGTACATGTGCAATTGCATGCAGATCATGAATCTATCATTATCTGACATTGAGAGCGTTGAAAACCATAACCTATACACCTAAAGTCTGCACCTTTTATCGTAGAATCATAACAAATCCAATAGGTTTGCTAAGCTTTCGTATTCGGCCGTTTGACAACCTATAGAACGAAATAGGTTAGCATATTTCATAACCTACAACTATCAAAACCCCAAAACAGATTAGGATTAGGGTTTCTTACCTAGAAACGGAGCTGAAATCACCAGGAAGGCGATTAGAACGGAGTGGTGGAGCTCGTGGACCGGCAGGGAAGAGTGGCAAGGAGAATCTCCCACTTCTCTTACACTTTCTCTCTCTTTTCTCTCTTCTCTCTCTAGGGTTTCTCTCAAATTCATATGACTGCGATGAGAGAGGGTTTAAGGTCCTTATATAGCCTAAAAACTTACCGAAATAGACTCCATGTCAAAGGATACTTAGGTTATAACCAAAGCGGGTCAGTTTCAGCTCAACGGAGTACTTCTGGCGGGCCTCCTTGAGCCAAAGGTCGGACTTAAGCACACTAACGCTGGATCTACGTTTAGTTAAGTTTTCGTTTCAGTGGAATTTCCAGATCACGCGTGGCGGACTAGTTTCAGTTCAACGGTCATCGGATCTCGATCGGAGATTCCGAGTACATGTAAATGTGTATGAAATTTCTCCTGATTCGAGGGTGTAATTTGGTCTGATTCTGACGGTCTGGTTGCTTAAAACTGATCCGCAAGCAACACGTGCCAGATTACTCTTCAAGATATTTTATTTTGAATTAATTTCACATTTCTCACACTCTTCACTCCGAGCTCAAGCGAATAGCGCTGGGACACTAGATGGATTTGATTTCCGAGATGGTTGTCAAGCCCAGCAAGGCGGTCCCAATTCCTTAACTTCATATTATTCGGACTCCCGATGTGCGGTCCAGATCTGATCGGAGTTTCGTGATGCTCCCGAGAGCAGACAGGTTATGAGATTGATCCTAGATTTTAGGGTACCCTAGCGTCAATGATTCTATAAGTTTTGGGTCTTGCAGATCGTATTTAAAGTGGTTGGTGCTAATTTCACAGGTACTCTAGTTTAACACTGGCTAATTCTCGCCTAATTTCTAAAGGATTTAGTCCTGAGTGATTTCGGTCTGAGGTGGTACTTAGACCTTTGTAGCAATGTTTAGTTTAAGTATTGTTCTTCATCACCTAAACTTTAAGGTAGTGTCTAATGTGAAAGTACTTAGAAGGATTTAAGGAACGAGGTAATGAAAGGTGAGATTTGTGAAGAAAATGGTTTGAAAAGGGACTTAAGACCCTTGAGTTGAGTGTTTGAGAAGTTAAACAGGAGTTAGGATTGTCCCATCGCCTAAGGACGTCTAATTCCAGGTTGGGAAAAATCCGGGCTATTACACGATCATAAAGAGTAGATTATATCACCCTTAGGTAAACTTTAACATCAAACACTTAGCATGATAATAATGACTTGGACATTTATCTTCAAACCTCATAGGTGAAACTTTTAAGGGGGTAGACCGATATGAGCTAAGCTGATGTAGTCATTATACACCCTAAAACATATATAAACCTGAAACCAACATGACTAAGTAAATGAAATAATCAAGCCTTTGCTTATTACCCTTAGGCAATTTCGAGGATGAAATTGTTCTTTAAGGGGGTAGATTGTAACGTCCTAAAAAAATCTGTACAAAGACCCGAGTACCACCTTAGGCAGAAATCACTCAGGACCAAATCCTTTAGAATTAGATGAAAATAACTAAATGCTAAACTAGATTAGCTGTGAAATTAGCTTGGACCACTTTAAATACGAATTGCAAGACCCAAAACATGTAGAACTGTTAACGCTACATTACCTAAAAACTTGGGTTTCATTCTTTAAACCCAGTTGCTCTCGGGAGCACATTGAAACTTCGTATCGGACTTAGACCGCGCGTCGAAAGTCCGATTACTGTAAAACTATATGGTTATGACCACCTTACTGGGTTTGACAACCGTCTCGAAAATCAAGTCCCAATAATATGCCGAAACGCACAACTTGAGCTCGGAGCGAAGTGTGTGAGAAACGCGAATATCTTTAAAAATTGAATTCAGATTTAAGTGATTTAGGCTGTTCGATTGTGGGCCAAATCTAAGCTTTTAGACCGTCAGAATCTGACCCAAATACAACCTCGAATCAGGAAAATTTTTAACACATGTCAGTGTACTTGTGGCCCTGATCGAATACCGATGACCGTTGAACTGAAACTGGTCCCTCGCGGTCGATCTGTAAATCCGATCGGACCGAAAACTTAACTCGACATAGATCCAATGCCAGGGAGCTTAAGTCCGCCCGCATGCAAAAAGGGGGCCTCCAGAAATGCTCTGTTAGATTGAAACAACCCCTATTTGGCTATAACCTAAGTATACCATGACCCTGGGGCTATTCCCATCAGTTTTGGGCCTATATAAGAGCCTTAAACCCTCTCTCTCTCATGCCATACGAATTTCCAACCCTAACAGAGAGAAAATAGAAAAGAGAGAAGAACAGGGAGAGAAAGTGAGGGAGAGAGTTGGAGTTTGCTTGTGGGATTCTTCCCAACCATTCCACGTGCTTAACTACCGTTGCCGTAACGCTATTCCGGAGTTTCTGATTCTATTATTGGGTAAGAAATCCTAACCCTAACTATTTTAGAGATTCTAATAGAGCAGATGGCGGGATAGCTAACCTATTCCCTGTTATAGGTTGTTGTGGTGCCATAGACAAATACTTAATGTTTAAAATGAGTTCATTACGAGTTTACCGGTGAAAGGTGCGGACTATAAATGTTTAGGTTATGGTTTTCAAAGCTTTCAATGTCGGTTAATGATTTATAACTGATTTGGGTGCCATTTTACATGCTAAATGCGAAGATTCCTTCGCTTTACAGATATATATGAATTATGTTGAGTATAACGTACTCCATGTGTTAGGTGAAATGATTGAATGCGTATAGAATTTGGATTCGTGTTTGACATGATTATCCGTCGTGGATATAGGGTTGTTGTATGTGCGACAACCCCTTGGCGAAAGGATTTTCCCTAATATATGTTATGGCCAACATACGTCATGTATGTTATAGTGTGTAGTCTAAGTGTTTGTAAAAATGTTTGAATGAATACGGAATTTGGATCTGTGCTTGCCATGATTATTAACTATGAATATATGCTTGTTGTGTATGTGGCAACTCATTTATAAAAAGACTTGTCAGGATATATGTTATAACTAGTCTAATACATGTATGTTGAAATGTGTAGTCTAAGCGTTTGATAAAATGCCTGAATGAGGAAGTGCTTGTGTAAATGTATGTAATGAGGGTGTTGAGATGAGATTCTCAATTCCCTTATCTATGGTATAGTTTCCTTTATGTGATCTATCTTACTACTCTGCGATTTATGGATGAAATGCCTATGTGTGGTTACATGTGTAGCATGTGTATGTGGAAATGCTCAAATGAAAATTATATTTAGATTTGGTTGTCACATCCTGTCATTGATTATCACTTGTGAATGCTATCGTTTGAAGTGTGATTGGGACTACTACGTAGTTCAGGCAATTGGTAACAATTCCTGGTTAAGTGGCTGAACTAGTCTCGCCACATTGGATACGTTTGATGAATTCGAGGCGTACGATAATCGTCGACAGTAGTACCTTTTCGGCTAATTCAGCGTACGCTCGTACCAGTCGAACTTGTCTAATAAACCGATTGGCCTATTGTGTGTTTACCATGTATGGACGCTCCTGCTTAATTTAAGGTACCAACTTACCAGTGAAAAGCCCATTTAACCATGGTACCATGATCCGCTAAGACTCATGAGCCGGGCATGGTAGTATGGGACAACGTGGTCGAGCTATCGGCCTACGCTGGGGCGACGAGCCTTTTCGTAGTGACCAGTGAGCAACCCAGACTCGTGAGCCGAATACGGTGGTATGAGACACTGTATTCAAGCTGTCGGCCTCCATTAGCGCAGCCTGGCTATGGTCCCCAGTCGGGTCGGTGACGAGCCTTCGAAAATAGACTGCCAAGTGGTAGGGCGTTGGTGGAGTGACCTCGAGTATGAAATAGGCCTATCCCTGTGCAGCCTGGTTGTGGTCCCTAGTCGGGTTGGTGACGAGCCTTCGAAAATAGACTGCCAGTTGGTAGGGCATTGGTGGTAGTGACCTGAACTTGCCTATTGTATGTGATTAACTAGGATTGACGACCCTAGATGGATCATTGTTTGAGTAAATGATATAAAGGGCGGTACCTTAGCTTCCCAAATCCTGCTGTGTAAAAAGATCTAATAAGAACTTGAAAATCACGCTCATGCACTGCATTGCATGTGCCCTTTGCGTTGGATAGAGCACTGAGGAAGTGACTGACATGCCGTGACCGTGAGATGAAGATCGCAGAGGGAGTGCAGGCAAGGGCATGCATCATTATTACATACCATTTTTGCATTAATCAGAGTACTTAGGGATGTTTGATTATATTGTTTTATCATTACTGCTTGACTGAATTGATAACATGTTAACCTTCGCTTTATAGTTCCACTGAGTTGATCACTCACTCTCACGTTACGGGATGGTGTTGTACACACCAACCAGACTCTGTCTTAGTTACAGGTGGTGACGATGCCTACGAGGCGGAGCCGGACTTCGAGGATGACGATGAAGCATTCTCCTACATGCAGTTTTCAGGCGGGTTCATGTGAGCCGTGTCCTGATCGACGGAATTTCTAGGATGTTGAGTAGATGATATTACACTTTTTGTATATTTTGGAATTGTACATGTAATTATTTAACCTGGTACCATGTTCACACTCTGAAGACTTACGACAGCTTATATATTTTATATATCTATCACAGTCTTCCGCTTGCGAAATTTAATTGTCTCTGGAGTTTGATATACTGTTTTGGTATAATCCCACTCATGTTTAATGCACGAATACAGACAACATTTAATCATCATTATCTCTGTTGCATAAGTGATGCGTTGGAACTCGGGAGCTGAGCTTCTGCTCGACCCCCGATTTTCAGGGCGTTACAAGATCGCACCCACCTTACTCGATCCTGGTTTATAACTTGTCCAAGTTTTGTTTTTATATCCACCCCATCGATCCAGGCATGAGTTAAAAAATGCAACAGATCCAAATTACATGTGGACCACTCCACCGAAGTGCGCCCACAGAGCTTTTCCATATTGGTGGTTCACTATCAAATCTCCCGCATGATCCATAAAATGAAGTAGATCCAAATCTCAGGTGGACCCTCCCACAGGAAACACCACCAGTAAAATTTTCCTACGAATCATTATAGTGTTTATTTGCCACTCATCCTATTGATTAGGTCACACATACTACATGCTACATACTACAGGGAAAACACACATGACAGCTTGATCTAAAACTTTGGTAGCCCTATAAAAAGTTTTTAATGGTGGGTGTTCCATCACCGACTATTCTGGTGATGTGGACCACCTGAGATTTGATTCCACCTCATTTAATAGCTCATGCTATAAAAATGAGTTGACAAAATGGATGGACAGCATGGATAAAACATACACCATGGTCGGGCTCAGAGTGCTTTTCTAATGTCACAAGGTAACGGAGTCGGTGTTATCTGCTGTACTACTCAATACGAATCCAAGTACAATCTGCTGAGATGACAGCATGGATAAAACATACATGATGGTGGGCCTACAGTGCTTTTGCAATATCACAAAGTATTAGAGTCGGTGCTGTGTGCTACACTGCCCAACCTGAATCTATGTACAGCAGAGGGAGGTACAGTGGAACACATTCTGATGCAACGTAAGTACTTTTACCCTTTGTATTTAGGTCATTCCATTACCTTATGTACCGGATTACGTTTTATCTGCTCTGTTCTCTCTATCATTTGCATTTTGGACGTGAGTAGGAAATCAGGCAGATCCAAAGCTCAAGTGGTTCATGGCATAAGAGATTGAGAACACCCCACCGTTGAAACCTTCTTAGGGCTACAAAAGTTTTGGATCAAGCTCATATTTGTGTTTTCCCTTCATTTGGGTTTGAATCACCTAGTGAACTAGATGTCTGGTGGATCTTAGGAACGTTAACTGTTAGCGTTTCCAATGCCCACTGTTTCTTATGGTATGACCCAAGTAAGTTTTTAATTTGTCTTATTTTTTGACACATGTTCTAAAATTATCTAGTGAAATGAATGAGCAGCCTGGATATAACACGGAAAAACATGGTGAGCTTACAGAACTTAGGTGATAAGAGATTCATGTAACCTACAAGTGACTAGGGAGTCAGTGTCCTCGGCGGTCAAACTAGGAAATTCTGATATTCACAATTCTAACACTTGGAGGATAACATATTTTAACCGGGAAATTCGGATGCCCCAATATTCTAATGCCATTACCTTTTCAATTCCAACATTTGGAGGAAGATAGGCATCCTAAATCTTGGCGATTTAAATGCCCCACGTCACTATGCTTAATAAATAAGCACTTTTGGTTTCGAATATCATAATAGAATTTCACTCCCATATTTACCAAGGATTCCCCAATCATGGACTAAAGTGATTTTTTGAGAGTGATAGACAATGAAAAACATGTAAGGCAGGTTAAAGTAATGGTGTCATTACTTGTAGCATTGTCAATATAAATCATTCATTTCCTTCGTTGTTAATTGGAAAGCTACGATCACCCGTCCACAGTGATTTTTAAGTGGAATAGGAGTCAAATATGGGATCAAGATGATATCTATCTAAATTAATGATTAGACCATTTTTAGTATGATCATTATAGACCATTAATTTTTCTAAGCATTAATTCGATGTTAGATCATCCAGTCAAGGAGTGTGAGTGTTCTTATGTACATTAGGATCATAGATCTTTTTTCCTAAAGATATTTTTTACTAAAGATACTGGTAGAGATCCCAATTTCACGGCCTTCAATAACCCTTTGTAAGTGTTGAATTATGCCCCAAAACTAATGAATCATAGTTAACTCACAAAGTCACAAAATTTTCTATTCATCGACAACTTGAGTCGTTATGTTTTGCTTCCATTGTCACCACCGATGCATGTCATTATATTGATCCAAACGATGGTTAAGTGGTTTCAAAGTAGACTCATACCTAGTATGACCAACCTAGGTACCTATTCCTCTACAACGCTTCCCATCATCTTCATCTTTCTTATCCACCATCATTACTGCTCTTCTTTAGCACTGTCAACAACATCATCATCCATCAACGTCCGTTCAAAACAATTCACAAATATTCGAATAGCTCTACCCTAACAAGACCAAATCTTCAACATATAAGATGTTTCTGATATGTATGAACCCCGGATCTTAACGAGTGTTGCCTCTCAGTTTCGGATTCGTTCACGTATGATGTATAAGGGCATGTCAAAACCAACTATATGGCTCAATTTCAACTGAACAACTTTGACCCCAAGCGCTAAGATAGGCAAATATGTTAGACTTGACTGTATATGATCGAGATCTGAGGAGATCGACTGCCTATTCAATCACTCGTAAGATATTATTTTAAATGATCGAGTGATTATTAGAGGGTGGGGTTCATCGTCTGAAAATGGGTTGCACAGTGCCTTCCTTATAAAAGGACTTTCAGATACAAAAGTTAAATAATAAAAAAGGAAACACTTAAGGCGTATTTGTTAAATCTAAAATCTGAAGTCTAAATATGAAGTTGGAAAACTAATAGTGAATATAGAATAACTTGTTTGTTAACTAACATCTGAAATGTTTAAAATATATTAATTTGACACATTTACCCATATGAAACAATTGTGATTGAATCCCTACCTTTAAAAACTCTATAAATTTCACTGAAATGTTTATTTGTCATCCACCTATTGAAAAAGTCACAAACAACTAGATGAAGACATGACACAAATATCAACATGATCCAAAACTTTTGTGGCCCAAAAGAATTTTTAAATAGTCAATCACCATTGTTTCCTACATAAAGGTCCATCTAAGATTTGAAGCTAATTTATTGTTTGGATCATGCCCTAAAATAAGCTTTCAATATAGATGGACGGTATGGATGTAGTCACATATATCACAGTAGGCCCCATAGTCAGGGTCCCACCCACCTCGGTAGATCCAGGGTCGCACCAAATCCACTCCCCCAGGTTGGGTAGGCAGATTGGCTAGTTACCCTGCCACTAGCCAATGGCTATTGGTGTTCTGTGGGCTCCACCATGATGTATTCATTTCATCCGCTATGTCCATCCATGTTCACAGGTCATTTTATGGCATGATCCAAAAAATGAGGTATATCCAAATCTCAAGTGGATCACATCATAAGAAACAGTGTTGATTGATTGCCCATCATTAAAAACTTATTGGGCACAAAAGTTTTGGATCAAGTTGATATTTGTTTTTCCCTTCAATCCTGGTCTGTATGATCTAATCAACAGGTTTGAGGTCAAATAAACATTATAGTGGTCATTAAGAGATTTTTGATGGTGGGCGCTTAATCACTATTGTTTTCCTTTACTGTGGTGTACCTGAGATTTATATATGCCTCATTTTTTATATCAATGATCTATTAAATGATCTGGAAAAATGGATGAATGGCGTAGATAAAACACATACATCATGGTGGGCCACAGAGTAGCGACCACTAGCCACCCGGTTAGTGGCACCGTCACTGGTCAAACCACGTCCCCAGGTGTGAGCCGAATTTCATGGGAAAACCTTTCCTAGGAAGTCCACTGCCAGAAATCTAGGTGGGGCCCACCATGATGTTTGTGTGAAATCCACCCCAACCATCTGTTTCGTGAGATCATTTTAGGACATAGTACTAAAAATGAGCCGTATCCAATACTCAAATGGGCTGAAAATGTGAGGCTTGGACACCCATAATTAAAATATTCGTGGGGCCACAAAAGTTTTCAATCATGCTAATATTTGTGGTTTGACTTCATCTCACTAGGAATGATAATATGAACGATATCGATGGCATGTAAACATCACTGTCGACCCCGGGGAGGTTTCAATGATAGGAATTTTCCTACCCACCTTTTCCTTTTCCATTAGTGCAGTCCACTTAAGTCTTGTATCCTCCTCATTTTTTATATCAAGTCCTAAAATGATCTAAAAACACGGATAGACATATTAGATTTATCACAAACATAATGGTGGGTTCACCTAAGATTCCAGCGCAGGAACTTCCTGCGAAAGGCATTTGCACATAATTCGCACCCCAAATCTGACAGGGGATTGCGTACTACCCCACCAAGTTCTACCTAAATATGGATAATTAAGGGCTTTGTGGGGCTTATCATGATATATATGTTTTATCCATACCGTCCATTCATTTTTTCATATTATTTTAAAAATTAAGACAAAAAATAAGGCAAATCTAAGGCTTAAGTGGGCCACAATACAAGAAACTGTGGGAATTGGGTGCCTATCATTGAAAACTTCTTGGAGCCAGATAAGGCTCTGATCAAGTTGATTTTTTGTGTTTTTCCTTCAGCCAGGTCTGTGTGACCTTATAAAGAGATTTGATGGCAAATAAGCTTCACGGTAGACATCAGGAAGGTTTTAACGGTAGTCGTTCCTGTCCCACTACTTTATGTAGTGTGGTTGACTTAAGCTTTAGATGTGCGTCTTTTTTCGGTTCATGCTTTAGAATGATATAGAAAAGTTAATAGACAGTGTGGATCTAACACATAAATCATGGTGGGCTCAGAGAAGTGCCCCATGTTAAAAGTTGGGATGTGTATAACGCAAGGGAGAAAATCTTTGTCGCAAAGGACAATTTTGGATTAAAATTAATAATCACGGAGCGCATTCTCGATTCCCCATTAAGCTAGACTCCTATCATGGAAAAATTTCAGCATAAAATGGTGGAGCGCTTTCCTTCTTCCGCGTTAACAAACACCACTAAACATGGAACATTTTTCAAATTTCGCATTAAGTACAAAAATTTAGCGTTAACAAACAAGCCCTTACAATCGACCGCAAGGAGTAACTGTAAAGCACCTTTCTTAAAAGAAGAACTCTATATTACAATGGAAATCGTCCAACGTATGAGCATAGACTTAAATTACAGCTTAGGATTACTGTTACTCCTGTTGTAGGATTAAGCTATTGATTATGCTAAGGAACATAAAAGATGACTGATAGGTTTGATTTGTTTGATTGGGTTAGTATGAGACATTTTGCTTCATTGAACTTTCTTGGTATTTATAAATTTCCTTGAGATAACAATCTAGATGCTTCTTCCCACATCTGACGGTTACAACCGCTTCAACACTACTTTGCCTTTTGGATTCTTCCTTGACACATGTCCGGGTACCGCTTCTCTCACCTGACCACTTCTTGGTTTTGAGTTTCTTGGTCATGCTCCCTATATATATGATGTGTAACACACTGAACAATGCCAGTTGTAAATTTGTAAAAAGCACTCCAAATATCCTTACAGATCTTACACATTCTATATATGTCGTGTAATGACACATTCCTTTTCTAATTGGCTTTCCCATGAATGGTCAGAAATCAGGTATGATAATGCTTAAATATTGTATATTTATCTCCTCAATTGCACTAGTTTTGGCTGCATTTAAGCGATAAATTGATCTAATAAGATATGTTTTCTACATGCGATGTAATTTGGAAGATAAATATGAATATATGTTTAAAAGGAAGAATTAAAGCTCAAACAATGATCAAGTGGGGAATGGGATCTATGGAAAACAATATTGAAGATCTCAAGTACCAAATATCCAAGAAAATAAAGTACCAAAGATGAAGAAAAGACTAAAAAATCACACAGTTCAATAACAAAAATAACAGATTGTTCAGTCCCACCTAAGGTTGGTTCGGTCCGACCGAAAGTGCCAAAAACAGTCTAGTGAGAAACAAAGATTTTCAGAGTTAATTTGGTTCGATAGTTAGGTCCGACCGAAGTGATGTTTGGTGTCATAGAAGGAGGGTTTGGTGCGACCGAAAGGAAACAGAGACTTCAAACAAATTTGGATGAAATTTGATTATAACCGAAGGAAAGTTTGGCTGGAATTGGTGCGACTTCGATGTGATTGAAGGTTATCATCGGTGCAACCGAAGCATAATAAAAGTGCAGAAATTTGAAGTCAGTCCAAAGTCGGTGTGAATTTTTTCTATTTAAATGGGTGTTTTAAGTTGTTTTAGATATGAATTAAGGCTTGGGAGAGAAACCAAGAGGTGACAGAGCTTCTACAAAGCCATCCTTCTTTAATACTTTGGTTCTAGTTTGTCTTTTAGAATTTTCTTTTATTTTTGTTCTAGGATGTTAGCCATGCTAGGCTCATATCATAGCTAAGGCTACGGGATGAAGCTTGTAGTTAATTACATTATTAAATTTATTTAATTCAACAAAAAATAGTTTGAATGATGATATTAGATTGAATTGGTTTAAATTTACTTTATGAAAGTTTTTGAGTTGTTTATTTTCTTGATTCATTGTAAACTATGGTTATAGTGTTTGTTTTGAATGAGCAATTGCTTAGCTTGATTAGAGAAGTATAATTGATTGATCTATTATTGCCTTTGTGTACTTTGAATACTCTTGATTCCCTGCAATTGAGATCCGAGTGCTTCATTAGAGAATCGTTTAATTGAAATCATGTTTTATTTGTGTTAATGATTGGTTTAATAGAATTATGTTCTGATTTGATATGATAAGACCTCGATTCCAATTTAGTTATAAGTTGAACCATTGAATTGGATATTGTGATTGCTATAAGTGGATTCTTGGATCTTTAGTCTTTTAGTTATTTGTTTTAAAACTCTTCTACTTTGTTGGATTAAAAACCCTACAACTATTTACCTCTAAATTAGATCTGGTTGTGTTTTCCATTCCTTAAGGATTCGACCTCGATCTCTCCAAGTTATTAATGCATCGCAACCCTACACTTGGAGTTCTCAACCCTTGGGTTCAATCAAGTTTTTGGCATTGTTACTAGAATGGCATTGAACATAATTAGGTTCAAGTTTTCTACGTTTGATTTTTGTTTTGGGTTAGATTTACTATTTCTCTGAATTTTTCTAACTTAGGGTTTTTTAAAGTTTTCTAAAATTAGTATTTTTAATTTTTAGGGTTTATTTCCTTTCCTCGGAATTTCTAACATCTCTAACATAATTGTTTGTTTCTATTTTATAGGTGTCTTCTAGTTTTAGTCTTCCTTGACCGGTAACATCCTCCCTCACTCCCACTACTTGCTTCCCTAATTACTATAGAATTTTTATTTTATTGCAGGACTTAGGGTTAGGTTCTAAAATTATTAATGTTTTTTTTTTTTTTTTTTTTTTTTTTTGCATGCCCAATTGGGTAAGGGATCACACATTGAGACTTCTAAGCGAATGAGGTTTGGTCGTCGAGCTTACAATCCATAAACAAGTTAGAAAGTACCTAAATACTCCTAAAACATAATCTGGAAATATGGTTGAAACTGAACAAAATTTTGATTAGAATCCTGTGTGGAGCACACCACCAGTTAGCACAGTGTGTGACGAGAATGAGGTATACCAAGTTCAACCGTCTTTGACTTTATGTGATTATTTATAATTGGTGAGAACAAGCACACCTTCTTGTATGATTTTCCCAACTAACGCAGGAAATGTAGATTTTAAAACAGGGGTAATCCAATTACTCCTTAAATTCCATGGACTTATTCAGACAGTCCATACTTGCACCTAAAAGAATTTGAAGACATTGTCGTAACCATATACTTTAACAATTTTTCTACTGATGTAATTAGACTGAAACTATTCTCATTCTCTCTTAAGGAGAAGGCTAAGTCATGGTTTGACTGCTCAAGGCCGAGATCTATTGACACATGACCGAGATGACACGGGAGTTCCTTAAAAAGTTATTGTTAGTTCATAAAACCAATGCTCTTAGGTGTGACATTATGAACTTTTCCTAAAAAGAAGATGAAACTTTTTTCCATTGTTGGGAATGGTTCAAAGACTTACTTCTCTCTTACCCACACCATGGCCAGAAGATTTGGCGGGCAATTATCTTTTTCTATGATGGACTAAGCTCAAACATGCGCTAATTCATAAAAATAATGTGTAATAACGAATTTATGAGAAAGGATCCGGAATAAGCATGGAATTACTTTGACATGTTAGTTAAAAATATCCAATCATGGGACATGTCAAACCAATCTAGTAATCCCAGGGCAGTGCCAAAAGAGAAGGGAATACATGTACTTAAAGAGGAGGATGATGTTAGTGCAAGGTTGGCAGGTCTCATAAGGAAGACTGAGGCCATGAAACTTAGGAAGGAAGTGATCCAACCCATTGAGGTCGTTAAAACCATATGTGGTATTCGCAAGAGCGATGTTCACCTAATTAAGGATTGTAAGACAATCATCGCTTTTCAGGAGGTGTTGCATACTCAAGTGATTGCTATGAACATGTATCAATGCCCCTTTAGTGCACCATATTCTAACACGTATACTCCTGATTGGAAGAATCATCCAAATCTCTATTGGAGAAATTAACCAACTGCGAATGCACCCAATAATCTTCAAGGCCCATCTACTATTACATCACGAGTACCCCTGCCGAAGAGAAACCTTGAGGGTACATTGAATGTATTCTTGCAAGGGCAAATGCAAGCTATTTATGAACTTAAAACTTTGGCTGCAAGAATTGTGACACATCCAAGTATTAGGGAGAAATGGACCTTTTCGGCCCAACCTTAGCCTAACCCTAAGGGATAATTTGAGATAGGTATTCTTAATTCTTCAGCCCAACATGAGGAATATGTCCATCACCACCCTAAGAAGTGGCAAAGAGAATAATAAGAAAATTCCTAAGAAGGTTGAGGAATCTGAGGAATTTAGAAATTTTAAGGATGATGGTGAATCTAGCAATGCTTCACATGAGAAAGAGTCAGAGCATGAGCTTAAGCCTGTGGCCCCATTTTCCCAACATCTTGCCTCATTAAAATGGCCAAGTGAAAATTAGGAGATTTTAGAGGTCTTCCAACAAGTCAAGATCAACATTCCCTTGTCGGATGCAATTACACAGTTTTCATCTTATGCCAAATTCCCAAAGGATCTATATACAGAAAGCGTAAGCTGAATGTACATAAAAAAACTTTCTTAATAAAACATGTAAGTGCAATTATTAATTAAAACACTCCCCTAAAATACAAGGATCTCGGAAGTCATATGTTCTCATGTATAATAGGAAACTTCCAGGTTGAAAAAACACTTCTAGATTTTGCGGTGAGTATTAATTTGATACCATACTCGGTATACGAGTAATTGTGCCTTAGTGAGTTTAAACCCACCAAAAAAACATTACAACTGGATGACCGCTCGACTAGGAGACTGAGAGCAGTGGTTGGAGATGTGTTGGTCCAAGTTGACAAGTTTTACTACCCGGTAGGCTTTATTGTCTTGGATACACACCTGGTTATAAATGCGAGGACTTAAATCCCTGTTATTCTATGCTGACTATTTCTATCTACCGCTAATGGTATAATCAATTGGTAGAATGGAATCATAAAGATATACTGTAAAGTCTTCATTATTTAAAGGGATTAGTACTAAACAAAAATAAAACTAAAACTAAATCTTACTATTCTAATCCTAAGAAAATAGTAAATGGAAAAGTGGACCTCCATCATACTAGAAGGTCAATCCTGATACACAAGATCAATCAGAGGGATGGACATATTATCTGAATCAAATTTCTCAATGAATGGTTTGAAACGATGACTGTTCACTTTGAAGATGATCCCATTCATCGAGTTATCTATCTCTACAACCCCATGAGGATAGACCGTTTTGACTTTGAAGAGGCCGGTTAATGAGATCTTAGTTTTTTGAGAAAAAGATGAAGCCTGAAATTATATAAAATGACTTTCTGGTTTGATGTAAAAGATTTTCGAAGAATGTTCCTATCATGGAACACCTTCATTCTGTCCTTGTATATCCTAGAATTATCATATGCATTATTATGAATTTCTTCAAGTTGATTTAATTGTAATTTGCGCAGTGAGCCAATATTGTCAAGATTAAAGTTGCAATTCTTTATTGCCCAGTACACTTTATACTCCAACTCAACAGGCAAGTGGAATGCCTTTTTATAGACAAGTCTAAAGGGAGACATTCCAATAGGGGTCTTGTATGCGGTAAGGTAAGTCCATAATGCATCGGTCAATCGAAGTGACCAACCTTACGATCCGAGTTAACCATTTTCTCAAGTATTTGTTTTATTTACCTATTTAAAATTTCAACTTGCCCGCTTGTTAGAAGATGAGAGGGAGTACTCACTTTATGAGAAATGCCATATTTCTTCATCAAAGCATCAAATGACCTATTACAAAAATGAGTTCGTCCATCACTTATGATGACTTGAGGGGTTTCGAACTAAGATAAAATATTTTCTTTTAAGAACCTACTGACCGTGTGGTGGTCATTATTCCGACACAAGTTTGCCTCAACCCATTTAGAAACATAATCTACAACGAGCAAGATATAGGAATTTTCAAAAATTAGGGTAATGGTCCCATGAAATCGATGCCCCAACAATCAAATGCTTCAATGATAAGGATGGGGTTTAACGGTATCATATTTCTATGGGAAAATCCTCCCAATTTCTAACAACGCTTACATGATTTACAAAATTCATTTGTATCCTTGAGCATAGTGGGCCAGTAAAAGCCGCACTATAGAATTTTTGTTGTGGTCTTTGTAGTTGAGAAGTGGCCACCACATGCGTGATAATGATAGAAAGAGATGACACTATGATGTTCATTATTAGGAACACATCTCCCAATAATTTGATCGTGACAATATTTGAATAAATATGGATCGTCCCAGAAGAACTTGCGTACCTCAGTAAAACAACTTCTTCTTATCTTGCATAGTGTAGTAAGTAGGTGTGATACCTGTGGCAAGATAATTAAAAATGTCAGCATAACAAGGTAATTGGGAGACTTTAAAAAGTTGTTCATCAAGGAACATGTCATTTATAGGAATCGTCTCCATAGAATCTGTTAGAACAAGCCGAGATATGGTTAGCTACTATATTTTCTACTCCTTATCTCATATTTCTATGTCAAATTTCTGGAGTAGAAGAATCCATCTTAACAAATGAGGCTTAGCATGTAACACCCTGAACTTTTCAATACTCGAGTATTAAAAGTTCTCGAGTGTTACCATGAAATTTAATTTAGTATATACATGAGTAGTCACCAAGTTAGCTTATCCTAAGCTTACATATATTCTCTAACCTAAATCTGACTGTTGGGAATAATCATCATCCATAGATCATGTCATTTGACCATTGATTTTAAGACAATATCTGAAATTGTGGTAGAACTGCTAGTACTGAAGTATGAAGTATGACTAATTGTCCTAGAAGAGGGTGAATAAGACTTTTTCAAAATGTGTTATCTATTAACAACAACCTATGCCTAACTTTTAAAAACAGAGAAGTAAGGCAAAGTAACTCTATGGCTTCCAAGCTAGTAAATGGTCCAATTCACATACGCTTATGAAAGATACATATGTAAAATCAAAGCCTATAAGGATAATGTGTATTGTATGGGGGATGTGACTTTTATAAATACTTATACATAAACTAAATCATGTATCAATGTGAACATATGACAAACATAAGCATAATTAGGTAAACGTACTCAAAACAATCCCAGACATAATCATGTATAGTGGTTCGGCTACTTGGCTACTCCACTCTCGGTGGACGCACTCTCTCCTAGTGTGTACAAGATTTCACTATCCAATGGTTTTAAATCAGGTTAACCATGAACCTTCACAACCTACACAAGGTTAAGCTAAGACACCTACACAAGGTTAAACTAAGACACCTACACAAGGTTCCTAAATACCTACACAAGGCAACACGTCCTACCTTAGGACACAACACAGAGAGCTTACACAAGGCAACCCAAGCCTACACAGGGCAACACGAGCCTACACAAGGCTAACCATCCTACACGAGGACACAAACGTATTCTCTTATCGGAGGCCTACAATTAAGACTTGTTGAGTTTGACACTCAAACTCTGAATGTCAATCTTACACAAGGAGAGAGCTTTAGACACTTTAGACTTTAAGTACTTATAAAGTAATTTGGTGAGTCTTGTTCTCGCACAGTGTGAAGATCTTCGATGATGACGAAGAAACTTTAGTTCCCTTGAACCGCAACCTGCTGATGATGCTTTCGTGAAGTCTCTAAGGTTTAGGGTTTTTGATCTTCTCTATTTAAATGATGGAATTTAAATCAATAGAGAAGGTTCCCATGAGCGAGGCATTTAGAAGTTCCAACGATAATATGATTAGTTGGAAAGTTCATGAATGCTAGAGTTCACGATTCAATCTAAGCATGTATGATATGAGTTGATGCTCAAGCAAGGGATTGAATGATGAACTCTAATGGGAAGGAGAGAGTGAGTATGAGGGTAGATAAATCTTGGAATAACAATCTCAAACTCTCTTGGATTCTAGCTCATTTTAACTAGAACAATACTTGTGTATTTATAGAGACAAGATCCCAATGGTAAAAAAATGGGCAGAATTTTGAACTTGTCGATGCCATCGAAGGGTGTTTGATGTTATCGAAATTTGAATTTTGATATCATCGAACCATCTTTGATTGCATCGACTTCCTACATAAGATTTATATTTGAGTGTAGGAAAAATCTGAATGTCTTTCATCGAGCATCATTCGATGATATCGATGCACTTTGATTCATCGAGGGACTCTCGATCCATCGAGATCTTCTTTAATAAAATACACAAGGTTGCTGGACAATTTTTGTCTCATGTTCGATATAATCGAAGAGCCCTTAGATTCATCGAAGTTTGAATTTCGATGATATCGAATGATCTTCGATATACTCGAAGAAAATAGTTTTTTCTTTTGAAAACTTGCTGGACAAAACTGAGTAAGTTTTGCTTATATCGAATAGACTTCGATGTTATCAACAACTTACTCTCGATAACATCGAGGAGGCTTCGATGTCATCGAGGAGCACTTAGAGTATTTTCTGTTTCTTGAAAGAATGTTAAGGTCCAAGTAATCGAGGGTCATTCGATGTTATCAAAGAATGGACTTCGATTATATTGAATAGCAATCAATGCTATCGAGATTTACAACATATATTTCATTTTATTGCTGTACAGAATGGGTGATCGTTTGATGCTATTGAGTGATGTTTGATGGATCGAAGACTCCCTCGATTGCAGTTCGATGCACTCAACCAGGACTTGTAATTTTTCAGGTTTTGTTTATTTCTTCCCTTTATACTCTTGGTGTTATATATACCAACTCTACCAGAAGTTGTTTTAATTTATTTTAAAGGGTAAGTTGGGATTATGTGGGGTCATATACTTGCTACGGTTTGTTTGTGGGATGATGAGGCTATGGTTGACAGGTTTGATCTTGAACATGGCCTTCATCTTCTACTAAGGCTTGGTCTTCACTTGAACTGACCGACTCAACACTCACGCACATTGACAAAAAAAGGGCACTTTCAATATCATCATATGTCTAATTATTCCTACTTTCCCATCATAACCAACTGTTTAGTCAACTATTCACCGCTAGGTAAAGATATCTGACTATCCACTTTGAGTTTGGACCACCCGATCATAGTAAACTAACTAGATTTCTGCGTCTGCTTGTATACATATCAAATTGAGATTTTGATCCATTCATCTCATTCATCACTTATGAATATGCTTAACCCACCGTCAGAAGTACAATCTAATGAACTTACATATGTGAAAAAGTCACTTGAATCTAATGATATACATGTTCTACCTCTTGATCACTCCAAAAATCCATTTTGTGTTTATCCATTTGTGAAATTGACCGTACATACACCTATATACATGGTTAGAGTAATAACTATCAAGTTTTTCTATTTTTGGCATGTCATCTAACCATCCATCATGTTGTTTAATATAAGTATTCCGCCTTAATTAATAATAATTTTAACTTATTTGTGAATAACTCTTTATTTGTAATGATTTATATATGAGTTCTTTTGTAAGAATTTCTTAGAAACATACTTATTACCATGTAAAATCATTAAATTTCCCAAAACTCCTAGATCAACAATAATTACGAAAATGCCATTAACCTAGACCCTTGATTCTAGATCACATGGTTTTCATGATCCGTTTGATGTAAAATTTTATACCATGCCTATGTATCATAAATTAACCATACACGTCGAATTTCAGCCCTTACATCATTGTAAAAGTGGCCTAATTGACAAATCAGCCTGTTAACCATTGATTTCAGTATCCATCGAGAGAGGAAAGCTCGTGGGTACTCATTGTAAGATATTTCTCTTCATATGAATGACTCGGAACTTCTAATTGACACACTTTACATTGTTAATCATAATTCAAATTTGGACCACACATTGGCTTCATATGACTATGAGATCATATAAAATTTAGACCCGGATCTACGATCCTACACCATTGAATGATGACCGCCTTGACTCCAATCCCTTCATTTTTGTGCAAAAGGTGAAATTTTAGATTTAGGCCTTTTCCACCATCGATCAACCACCAAATTTTTTCCAACCATTTGACTATATTAATTACCCATTTCTTCCAAAATTGGGCCCTGATCATTAAGTATGGACTGTTAATTGAGATCATGTCCGTTTTGACACTTGCTACGAGAATTTTTAAGATAAGCCAATCTAAATTTCAAATCACGAAGAAAATTATGTACCCTGACCCTATTCGATGTCCCCATTACCGTGAATGAATTAGATTTAAAGAAAGATTACCAGAAGAGACAAATTAGAGAAACCCAATTCAAGTGGGATGAGAAACCAATTTGAGAAATCCTTTACAAAAGGGGCATCCTTTCTCTGCTTAAAATCCCACACCCACCACCTTCTCACGTCCAAGGAAGAGAGGAGAGAGAGAGAGAGAGAGAGAGAGAGAGAGAGAGAGAGAGATGTCTAAGCCCAGATGCCCGTCCCTTTTCTTCCTCACACGTGTGTTGTCTCCCTCTTCCTCGAGCAACATCGTGATTCATGTAGAAGCCCTTCTACATCAAGATCTACTTAGGTTTTACATATAAGACTAAGGTGAGGGATTCCTTTAAGCTTACACTAATTTAAGTTGATTTATACATGATTTATCTTATTTTTTTTCATACTTTCATTTTACTGTGATTTCCATGCAATTGATTGATGGACCATTATGAATTATTTATCTTTGTGAGAATTATGGTTAATGTATGATTTTAATTATGTGTAATTTTTATGAATTCCTGTGGGGTGATGGATACAAGCCTTGCCCTTTGTCGATGAGCGACGTGTGTTTCCACTCAATATTGAGTTGGCTTTTGTTCCTCTCCCCTTATTTTTGTTGAGTTAGCCTAGTGTTACTCTTTGCCTTTATTAGGTTAGCCTTGTGCTACCTCCATTTATGGCTTGGGCGTGTGTTTTGGAATTTTAAAACTCCCATGGTTTGATTTATTTTCCCATTGATGCAAGTGATGTGTCAGATGTCTCACATCTAGTGATTCATATATTTTATCATAGACGTAATGCACTCTGGGTAGTAACCCTCTTGGTTGACACATAATTCCATGGGTTTGGGTAGTGGCGCACAATCGATGTAAGTAAACCACCATGCATGTTACATCACTTTTGGGATTAGATGTCGCAAATAGTCGCTCCATGAACAAATCATGTTACGTAAATCTTTCGATCGTATATTGTGCAGCCTCGAGGTGTTCACGTAAATTTACGGTAGCGTTGGACACACCAACGAATATCCATATTATGGGACGCGGGATGCACCATATTTTTTATGAATTATATTCCACATTGTGATGATCAATACGTATGATGGAGCGCACACACTATGTTAGACATGCATTCATGTAGATTGGTTGCGCATACTGATACCACTTGTAGTGGTGGAGTACAATATGTATCGGAACCCTTACAATTTTCTTATGAATTTCTTGAATTATTGTTAATCTTAAAGGATAACCATCACTATGAGTAGGGCATTGATCCTCTCCAACCATACACACGTTGCAGGTGAAGTACATATTGAATATACAGATGATGATAACTCTATGGAAGATTATTCTGAATAAAGAAGAAAGATAGCATTACATTTAGCTTTATTTATTTTCCGCTGCTTACTTTAAGATAATGTATTAAGCTCCCATTTGAGAGAGCATTAGACAATTAGTTAAATTTTATGCTTTGATGGAATAAGAAGTACAATTGATATTATTCTCGTGAATGACTACCATTATAAATGTGATCTAAATGAAAAAAAAAGGTATGATTTTGAAGCATCAAATTATTATTTTATTAACACCCAGAATTCTCGGGCATGATTTTATACTTAGGCCGCAAAAACTCAGAGCATTACATACATCTTTCTTAAAAAGAAAGTACTTTAACACTGCATGATTAGTAAAAACAATGATCTTGGATCCTATCAAGTAGGACCTAAACTTGTCCAACGCAAACACTATGGCTTGGAGTTCCTTTTTCGTAGTGGAATAATTTACTTGGGCAGAGTTTAGAGTTCTACTCATATAGTAAATAACATATGACTTCTTCTCTTCTCTCTGGCCTAACACTGCCCCAATAACATAGTCACTCGTATCGCACATAATTTTAAAAGGTAAACTCCAGTCGGGTGGTTACATAATGGGAGCACTACTCAACATGCCCTTGAGCTCGGTGAAAGCTTTTTGGCATTCTTCACTCCACTCAAAGGAAGTATCCTTTTGAAGAAGATTACATAAAGGATGAGAGATGAGATGAAAGTTCTTTATGAACCTTTGGTAAAATCCAGTGTGTCTTAAGAAGGATCGTACATTGCGTATGCTCGTGGGTGGAGGTAGGTTAAAGATTAAATCGATTTTAGCTTTATCTACCTTAATTCCATTGGACGATATGATATGTCTAAGGACTATTCCCTTTTAAACCATAAAATGTCCTAACAAGGTTCTTTTGCTCGCATCTTTTCAACACGAGTTTAAGATTATTAAGGCATTCGCTGAAATATGTGCCAAAAGCAGAGAAATCTTCTATGAAAATCTCTAAGAATTATCCCACCATGTCAGAAAAAAATACTCAACATACATCGTTAAAATGTTGCGGGAGCATTACATAGCCTGAATGACATCCTCTAGTATGCGAAAGTGCTAAAAGGACATGTTAATGTTGTCTTCTCTTGGTCTTCAAGGGTTATCTCTATTTGGTTATAGCCCGAATATCCATCTAGAAAATAGTAATAGGAATGGCCGGCTAACCTTTCCAAAATCTGATCAATAAAGGGCAAAGGGAAATGGTCTTTACCACATTCATCCTAAGATGCTCTGATTTAGTTATGTTAATCTTCAGACCGAAAATCGCTTTAAAGCACGCTGATAACTTCTGAAGATTATCCACCGCCTCCTCTCTAGCATTGCAAAAAAGCAATATGTCATCTGCATATTGAAGATTACAAATCTGAGACCCCCCCTCTTGTCAGCTTAAACCCATTAAATAATCCACCTTCTTCACCTTTTCCTGGCCTCCTATGAGAGCCTCCCTTATCATTACAAATAAATAAGGCAACAAAGGGTCCCCTTGCCTTAACCCATGGGAAGCTTTAAATTATCCTTTGGGGGATCCATTGACTATAATTGAGAGAGGTGATTGGATGAAGTATCTGATCCACCCCGTTCATTTCACATTGTACCTCAATCTACTGAGTATATAGTCTAAGAATTCTTAGTCAACGTGGTCGTAAGCCTTCTCAAAGTCCAACTTACATACTAGCCTGCTCTTATTCTCTCTATGCCTGTAATCGATACATTCATGAGCAACTAATGTACTATCCAGAATCTTGTGGCCTGCAGTAAAAGCTTATTAGTTTTTCGAAATAACCCTAGAGAGTGACTCCTGAAATCTTGAGGCAAGCGCGCACCCCCCCCCCCCCCCCCCCCCCCCCCCCAATAAGGTTGATGGGCTGGAAGTCTTTAAGGTGAATGGTCCCTTCAACTTTCAGGATAAGAGCGATAAAAGAAGCACCCAACTTTGAAGATAACTGGCCTCGCTTGAAGAATTCGGATACAAAATCCGTAAGATTTTCCTTTATGACGTGCTAGAACTTCTGAAAGAAGAGAATGAGATAACCATCGAGGTTTGCGGCTTTGTCCCCACACATTAAAGAAAGGGCTACAATCACTTCATCTTCAGATATTGGCCTTTTCAGCGAATCAACTTCTTCAATAGAAAATTTAGAGAAATCTAGATTATCCAACCTCGGCTTTCCTTGGTTATCAGTAGACAATAACCATTTAAAGTAAAGAACAATGGCCTCACAAATTTCGTCCTTGTTTGAAGTCTTACCCCTGTCAGCCTCTAAGCAAGTAATTATATTAGCTCGAGCCTTGACACTCATAATGCTATGGAAAAAAATGGGTATTCTTGTCTCCCTCCTTCAACCATACATGTATGGATCTTTGGCGCCATTAAATCTCTTCTTCTTTGGCCCTCTGCTATAAACTTAGAGATAAACTCTCCCTCCTATCCTTGTCTTCGATCGAAAGACCTTCCCCTTCTTCTAAAATGTCGAGGGCTTGGATGTTTTAAATTAACCTTTCATACTCAACCCCTCTCTACCCCAAAACCTCTTTTTCTGACTGTTCAGATTCTCCTTCAACATTTTCAGCTACCTATAAATCTTGAAACCAGCATACCCTTCAACCGTGAATGAAGCCCACCATTGCTTAACCCTCGGGACAAACCCTTCTATCTTTATCTAAGCTGCTTCAAATCTGAAAGGCTTTGGTCCCTATTCTTACTAAGAAACTTCTAGTAAAATCGGTTTGTCAAGTTGCAGGAGATGAATCAGACTGACCCACCCGAGTTTGTAGCAACTTGACTTATATGGGCTAAGTCATCAAGCGTTTAACCAAATCATGGTGTCAAAGCAACCCGGGTCCAACCGAATCCAACTTGACTCAAACAAGTCGTTTGGAACAACGGTCAATTTTGGTTGCGCTAGTTGTTTACAATCATCACCTAGCAATGGAGTGAATCTGTGTCGTTTAATCTCCATCCAATGGCCTACGAGGGTTAGGGTAATGTTATAAAGGAAGTAGGGATCAAATGCAGGGGGGTTTTCTTCCGCCTTTTGCGAAATCCCAAGAAACTGGCCGCAATCTTCAAGCTCCAAACCCACAAAGAAAACCTCCATGAAGCTTCGATCCATCCATCCTCCAAGCTCTATATAGTCCATATGGATTGTTCAGAAGAAAGAAAATGAAGAAAGAAGCCCTCATGGAGAAAATTTCATTAATGGTCGTCTTCTTCTGTGCCGTATCTGACGGGTTCTGGGCAGGTTGTGGGTTGAGTCTGCTTAAGTCCAGATCCTCTGGACGTCTCAGAAGGAAGTAGAAGGACTTAGTGAGAGAAGAGGGAAAGAAAGAGATAGAGAAGACAGAGAGAGAGAGAGAGTGTTGCTGCACCAACTCGACTCGAGCTGAGTTGCTGACTTGCTTGGACTCAGTCATATTAATTCAAGAGCTCTTCAAAGATTCAAGAAGAAAGAGAAGAAAGGGAAAGTAGGAGGAAGAGAGGAGGAATAGAGGAGAGAGAGAGAGAGAGAGAGAGAGAGAGAGAGAGAGAGAGAGAGAGAGAGAGAGAGAGCATGTTGGTCGTGATGCACTGTGCTGTCGAGTCAGGCTGTCTCAATTTGTTGTCAAGTCAGGGCGAGTTCTGGCTGAGCTTAGAACTCCTGATGGGTGTAGCTGAGAGAAGAAGAAAGAGAAGAGGAGGGAAACACAGGCTGCCAACTCGAGGCTGTGCCACATTCGACTCTCTGCCGAGTAATTTTTTTAAGTCAATTGGGCCTAGACTCACTGACTTGCTCAATTGAGTCGAATCCAGCGTCCACCTCAAGCCGCGAGATGCGGAAAATCAGAAAGGAAGGATGGAAAAGAAGAAAGAAAGCAAGAAGAAGGAAGATAGAGAAACAATGGGGCTTTGACTCACCGAGTCAACTCAGCTGAGTTGAATCCAAGGTTGGAACAAACCCAGACCCTATTAGGTCATAAGAAAGAAGAGAAGAGGGAGAGTGGGGTTGTCATCGGGTCAGTGCTGAGTTAACTTGGTTCGAACTTGAATGAGTTTGGGTGAGATTTGGATCATCATTGGGGGATGGTTTAAATGGATTCTATGTCACGCCCTAAACTCGGAAACTAGGCTCACAAAATTCTTGATCGCCTAATCCTATGCCGATAGCCTCCGTAGTACCCCATTCTCGGCTTCCAGTGCCCATACGCCAGATTCCGATCTTAGGATCCTACAAGGAGGATTTTCCAACATACGTTTATCTCATAAGAAGCATAACCACATGTTTACGCAAATCACAAAGGCAACATCATCATCACATATCCACTAATATAAACAGTTGAATACAGTGCTGAAAGGGAAATACATATTTATCAATAATCAAAGCTCCAGAAGACAGCCGCACGCTCCAAGCTCAACGCTACTATGACCTAACACCACCTGCACGCATCTATTGTACATAAGCTTATAGAAAGCTTAGAGAGTGGTGTAAGTGTGTGCGCAAGGTAAGTGCCAAGTATGCAATATTAGAGCAATGCGGAAACATGCTGGTAAATCCATAAATATCATCAGCCTTATCCAGGCTATGCGATGTAAAAATATAATAAACCAATATCATATACTGAGGAAGCAATGTAGATCAGCTATGCAATGCAGAGACATAGTAAGCCAAATATCTCATACTGAAGAAGCAATGCAATATGCAAATCCTGACGTGTCCACGAATACTGTCAACCTCATTTAGGCCATATAAATGCAGAAACATAGCAACCCAAAATATTATATGCCGTAGATGTAATGCAATATGCAGATCCTGGCAAGTCCATAATACCATCAACCTTATTCAGGCTATGTAGTGTAGAAGCATAGTAAACCAAATGCAATGTGCTGAGGATGCAATTCCTGCTCAATAAGTCCACATATCAGTATGACTCATCTCTAGGATATCACCGGGGTCTAGTAAACTCCACAATGGTTGCCGCCTCCCTAGTCGCACAACCAGTGAGTGAAAAAGACCTCACTATTCGCCTAGCCAGTAGTCTGCCAATACCTACCGGTTCGTCGATAGTGGATCCATTTATGAGCTGGTCAAACTCAGCCTTGCTTATAGCCCTCTCGCTTGGGCGGATAAGGCCACACCCCCTTCCAACCGACCACGACACAGTGGGAGATGCCGCCTACTGGTATTCGGTACCCAGTCGCTCATGTATCCACTCGGTCTAGATGTTAGAGTCTCCTTTGGTATTAGAGGATTCTGAGACTCCCACCCAAGGACATCCTATGTGCCCACATGCTAGAACCAAATATTTTCAATATCTCATCTGGCCATCCATGATGAACCGTAGAGACCACAACCCTGATATCGCTAGGGCGTCAAGTGATCATGTCACACAAATGCGAGATTCATGAGTCATACCATCTAGTCATGCATTAAATCCGCACGTACTGCGCAATCATGTGGGGCAACTTCGTCTATCAGGGAGTCCCATGAATAACCTGCCCTATGACATATGCAATGGTCAACCACATCTCATAGCAAACATGCAGACGAGCTTATGGGCATGTATCATGATGCTATGCTATCACATACTCATAATCGGTATTGATAACCGGCACCGATAATCAACATTGATAATCAGCCTCGATGATCAGCATCGGCCTCAATAATCGGCACCGATAATCAGCATCGATAATCGGCACCGATACAGGATCGATAATCGGCACCGATAATTAGCATCGATAATCGGCCTAACACAGGGCCTAAGGGAAGGTCACGATGTGGACATTTAACCATCATTGCCCATCAATGTGGACATTCAACCAACATTGCTCCCAAGGAGTGGCCCTCATAGGGCTAAACATATAATGGGCCCATGGCCTCACATAAGGACCTCACATATCACAATGGGCCGTATTACATGGGCTTCATATACAACACATCGGACCTCATCCTATGGGCCTCATATACAAAACATCGGGCCTCACTCATGGGCCACATATACATCACAATGGGCCTCGCCAAATGAGCCATAAATACATCACTTGGGCCTCATACGCGGGCCGTATATACATCACAATGGGCCTCATTACATGGGCCTCATACATGAACGACATAGATATACAACACATACATCACGGCGGGCCGCACAAATGGACGGATGGCTCGGATCAAACACACGCATATCATGGTGGCCAGCTGGACGTCCAACTCATGGACGGATGGCTTGGATAGAACAGATATATCATGTGGGGTCCATGGACGGACGTGATGGATAAAACACATATGTCGTAGCGGCCCCACTTGCAGATGGATGGCGTGATATACGACACATCATCAAGGTAGGGGTCCACATAGCCCAAAACGGACGGACAACGTGGATATAAGCCACATACATCATGGTCGGCTCCAAATGGATGGTGTGAATATAGACACATACATCTCAGTGCGTCCCACACCACCCGTCCAGATGGACGGGTGTGGATATAGAACAAATACATCAAGGTGGGCTCCTACCCAAATCACCATCCAGATGGACAGATGAATATACAACACATCATCTGGTGGGCCCCACTTGTTTAGTAAACAGACAGACGGTTGGATGTAAGACACATATGACAAGGTGGGTCCACATAGATGAATGACGCGAATAAACAACACATACATGAGGTGGGTCCCACTGTCCAGAGGGCTGGATGGTGTGGATTAGACCCATACGTCACTGACAGCCCCACACGGCCCGTCCAGATGGACGACGCTTATATAGAATACATACAACAAGGTGGGCCCCACCCCACACGTGCAACACCTGTGGGTGGGTCCCACTGTCCAGCCAATCAAATGGAGGGACGACATGGTTGAAATAAATACATCAGGGTGCATCCCACAGCACCAGCAGGGACGATGTGGATTACATCAAGGTGGGTCCCATCCCACACGTGTAGCACGTGTGGGTGGGGCCCACACGTGCCAAAAGGATAGACGGTTTGAGATATAACATATACCTTGTGGTGGGATTCACTGTCCACGTGGATGGACGGTGTGGATCTCACATGCCTCGTGGTGGGCCACGTCAAAATGGATGAATGGTATAAATATACAATGTATACATCTAATGGGCCCCAACTCCACACGTACAACACGTGTGGAGTGGGTCTCGCATGGGTGGTTGGAATATAATACATGGTGGTTGGAATATAATACATACCTCATGTCAAACTTCAAAACAGCAGCATGTATAGCTGGTGGAGGTACTCCAGCATCCATCCTCTTCCAACGTCCAAGTGGACGGTGTGGATGAACAGGCACTAAGGTGGGTCCACACGTCCAAGATAGATGGACGACGTGGCTTAAAGCACATACATCACGGTGCCATCCCACCGTCCTAATCACATGGACGGTGGGGATAGAGAATACATTCATCAAGGTGGGCCCATCTCACACATGCAGTACGTGTGGGTGGGTCCCACCCACCAGAAAACGGGTGGACGACATTGATGAAACACATATAGTACGGTGGGGTCCACATAGATGGACGGTCTGGATCGTTGCTGGCCCCACGTGTGGGTGTTGCACATACATTCCAGCGGGCCCCACCATCTAGCCCATCCGGATGGCTTAGATTAACAAAAACATCACGGTGGAGCCCCACGACAGTATCCAGCCGCTAGACTGCTGGGCCAGCAGCCCAGCGTCCAGCAGATGGACGACTGGATGTACACATGCATTGAGGTGGTTCCACACGTGTGGGATCCACCAGATGGACAACTGATATTTGTGTTTTTCCTGATCGTCTAGGCCTATGGACGGCCTGCATGAGGCATTGTATCAAGGTAGGCTCCACCATCTAGGATCTGAACGGTGGTTGGCATGGGTGAAACATATACAACAGGTGGGGTCCACGTACACGTGGCCCACTTGACTGGATCAAGTAGATATTTGTATTTTTCTAACGTCCAGGCCTGGTGGACGGCCTGGATAAAACACATATGATGGTGGTCCCATGATCTGGACGGTGGAGATCAAATCCATATGTCATGGTGGGGCCCATGGCTCATACGGTGTGGATCAAGTGGGCCACACCTATCATAAGAGAGAGAGAGAGAGGGACCCCACCAATATGGGCCCCTCTTTGCTTACAACCACATACATGAAAATGGGTAGAGCTGGGCAAAACAGACCCGATCCAGTGGATCCGACTGGAACAGAACCGAACCGACGGTCTGGATCGGTGCAGATCAGGTAGCCCCATCCAGATCCAAAATCTGTTCGGGTCGAGTTCGGATTGGCCCTGATCCGACCTGACCTGACTCGAAAACCCGATCCGATCTTACCCGATCTGGAGTAGTTCTTATTAAACATTCTACTTTTTCCTGTGGTATGGTTCGCTTGAGCTTTGTATATGCATCAATTTTGGGTTCAACCACTAAAATTATCTGCAAAAATGAATGGACGACGTGGATAAATCACACGCATTTAAGGTGGGCCCCAACAGAGTTTACTGTGTATAATAACAGGTGATTTGCTGGTGTACCGCACATAGCTATGTAGCTAGCTGTGTGCTAGCTGAAAGTACGTTTCGTGCCAAGACGAGCACTGACGTTCCTCGAGCTCCGAGTTGTACAAACGGTTCAAAGGATATCAAAGTTACATGGGCCCCACAGTGATGTATTTATTATATCTACACCGTTCACATATTTTTAGAGACCATTATAGAGCATTGTTAAAAAAATGAATAATATCCAAAGATCATCTTGACCACACCACAAATAGCAGCAGAGAATGATTTTCACTATTAAACAATTTGTGTGGTCCACATGATGGTTAGATCTGTCTTACTTTTAGTCTCAAGCCTTAAGACGAGCTTGCCAAATGAATGGACGGTTTGGATGTAACACATACCCCATCATCATACCCATATAAATTGCTAACCTCAATACAGCAGGTCACGCTTACGTGAAAAGAAAGTCACTGCACTTTTGTGCAGTGCACGTCAACGTAATACATACATAGAAATCGAGATACACTTCTTTCATAGTCATGTGGGGACCACCTTGATGTATATGTTTTATCTAAGCCGTTCATCCATTTTAACGTATCATTTTAGGCGTTGAACACAAAAGTACGATATATTGAAGACTAAAGTGGACCACACGATATCAAACAATCCGAATCGTACCCAACCCGTTCTGACTCGGTTTCCCTGACCAAGTCGGACTTGGTTCGGCTCAAGTCAATCAAGCATTGGATCGGTCCGAGTCAGGTGACCTGGACTCGGTCTCGGATCGGATCGAGTTCGGGTCAGACTATTGGAATTTCGGATCGGACTGAGTTAGGTCCAATCCAATCCGATCCGGACTGATGCCCAACTCTAAAAATGGTCTCATCACAAATGGGCCTTACATCAAATATCACGATCTAAAGCTATGAACACCCACCGATTCCACTTCTTCTAAGCTCCATGGACTCCTTAGCTCCTAGGCTTTTCCTTTGATGGTGGAAGATGAAGATTGAAGGGTGGAGATGGGAGATAGGGTGGTAGGGAGTGGGCCACACATGACTCTTCTCATGGAGAGCTTAGACGTTTCCTCTCCTTGGATAGCTTGGAATGGAGTGAGAATGAGAGAGAGAGAGAGAGAGAGAGAGAGAGAGAGAGAGAGAGAGAGGAGTGGTGTAAGGAGAGAGGGATGGGTGATGGATGGAGTGATGGGTGATGGGTGATGGGTGTACTTGAAAGGTATGGTTGTGTTGACTTTTAGGTGAGAGAGGGATGGGTGTGATGGGATATGTACTTGATTTGTAATAGATAGATTGATTTGACATTTGGTAGAGATTCTCTTGCGCGATGTTTTCCTCGAAATAAACGTGGGCCCACATCTCCTGGCTGGGTATCGCATCGGCGAGCGAGATGCGGCATTAGAACTGCGACAACGGTGCGGTCGCTAGGGTACAAGTCTCGGATCAAGCTGACTTAGATCTACAGGATACGACTTAGGGTCGCGCGCAACTGCCGACTACAGGTCGTGGGTCACCGAAATTTGACGGGGAGGATCATTAGAGTCTAAGGAATGGTATGATCTAGGATACAGGCTTGACATTCTAAGGCTTGAGTTTTTGAACGAGTTGTAGAGTGTGAGTTACCTCCAAGTTGTAGCTGAGTTAGAGACTAAGTCATGACAAGTTCAACCAGGTTTAGCTGAGTTCAGTTTAGTTTAACTCAATTCGACTGAGTTCAGCCGAGTTAAGATCGGGTTAAGTCTCGGGTTGGATCGACTCAATTGGTTGTTACTTTGTTTGGAATTGTTACTCTTATTGATTTTTATTGTTTGATTTATTATAATGGGGGAGATTGACAAGTCTTAACCCTTAGGTCTAGATTCACCACACTTAGACCTCGGGTTGAGTCAACTTGAGGTTAGCTATCTCTCGACCCTCTTGTATGGAAATTTAGGTTGATTATTTAATTAGATATTATAACTATAAAATTGTATTTTCTCAAAACTCTAACCTTAGGTTAGATTTTTGGTCAAAGTTCACTAGATTACATAATTAAAAACCTAATACTGATCGTAACCGTAGATAATTTGTAGAACTTTGATCTAACCGTACAATTTCATAATTCATGGTAGGATTTGACTCTAAGGGCGCAGCATTCCTTACCATATTGGTAGGGGATTCGACTCGTAAGGTGATGAGTTTTTTCCCTTGGGCTTTCTCTTTCATATTAGTTTAAGTGATAGTTTCTATTTTAATTCTTGATTGATAAATTGATATCCTTATTTCATAATTACTTCTGTTGTTATTGGAATAGATTCTCAAATTGTATGCTTGACATTAATCTTGCATAAACACCTACATGTTATACATGAATATCTTCTCTTACCTGTGAATTATTTGTGGAACTTGAATTGCTACATCGTTTGGTTTCATAACATGATTGTTGTTTATTCCTATACCCTTTTAGATATGATTTCCATCTTCTATATTCTCCAACTTCAGTTATGTATTCCACATTGATCTTTATAAACTGACCCTTTGCCAATGACTGACAAAAAGTGGGAGAACAAATACCCACCATTTGTATGAATCTGTATAAGAGAATGGTGATGTAGGTTGATAGGGGGAGAGTAAGTAACAAAGTTTTTTAAGTGTTCTTCATTTTAGGGTGAAATATTGTAAAATTCTGTAAATATGTTGTACACATAATTTAGTTAGTTGCTCTAAGTGTTTTTTTTTTTTTTTTTTTTTAAATCACGTAATTGACAAAGGGGGAGATTGAAAGTGACTTGGTTTGTCAATTAACGTGACATATAAGTCATAGAGTTCGATGAGCCCCATATGAAGACTTCAAGCTAAAGACTCAACAAGTGGATGTTTGCAAAAGTCTCTAAAGGTAAATGAAAACCTCACATCCCATAACCAAAACACCACAGGTAATAAATCCCCTTAAAAATTGATCTAAACTATCCTAAAATCATTTAGGAATACATCTCTGGTAGATTAGAAAATGGAAAACAGAGTTGCAAGAACAGATGAAATTATACAAAGTTTTTCTGCAACTGTTTGATGACATCGAGATGTATTCGATGACATCGTTTGTGCCCAAATATGTTCAGCAACTATTTGACATATCTCTGGAATTATTCAATGAAATCGAGCTCCATTCGATGTCATCGAAATTCAAACTTCGATGACATCGAGGAAGGTTCGATGACATCGAAATATGGGCACAAAATGTCCAACAAGCTTTAAAGAAAAATCATGACTTATTTGATGACATCGAATTTCAAACTTCGTTGACATCAAGGAAAGTTCGATGTCATCGAAATTGGGACCATTATGTCCAGAGAGTTTGTAAAGAAAAATCAGGAATTATTTGATGTTATCGAAATTCAAACTTCGATGACATCGATATAGTCTCGATGACATCGATGTTTGAATTCTATTACTCTGCAACCAATCTTCAAAGTTTTCCTGGTAAGAAAAACTCGATGACATCAGAGTCTGTTCGAGTCATCGAAGGAAACTTCGATGACATCGAACGTAGACAAATTTTGCACATTTTCTTTTTAAAAACCTTTTGAACTTTATTGTCTATTTAAAGTGGCTTGCTCCTTAGGTTCCATTGTGAGAAAAAGAGTGAGATTTAAGAGTCATTAATACAAGTTGATCTACCCTCCTTAAATCTCTTTTCTCATGGAAGTTCATTTTTCAATCCTTTCTTAAATGCAATCATTTTGAAATCAATAGGTTGGATTGAAATCCTTTGAACGGATAATATTCTAGTAAATTGCTAAGCTGAAATCCACCATTCAAGGATTCTTTCACCAACATTCAATGTTGGTGAAATCCACCAACATTCTAATGAATTCCACCATTCGAGGAATCTTTCAGCAACACTCGTAATGGTAAATTGCTAAGTTGAAATCCTTTGAACGGATAATATTTTGGAATCTCTCCCTCACTTAATGACCAACATTTAATAGAGAAGATTCATTAGAATACCCTGACCTAACACCAAAGACCTGTATTGGAGCATCCATAAAGTTACGGATCAAGGGAGCTGAAGATACTTCATCAACAAGGAAGGTCACCTTCAGCATGTGCTAATCAATGGGGCTCACCTGCTTACAAGTAAGTTATTAGAGTCCAGTGACCCTGAAGATCCTTCCTTATGTAGGACTGATATTCAGTGGTTAACATACCAAGACCTTCACAGGCTTTCGGCGGGAGAATATGTCAAGTTCTTGTGTAGGACTTGTTAGCCTTGTGTAGGCTTCGCATTATGTAGGCATATGTAGCCTTGTGTAGGCTCTTGGTTATGTTCTGGTGTAGAACTTGGTTGCCTTGTGTAGGCATCTATGGTTGCCTTGTGTAGGCTCCTTAGTTAACCTTGTATAGGTTGTGAAGGTTTATGGTAAACTTGATTTAAAACCATTTAATAGTGAAATTCGGCACACTCCAAGGGGGAGTGTTAGCCGGGAGTGGAGTAGGCACATAGTCGAACCACTATATATTGCTGTGCTTGTGAGGATTATTTGTGCCTATATACTGATTGATTGAATGCTTAAGTTATGCACAATATATGTTTGATTTAATGCAACAATTAATTTCTCATTATTCTTGTTGTCTTCTTAACTCATGTCAAAATTGGTAAAATATTTAGTTAAGAAGAAGTAAAATTTTAAAAAAGTCCTGTTCACCCCCTTCTAGGACATTTGGTCATATATCCATATTTCATTAAATAGCGGTTCTAACACAATTTCATAGTGTACTGTTCGAACGATCTTTTTTGCATTTTGAATGGGTCGACTGTTTGAAAAACCCATTCTCTTGTAAGAATGGGATGACTGTTTAAAAGGTTCATTCATCTGGTATATAGGTGTTATTATGTGTCTGGTTGACTATTTAAAAGACCAATGTACTATTCGAACGACCCTTTTTGCAATTTGAATGGATCGACTGTTTAAAAGACCCATTATTTTGCATGAATGAACATACTATTTGAAAGTTCCGTTCATTTGTCTAACTGGATGAGCATCCCAGTTGATGTACATTCACTCATCCATGCATTTAAATAAGATTGAATCGTGGATTGTTTTGTATCTTTTCTTGTTTAAACTATTCTTAACTAATGCAATGGTGTGTAATCTTGAGGAGAATTCACACTGAGCTAGCCACTCATCCTTTGAATATATAACCATATAGGTGGCGCAAGTGGTTTACATAATATTCATGTTCATACCAATAAGGAGCAGGGTACTAATACCAAAGGATGTATGGTTGTATCTGCCCAAGATAAGCTGCATGATCTCGTAGCCCAAGTCTAGCTGCATTGTTATCTATTTCATGTGTTAAATTATTTCATTCCTATATTTTTTTTAGCATTTAGACATTGGTTTGTATAAGCCCTATGGGCAGCCATTCGTATATTTAAACATGTATATAGAGTTTCCTTTATGTTAGATTTGTTCCTCTTCCGCCGAATTGCTGACTTTGAAAAGAAAATGAAAATGAAAAAATATATGTGAAATTTGGCTATTTTTAAAAGTTAACACTTGGGTTTTTGAGAAATGAATAATATACTCGGGTTTCGAGAACGGGGGTGTCACAACAAAGTTTGAATTGAGACCAAGTCAACTAAGGATTTGACTTTAATGGCACGCCCATTCCCTAGCAAGATAGGCAATTTGACTCGTAAGGTGATGACCTTTCCCCTTCGGTTTTCCACTTTCATGTTAGTCTAAGTGATGGTTTCCCCTTTTATATTCGTCACTAATACTTAATATCCTTGTTTTATGATTACTTGTGTTGTTCTTGGGGTAGATCCTCAAATTATATGCTCAACATTTATCTTGTATAAACACTTACATTTTGCTCCTGAATACCTTCTCATACTTGTGGATTGTCTATGAAATTTAAATTACTACATCAATTTGTGGAAAACTCCACTTATATATGTATATCCAGAATTGAGATGTAACTTGATCGATTGTGATTACAATGGACCCTCGAGCTAGTGGCCATTTTATATATTGGATTAAATAGAAATTTATCATAGACTTACCATCCTGGGGATCGTGTGTGCCTGTGTGCCTTTTTTGGGATAATCAATTTTTATCGTATTCTTTGATGGAATATTTTTCCTACATGGCTTGATTTTATATTTGCCCTATGTGACTTTGAGTTCGTATTTGCCCCATGTGGCTTTGATTGAATAATTGCCCTATGTGGCTTGATGGATTATTTTTGTATAACCTTGCGACGGTAAGTTCTACTTGTTGAACTATACTTGGCCACTAACTGAGGAGATTACCATTAAACATCATAGTGTTGGAGTCTCATGAACTGGGGATGGTGGTATGGGACACAATGCCCGATCTGTTGGCCTATGCTGGGTGACAAGCCCCCCATAGTGACCATTGAGCTTTCTTAAATTGGCTGCTTGTAACTAGAATAATAACGGTTGGCCTAATCATGCATTCATGGCATGGGGACTTTATCGGGTGGCCAATGTAAGACACGAGGTTCTTGGGTCATTATGGCTATATCATAGAGTCCTTTATCGGGTGATTCTAAGTTATTGCCACATGCATTTGAACTATTATGAGTTGTCCTTTTCGTGTGGACTTTTCCGGGTGTTTAGTTCTCCTTGGCCGTATCCTAAAATACTTTTCCAGGAGACTAGTTCACCTTGGGTGTCCTCGTTGCATGGTCTTTCTGGGTTGCTAGTCCTCCTCAGGTGACTTTTTGCCAGCTCGATATGCATTCTCAGGTCCGTGAGCATGTGCATTCATACATTTAAACAAGACTTCTTGAATGTTTCGTACGATATGAATTGCTATTTTTGTTTATTTAAACTATACTTAACTAATGCACAATGTGTAATCTTGAAGGGAATTCACACTGAGCTTACACTCATTCTGTGAATATATAACCGTATAGGTGATGTAGGTGGTTTAAATGATACTCATGTTCATATTGATGAGGAGCAGGGTACAAATATCAGAGATGTGTGATTGTATCTGTGGGAATGAGAGAGGGTTTAAGGTCCTTATATAGGCCTAAAACTGATGGAAATGGCCCTAGGGCCAAGGTATACTTAGGTTATGTCCAAAGAGAGATTGTTCTGTCTCAACGGAGTACTTCCGGACCCCCCCTTGAGCCAAAGGTCAGACTTAAGCTCACTGACCTTGGATCTAGGTCGAGTTAAGTTTTCGTTCCAGTCGGGTTCCCAGATCACACGTGGCGGACCAGTTTCAGTTCAACGGTCACCGAAACTCGATCAGGGTTACAAGTACACTGCCATGTATGAGAAATTTCTCCTGATCCGAGGGTGTATTTGGGTCAGGTCTGATGGTCTGATTGCTTATATTCGGCCCGCAAGTGACGAGTCTCAGATTACTTAAATTTAGATTCATTTCTAAAGAAAACCACGTTTTCTCACACTTTTCGCTCTGGGCTCAAGCGAATATCCTCGGGACACTATCTGGAGTTGATTTCCGAGATGGTTGTCAAGTCCAGCAAGGCGGTCTTAACTATATAATTTTGTAGTAACCTAACTTTCTACGTGCGATCCAGATCTAATATGGAGTTTCAATGTGCTCCCGAGAGCAACTGGGTAATGAGATAGATTCTAGATTTTAGGGTAACCCAGTGTCAATGATTCTACAAGTTTTAGGTCTTGCAGATCATATTTAAAGTGGATCGAGTGGATTTCGTAACTAATCTAGTTTAACACTTAGTTAAACTCGTCTAATTTCTAAAGGATTTAGTCCTTAGTGATTTCTGGCTGAGGCGGCACTCGGGTCTCAGTACGGATTTTTCCATCAGTTTTAGGCCTATATAAGGACCTTAAACCCTCTCTCATTCCCTCCATATGAATTTGAGAAAACCCTAGGAAAGAGAAGGAAAGAGAGAGAAAGTGAGCGAGAGAGTAGGCGCTTTTTCCTGGGATTCGATCCCGCTACTCCACGTGCCTTACCATCACTTCTGTATCGCTCTACCGGCGATACCGATCTTGTTCTTAGGTAAGAAAACCTAACCCTAATCTATTCTAGGGTTTCAAATAGTGAAAGCATGAAATAACTAATCTAGTTCGTGCTATAGGTTGTCATTCTGCCCGTGACAAAGACTACGTGTTTAAGATGAATCCGTTATGCGTTTATCGGTGTAAGGTGTGGACTATTTCACATGTATAAAGTGATGTCCGTTCCGTTTTTCAGTTATACGTTAGCTAGGTTGAATATACTGTATTCCTTGTATTTGTAGAAAATACCGTATACATATGAAATTCGGATTTGTGCTTGCCATGATTAATTGCTGTTTATGTATGCTAGATGCATGTGTATCAACTTCTGGGTGAACGGATTAGCCTAATACGTGTTATATTAACATACGTCTTGTATGTTACAATGCGTAGCCTAAGTGTTTGAGTAAAAGACTTAATAAGTATAAACCTTGCGTTAGTGTACGCCATGACTAACTATCGTGGCTATGCGAATGTTGTGTAGGCGGCAATCCTTTGATGAAAGGACTTGCCCTAATATGTATGTAACAAATACATACCATGTATGATATAATGTGTATACTAAGTGCTTGTAAACATGTCGGTATGAATAAATACTTGTAAACTATTCTTTAAATGGGTGTTGAGATAGGATTCTCAACCACTCCAACGATGTGAACGATTTCCTCCATATGCCTTGTTTCATATTCATTGCTTTTACCTAGAAATCATAAGTGTGGATTCATGTTTATGTTGTACTTCATAACATGCTCAACTGATTGTATGATTTGAATCATTGCTTTATTACTGCTTGAGTATCTCATATGCTAGATCATTGTAATTGAATGTATTTGGGGCTATTATATAGTCCAGGCAATCGGTAATAGGCCTCGAAGTAGTGGCTGACTTTGTCCAGCCACATGAGACGCGCCTGATGAATCCGAGTCGTATATCGATTGGCGACAGTGGTTAGCCCACACGGAGTGCTTATGCGCTTCATGTCGATCAGCTCGATGTGCGCTCATGCTAGTCGAGCCCGTCAAATAACCCGATTGGCCCGATGTATGTTAACTATGTTTGGACACTACTGCTTGAACCTAGGGTACCAAACTCACCAGTGAAATCCCTATTAACCTTGGTACCTTGATCCGCTAAGACTCATGAGCCGGACATGGTGGTATGGGACACCGTGGTCGAGCTGTCGGTCTACGCTGGGGCGACGAGCCTCCTCGTAGTGACCAGTGAGCAACCCAGACTTGTGAGATGAATAAGGTGGTATGGGACACTGTATTCGAGCTGTCGGCGTACACTGATAAGGTGACAAGTCCTTTTGTAGTGACCTCGAGCATACTCTGAGTCTGCGGCGAGGCAATGAGCCTTTCCATAGCAACTAGATTATAACTAGGCCTACACTGATAAGGCGATGAGCCCTTTTGCAGTGACCTAGAACCGTATCATCATATGAGTTTACTAGGACTGACGACCCTAGAATGGATCCTTGTTTGGGAAGTGATATAAGGGAGGTACCTTAGTTTCCCAATCCTGCTGTATGAAAATGACTAATAAGGGACTTGGTAATCACGTTCATGCACCGCATTACGTGTGCGTTTGGTGTTGATGGTCAAGCACTGAGGGAGTGTGGCATGCCGCAATCGTAAGAAGGAGTCGCTGAGGGAGCGTAGGCGAGGGCATGCATCATACATACATACCATACTTGCATTAATAAGAGTACTTAGGGATGTGTGATTTACTGATTTATCATTACCGCTTGATTGAATTGATAACATGTTAACCTTTGCTTTCTTGTTCCACTGAGTTGATCACTCACTCCCACGTTACGGGACGATGTTGTACACACCAAACAGGCCCTGTCTTAGATGCAGGTGTTGGCGATGCCTACGAGGCAGAGCCGGACTTTAAGGATGACGACGATGCCTTCTCTTATATGCAGTATTCAGGCGGATTCATTTAAAATGTTCTGATCGATGAGGCTCCAGGGTTTCACTTGTAGTAGACTACTACAATTTTGACATTTTGTATTTTGAAACGGTACTTGTAATTATTGACCTGGCAATGCATACATATTTTGGGGACCTGGATTGGTTTATAAGGTTATACATATTCTTTTCAGTCTTCCACTTGCGTATTATAACTGTCCCTAGATTATGTTTACTATTTTGGCTTAATCTCACTCATGTTTTACGCACCAATACATACAATGTACAATCATCATTAAATGTGTTGCATAAGTGATGTGTTGGAACTCGGGTGTTGAGTTTCTACTCGACCCCCAATTTTCAGGGCGTTACAAGTTTGTATCAGAGCATGATTTGGATTAAACTAGACCTGGGTTATGGTCACACAATGTACGCTGACGCATTTTGGCCTAGGTGGGTGCAATACTAACGTAGAAATGTAGAAACAAGTGTAGGTTTCCCAGTTCGCCAATTGACAAAATTCACCGAAAACGATCGCTGAGATCGGGTTTATACACATCCATGATCACTTGAGGTGATCCCGAGTCACTTCTAGACTGTCTGTTGACAAGTTTTGATGACAAGTTACCCATTCCAACTTCAAATTACCTGAAAAACATGAATGTAAAGTAGTTTGGACCCGAAACGACTCGAAATGGAGTCGAGGGCCAAAGGATGTCGGATGCGTTTCTTGTCATGATACATGTAAAGTTATACCTTGTGTATTGTGGCAGATTTTGGTAAATGAAATGCATGCAGTTTCTTTTACTATGAAGTGTGTGGAATGCTGTATATTGCTATGCTACATCTTACACAAGTTGTACCCTATGTCATATAGGGAATGCTAGCTGCGGTCACGTGGAGCACGACACGCCTCACATTTACTAATTCGATGGCCCAGGCACCTCCCCGCAGTGATGGTCATACAGACCCTGGTTTGGGCCCTGCTAGTGAGACTATGCCTGAGTCTCAACCATCTTCTGGTCCTACAATTGGGCCGCCACCTTACACATCGTCGGTTCGTGAACAGAACCGTGCATCTTCTTCGACGTAGCACGTGCCTCAGGCAGCCCCACCTATGGATAGGTTAGAGTAGTTATTGATGATGATGCACTAGTAGCAGGTGCAGCACCAGCAGCAGCAGATGCAGCATCAGCAGCAACAGTAACAGCTTTTGGCCACTATTGGAGGGGCCCTAGCTCAGGGTGGGAGTGCGACTCCACCTTCACCATTTGTACACCTGCTGAGACAGTAGGGCCTTCTGCTCAGGATGAGGGTGTGCCTTTACCTGCTCCTGCTGTATACCCTACGGGGAATTTGGGTACTAGTGGCCTTCTTGAGCGATTCTAGCGCTTGCGACCCCCTACCTTTACGGGTTCTCACAGACCCGAGGAGGCTGAATTTTGGATGGACCGCGTCTCCAAGATGCTAAGGATGCTACACTGTACAGAGCTGGAGCAAGTAGAGTTGGTCACCTTTATGTTTGAAAAGGAGGCCAGCTTATGGTGGGACAGCGTCCTACAGACTGTCACTATCGATTACGTGTGGTCGTGGGAGGCATTTGAGGCCCGCTTCCACGAGAAGTACTTCCCTCTCACGTACCGTAACGAGAAGGAGAGTGAGTTTCTGCGCCTCCGGTAGGGAGGGATGTCAGTGGCAGAGTACGAGAACAGATTCACGGAGTTGGTTCGATATGTTCTGTTGATACTTGCTGACCAGTCGATGAGGATGCGGCGATTTATAGAGGGCCTACGGCCCGAATTACGTTTGAGGATGTGTTGTGCTAACATATCCACCTATGCTGAGCTAGTGGACATGTCCCTGCGAGCAGAGCAGGACGGGGATAGGTTATCACGTGCACGAGCACCTTGCCCCCTAGGCCTCAACCCGATCTACCGAGCAGATCGTTCCTCGGCAAGAGGCCGCGAGCAGATTCACCACTGAGGCTTGCGGCTCCATCTGCTTCAGTGAGGTGACCAGATTTGTGGTGTGCCTACTGCAAGAAGGCAGGCCATACAGAGGTAAACTGTTTTACCAGGATGAGGGATAACGGATTTTCGCCTCCTCAGAGGAACAACAGCCAGCTTCCTCAAGTCTTGTCAGCACCAGCTCTACGGTCGACACCATCACATCCATCATTCCGGCCACCTGCGCCTCGTTTCAGGCCGCCTCAACGGCCTATGGTACCTCAGCCGAACCATTCATAGCAGGCTCGGGTGCACTCACTGGCAGTTGAGGCACCCGAGGTATCAGACGTAGCACCGATGACTTTTGAGATTACTGCACATGTCCAAGGTACTCCTGTCTTCTTATTAGTGGACACTGGGTCCACTGCCTTCATAATTTCATGTGCGACAGTTAAGCGTCTAGCTTTGCATACTACTCCCACGAAGGGAGTGAGACTCACTACTGCTACAGGGACTTTTTCGGATGTCACACAAACGTGCAAGGGTTGCTCAGTAGACTTGGGTAGTAGGATAGTATTCGTTGACCTCATTATCGTTCCACTATGGCACTACGACATTATCCTTGGTATGGACTGGCTCACTGAGATTAAGGCAGAGATTGATTGCGATAATCGGATCGTGACAGCCAACGGACCTGACGGCACAGTCTTTACCTTTTCAGTGCAGGTTAGTTGGCCATGTCGTGTTGGATGTTACGCTACTTTACTAGAGAATGTTGATGGGCCGACGTTAGGGAACATGCCAGTAGTTCGGGAATTTGAGGATGTGTTCAGGACGATCCTTGGATTACCTCCTCGGCGCGAGATCGATTTTCCTATTGATCTTGTGCCTGGTGCGACCCCTATTTCATTACCCATGTATCGGATGCCTCCATGTGAGATGGAGGAACTGAGGAAACAGATTGACGGGCTGGTAGAGAAGGGCTTTATATGACCCAGTGTGTCTCCTTGAGGAGCACCTGTGTTGTTTGTCAAGAAGAAGGATGGGTCGCTGTGGTTATGTATTGATTACCGCAAGTTAAACCAATTGACCGTGAAGAACAAGTATCCTTTGCTTAGGATAGACGACCTGTTTGATCAGTTGAAAGGGGCTCGATACTTTTCGAAGATTGATCTACAGTCAGGGTATCATCAGTTGCGCGTCAGGGTAAGGACGTGCAGAAGACGGCCTTCAGGACTAGTTTTGGGATTACGAATTTCTCGTGATGTCGTTCGGTCTTACGAACGCGCCGGCCGTGCTCATGGATTTGATGAACCGGGTATTTCAGCCGTTTCTCTACCGATTTGTCATCGTGTTTATCGATGACACCCTGATATACTCTAAGAGTCGGGAAGAGCACGAGGAACACCTACAAGCAGTCTTAGATACTCTGAGGAAGAACTAGTTGTTTGCACAGTACAAGAAGTGCGACTTCTGGCAGGAGGAAGTCAAGTTCCTGGGACATGTGGTGTCTAAGGAAGGGATAGCTGTGGACCTTGCTAAGGTAGCCGCGGTTCAGGACTAGAAGCAGCCTAGTTCGGTTACTGAGGTGAGGAGTTTTCTTGGTGTGGTAGGGTACTACCGACGGTTCATTCTGGATTTCTCGAAGATAGCCAGACCGTTGTCTCAGTTGACACAGAAGGATCTGAAGTTCGCCTGGAATGAGAAGGCGGAAACAACTTTTCGAGAGCTGAAGGACAGACTGACGTCCGCCCCTGTGCTAGTATTGCCAGAGCAAGGGGTCAAGTATACGATTTACACCGACGCATCTCGAGTTGGTTTGGGATGTGTCCTTATGCAGAAGGACAAGGTGATCGCATATGCCTCGAGATAGTTAAGGAAACACGAGGAGAATTACCCTACACACGACTTGGAACTGGTAGCCGTCATCTTTGCACTGAAGCTCTGGAGACATTACCTCTACGGAGAGGAGTTCAAGATTTTCTGCTACCACAAGAGCCTTCGCTATATATTCACTCAGCGGGACTTGAATATGAGGCAGCGCTGATGGATGGAAACCTTGAAAGACTTCAAGTTCGAGGTCTCCTACCATCCTGGCAAGGCCAACCTTGTGGCAGACGCATTGAGCCGCAAGAAGGCTATAGTATTTGCAGCTCCGCTAATGATAACAGAGTGGGATATGGTATAGTTCATACGGGATTTCGAATAGAAACTCACCGTGAAGGAGCCATTTGAGAGTGTTACGCACATTCGGGTGCGGTCACTTATTGATGACAGGATTATCGAGGCCCAGAAGGGCGATGTGCGATTGTCTGAGCTTCGAGAGCAAGCTAGCAATGACGAGGACTCCGAGTGGAGAGTTGGCACAGATGGGGGCCTACGATACCGTGGCCGCCTATGCATCCCAGACATCTATAACTTGAGACAGGAAGTTCTCGAGGCAGCCCGCAGTTCGAAGCTTGTGATGCATCCTGGTAGTACGAAGATGTATTGCGACATGAAGCGATCATACTGCTCGGACAACATGAAGGCCCATATAGCAGATTATGTGTCTCGTTGTCTCACGTGCTAGTAGGTCAAGGCTGAGCATCGCCGACCTCCTGGACTACTTCAGCCCATGCCCATAGTAGAATGGAAGTGAGATTTCATCTCAAGACTGCGGAAGACGAGGAAGGGTTGCGACTCTATTTGGGTGATCATAGACCGGTTGATTAAATCAGCCCACTTCCTCCCGTTTAAAGTCACAAACTTTGCAGATGAGTTGGCCAGAGTATACATTAAGGAGATAGTACGTCTGCATGGAGTTCTCTTGGAGATTGTATCGGACAAAGACACGCGATTCACGTCTATTTTCTTGACTCGTATCCAGGAAGCGATGAGTGTGAAGTTGAAGTTCAGCACCACGTTCCACCCACAGACCGATGGGCAGATAGAGCTGGTGAATCAGATTTTGGAAGATATGCTTCGGGCCTGTGTTTTAGATTTCAAGGACAGTTGGGATGACTGTCTTCTGTATGCAGAGTTCGCCTACAATAACAGCTTTCAGGTGAGTATTGACATGACTCCTTACGAGGCCTTGTACGGGCACCCCTGTCGAGCACCGCATTGCTGGGCAGAGGTTGGTGAGCACGGTTTGATTGCCCAGAGTTAGTACAGGTGACCTCAGAGAAGATTGATATTATCAGGTGTCGACTTTTGACGGCCCAGAGCAGACAGAAGAGCTATGCCGATACGAGGCGTCGACCGCTTGAGTTTGAAGTTAGAGACCATGTATTCCTCCGAGTTTCCCCCATGAAGGGAGTCTTGCGTTTTGGCAAGAAAGGGAAACTTACGCTGCGGTTCATTGGCCCGTTCCAGATACTAGACCGAGTGGATGTGGTGGCATACCGCCTGGCTTTACCCACTCCACTTGCGGGTGTGCATAACGTATTTCATGTTTTCATGCTAAAGAAGTACGTTTCTGATCCTTCTCATATCATCAAATGGGAGCAAGTGCAGTTGAGCGAGGACGTTACCTATGTACTGCATCCGACGCGTATTCTAGACAGGAAGGAACAGGTGTTGTACAGCAAGGTCATTCCACTTGTGAAGGTACTGTGGACACATCATACTGAGGAAGAGGCTACTTGGGAAACTGAAGCCGATGTCAGAAAGAACTACCCTCAGATTTTCGAAGAGTACGAAAAGGTACTAATTTCGAGGACAAAATTTTTCTTTAAGGGGGTAGATTGCAACGTCTCAAAAAAATCCGTACTGAGACCCGAGTGCCACCTCAGCCAGAAATCACTAAGGAGTAAATCCTTTAGAAATTAGACGGTTTAACTAAGTGTTAAACTAGATTAGTTACGAAATCCGCTCGATCCACTTTAAATACGATCTGCAAGACCTAAAACTTGTAGAATCATTGACGCTAGGTTACCCTAAAATCTAGGATCCATCTCATTACCCAGTTGCTCTTGGGAGCACATTGAAACTCCGTATTAGATCTGAACTGCACGTAGAAAGTCCGGTTACGACAAAATTATATAGTTAAGACCGCCTTGCTGGACTTGACAACCATCTCGGAAATCAACTCCAGATAGTGTCCCGAGGCTATTTGCTTGAGCCCAGAGCGAAGAGTGTGAGAAAACGTGATTTTCTTTAAAAATGAATCTAAATTTAAGTAGTCTGAGACTCGTCACTTGCGGGCCGAATATAAGCAATCAGACCGTTAGAATCTGACCCAAATACACCCTCGGATCAGGAGAAATTTCTCATACATGGCAGTGTACTTGTAACCCTGATCGAGTTTCGGTGACCGTTGAACTGAAATTGGTCCACCACGTGTGATCTGGGAACCCGACTGGAACAAAAACTTAACTCGACCTAGATCCAAGGTCAGTGAGCTTAAGTCCGACCTTTGGCTCAAGGGGGGCTCCAGAAGTGCTCCGTTGAGACAAAACAGTCTCTCTTTGGACATAACCTAAGTATACCTTGGCCCTGGGGCCATTTCCATCAGTTTTAGGCCTATATAAGGACCTTAAACCCTCTCTCATTCCCTCCATACGAATTTGAGAAAACCCTAGGAAAGAGAAGGAAAGAGAGAGAAAGTGAGGGAGAGTAGGCGCTTCTTCCTGGGATTCGATCCCGCTACTCCACGTGCCTTACCATCACTTTTGTATCACTCTACCGGCGATACCGATCCTATTCTTAGGTAAGAAAACCTAACCCTAATCTGTTCTAGGGTTTCAAATAGTGAAAGGATGAAATAACTAATGTAGTTCATGCTATAGGTTGCCATTCTGCCCATGACAAAAACTACGTGTTTAAGACAACTTCGTTACGCGTTTATCGGCGTAAGGTGCGGACTATAAACATATAGGTTATGGTTTTCAAGGCTTTCAATGTCGGTTAATGATATATTACTGATGTGGACGTTATTTCACATGTATAAAGTGATGTCCGTTCCGTTTTTCAGTTATACATTAGCTAGGTTGAATATACTGTATTCCTTGTATTTGTAGAAAATAACGTATACATATGAAATTCGGATTTGTGCTTGCCATGATTAATTGTTGTTTATGTATGCTAGATGCATGTGTATCAACTTCTGGGTGAACGGATTAGCCTAATACGTGTTATATTAACATGCGTCTTGTATGTTACAATGCGTAGCTTAAGTGTTTGAGTAAAAGACTAAATGAGTATAAACCTTGCGTTAGTGTACGCTATGACTAACTATCGTGGCTATGCGAATGTTGTGTAGGCGGCAATCAAGTCGACCGCGGTTCCATCGCGGTCCGCTTTGCCCGGTGCGCCGCCGCCGCAGTTGGGTGATGTTCTCCAACCCCCCAAGGTGCCAAATGCACCCTGGGTCCACTTGATTCCCCCCCCACCGGATTGACGCGTGTGGCCCCCCGACTCCATTTCGAGTCGTTTCGGATCAAATCGGACGTATCTTGCAATCCAGAATGAGTTATCTGACGTAAAATATATGAATTTGGGGTAGAACGAGCTAATGAAGCCAACCAACCCTACAATGTACGGTTGCACAGCCCGGAATTGTGGAAAAACCCCCGATTGACGGTCATTTCCCTGTTTCAATTTCGTTTTACCAAAAATAATAGTTTTAGTTTGATTACTCTTCATCTGTTGGGCTTTAGGAGTTACACTCATTGCGAAAAGAGCCTGGAATAATTAGGAGGACGGTTTGGTGAAGCCAAATAGGACACTACTATTTTTGGCTGAGAACCTTGCACACTAGTAGTCATCACAACCTAGGAGTTTTAGTTGTAGTTTGTTTCTGATTTCTTTCCCATTACTTGGTATCCCTATTTAAAGGGTTGTGAACTCGTTGTTAGTCATTCATTAATCAATTTCGAATTTATTAGAATTTATTTATATTTTTTTCTCTTTTCTTTCCTCGTGGATTTGAGAAGTCTCGGTGAGGAGTCCAGAGAAGCTCCGAGGGTTCGGAGTAGTTATCATCATCACGCTTATCCCGTATTCTACCGATTGTCAACGGTTGGGGTGAGGTGGTTTGTAATCTAGACTCATTAATAGACGGCCTAGGAATGTTTTAAGGTCGACCCGTGCAACCATGGTTGAATACAGACTCGATTTCGGCGTTCGTTTTCAGTGAATTTCGCCAATTGGCGAAATCGGGATACCTATAATTGTTTCTACGTTCCGTCGCTCCCTCCTAAGTCAGAGTGCGTCAGAGTGCGTCATGTGACCATAACCCAAGTCCGGTTTAATCCAAATCATGCTCTGATACCATCTGTAACATTCTAAAAAATTGAGGGTCGAGTAGTAACTCAACTCTCGAGTTTCCAGAACATCACTTATGCAACATAGATAATGATGATAAAATGTTGACTGTATTAGAGTAGTGAACATGAGTGAGATTAAGCTAAACAACATATCATACTCCAGAGACAGTTAAATTTGCAAGGGAAAGACTGTGATAGATAGATAAAATATATAAACTAAGATGAGTCTCCAGAGTGTGATAACATTACCAGGTTAAATAATTACAAGTACAATCCTAAAATATACCAAATGTATAAGGTCCTCTAGTCAATATCCCAGAAAGCCCCGCCGATTAGGACACGGCTCACTGGAAGCCGTCAGAAGACAACCAATACAAGCAGGCATCGTAGTCATTGCAGAGGTCCAGCTCCGCCTCAGAAGTAGCGTCGCCATCTGAAATCAGACAATGTCTAGTGGGTGTTCGAAACACCATCCCGTAACGTGGGAGTGAGTAGCTAACTCAGTGGAACAATAAAGCATAGGTTAACATGTTCTCAATACAGTCAAACAGTAATGATAAAGCAGTAAAATCAAACACTCCTAACTACTCTTTTTAATGCAAGTATGGATGCGGGTATGATGGATGCCCTCACCACACTCTCCCTCGTACGACACCATCTCAAGTTCGCGGCATGCTTTCATCCCTCAGTGCTCCACATCTTCCAAGCACATGCAATGCATGATGAGCATGATTATTGAGTTTTTAATTAGTCCATTTCAAACAGCAGGATTGGAAAACTAAGGTACCTCCCTTGTATCATTCCCAAACATGATCCATTCTAGGGTAGTCAGTCCTAGTTAATATCAGACGACGGTGTGTTTTCTAGGTCACTGCAAAGGCTGCCAGGGCTGTTACACACAAAGGTTACACCACTCCCCCATCACCTCTTAAACGATTCATCACAATACAGAAACAGGCCTAGTTCATACTCTATATACCGCGGCAAACCCTAAGGCTCACTGCGATTTCAGAGTATACTCGAGGTCACTACAAAGGGCTGTCAGGGCTGTTACGCACAAAGGTTATACCGCTCCCCCATCACCTTATCAATGTAGGCCGACAGCACGAATATAGTGTCCCATACCACCATAATCGGCTCACGAGTTTGGTTGCTCAGTGGTCACTAGGGGGAGGCACGTGGCCCCAGCGTAGGCCGACAGCTCGACCACGGTGTCCCATACCACCATGCCCGGCTCATGAGTCTTAGCGGATCGAGGTACCATGGTTAAAAGGGATTCCACTGGTAAGTTTGGTACCCTAGGTTCAAGCAGTAGCGTCCAAACATGGTGAACATACATAAGACAGATCGGGTTGCCTGACGAGCTCGGCTAGCTTGAGCGTACAACAAGTTGAACGACATGAAGTGCATAAGCACTTTGCGTGGCCAACCACTATCGCTAACCAAAGTACGACTCGAGTTCGTCGAACACATCACATGTGGCAAATAAATCACAGCCACGAATTCAATTCTGGCACCGATCGTCTGGACTATGATCATAGCCCCAAACACAATCAATTTCAAACAGTAAAGCAGTAATGGATCAAGGTTCAAATCATACAATCAAAGTCTGATATTATCCGTTTAGGGCTGCCAGGGCTGTTGCACGCATTCGTTGCTCCACTCCCCCATCACCCATGACGGATCATACAACATAAACATGAATTTAACATATGCATTACATAGATAAAATCATAAAAGCAGTTGAGCATGTTATGAAGCACAACACAAGCATGAGTTTGTACATATTCAATTCCTAATCACACAACTATCCAAGGAAAACATACACGTAGTTAAGAGAAGTTGAGAATCATATCTCAACACCCTTATACATTACAATTTGCTAACTACTACTCATTCAGACATTTCAACAAACACTTTAAAAGACATACATCAACATACATGAAATATGTTGATCACATAGGCATTAGGCCAAATCCTTTCACTAGGGAGTTACCCCAATCATAACACGCATACACCCACGACGGATAGTCATGGCAAGCAGGAATCCAAGTTCCATATTCATTCAGTCATTTCTACAAACACTTGGGCCACACATTTTATCATATATAGTGTGTATTGGCCGTGACGTGATTTAGGGCAAATCCTTTCGTCAAAGGGGTATTGCCAATACAACAATCATGAATCCATGACAATTAGTCATGGTGAGCACGAATGAGAATTCTAGACTCATTCAGTCATTTTCACAAACACTTAGAATACACTATTACAACATACATGGTGTATGTTAGCAAAACATGTATTAGGGCTATCCTTTAGCCAAGCGAGTATTTTATCCATGTATAATATATTCATACAGCAAATAATCATGATAAATACATCTCCAAAATTTATACGTATACGGTATTTTCTAGAATACACAATTTCAACGTACATAGTGTATATAAGCAAAACATGTATTAGGGCGAATCCTTTCGCCAAACAGGTAATTTATCCACATATAATATATTTATACGACAAATAATCATGTCATACACATTTCCAAAATTTATAAGTATACGGTACTTTCTTCAAATACCTAGAGTATGTAGAATTCCATATTTTTCATCTTTAATAGAAACGGAAAACAGATAGCACTTTGTACATGTGCAATTGCATGCAGATCATGAATCTATCATTATCTGACATTGAAAGCGTTGAAAACCGTAACCTATACACCTAAATTCCTCACCTTTTGTCGTAGAATCGTAACGAAGTCGATAGGTTTGTTAAGCTTCCGTATTCGGCAGTTTGACAATCTATAGTACGAAATATGTTAGCTATTTCATAACGTACAACCACCCAAGCCCCAAATCAGATTAGGGTTAGGGTTTCTTACCTAGAAACGGAGCTGGAATCGTCGGGAAAGCGATTAGAACGGAGCGGTGTAGCTCGTAAAGCGACAGGGAAGAGTGGCAGGGAGGTTCTCCCACTGCTCCCACACTTTCTCTCTCTTTTCTTTCTTCTCTCTCTAGGTTTTCTCTCAAATTTGTATGGCTGCAATGAGAGAGGGTTTAAGGTCCTTATATAGCCTAAAAACTCACCGAAACAGACTCCAAGTCAAAGTATACTTAGGTTATAACCAAAGCGGGTCAGTTTCAGCTCAACGGAGGACTTCTGGCGAGCCTCTAAGAGCCAAAGGTCGGACTTAAGCTCACCAACAATGGATCTAGGTTCTATTAAGTTTTTGTTCCAGTAGGGTTCTCGGATCACGCGTGGCGGACCAGTTTCAGTTCAACGGTCAGTGGATCTCGATCGGAGATTCCGAGTACATGTAAATGTGTATGAAATTTCTCTTGATCCGAGGGTGTAATTTGGTCTGATTCTGACGGTCTGGTTGCTTAAAACTGATCCGCAAGCGAGAGCTGCCAGATTACTATTCAAGATATTTTATTTTGAATTAATTTCACATTTCTCACACTCTTCACTCCGAGCTCAAGCGAATAGCGCTGGGACACTATCTGGATTTGATTTTCGAGATGGTTGTCAAGCCCAGCGAGGCGGTCCTAGTTCCTTAACTTCGTGTTAATCGGACTTCCGACGTGCGGTCCAGATCCGATACGGAGTTTCGAGATGCTCCCGAGAGCAGCCGGGTAATGATATTGATCCTAGATTTTAGGGTAACCTAGCGTCAATGATTCTACAAGTTTTGGGTCTTGCAGATCGTATTTAAAGTGATTGGTGCTAATTTCACAGGCACTCTAGTTTAACACTAGCTAAATCTCGCCTAATTTCTAAAGGATTTAGTCCTGAGTGATTTCGGTCTGAGGTGGTACTTAGACCTTTGTAGCAATGTTTAGTTTAAGTATTGTTCTTCATCACCTAAACTTTAAGGTAGTGTCTAATGTGAAAGTACTTAGAAAATAAAAAAAATAAGGTGGTGAAGGGTGGGATTTGTGAAGGAAATGGGTTAAGGAGCGATTTTAGACTGTGGGATTCAGTTCTGACAAGTTAATAAGGTGTTAGGATCGACCCATCGCCTAAGGACGTCTAATCCCAGGTTGGCAAAAATCCGGGATGTTACAAATACATACAACGTACAATCATCATTAAATGTGTTGCATAAGTGATGTGTTGGAACTCGGGTGTTGAGTTTCTACTCGACCCCCGATTTTCAGGGCTACCCAAGAGAAATTGCGTGATCTTGCAGCTCAAGTCTCACAACGTTTTTTTTTTCCTTTTCATGTGTTAAATTGTTCCCTTCCTGTATTGTTAGCATTAAGACATTTAGTTGGTATAAGCCTTATGGGCAGTCGCTCGTATATTCTGAACGTGTATGCAAACTTTCCTTTATGCTTATTTTTTTCTCTTTTGTTAAAATGGTCACTCTGAAAAAGAAGAAAAGAAAAAAATTACATGAAATTAGGCTATCTTTAAAGGTTAACCCTCGGGTTTTCAGAAAACGAGTAGTATACACGTGTTATGAGAACTGGGGCATTACATTGCAGCCCGAACCCCTACTAGGCAGGGTGGTATCAATGTTAATTAAGGTAATAACGTCAGCCACCTTTATATATGTTTATCTTTATTGTTTGTATTTGTTGACCTTAGTTTGATTAAGGTAATAACGTTGGCCACCTGCCACAGTCTAATTGACTTGAGGGGCCGCATGGAAGAAGCAGCTCGGAGGCTCAAGTCTGCCTAAGCCAAACTTCAGGCCAAGGCTACGAAGCTGGAAGTGGCTGTGGTGGCCTGGGCAGTGGCCCATGCTAAGGTGGAGGCCCTCTGTGAGGCCTTGAGGGTCTCCACGGATTACAAGGCCACCAGCACTGCTTTACTGGCCATAGAGTAGGGGCAGAAGGCCAAGTTGGTGGCTCATGTGGTTGAGGTGGAGTCCTGCCTTGCCGAGGCGTTGGTCGAGCGGTCAACGTGGAGACCGAGTTGGTAGAGGTTAAGGCCTCGATCCTTGCCAGGGAAGCAACTGCCGTGGAAGCATTTAAGGCTTTCGAGGAGCACAAGACTAAGCTGGAGGAGATTTTTAATACAGGCTTCCAATGATGCCGAAAAGATGTCTAGTAAAGATATCCTGACTTGGACCTAGGTTGCCTCGATGAAGTGCTCCCAAAGGTCTTGTTGCCCCCGAGAATGAGCTTCCCTAAGGATAGGCCTCCTTTTTATTTTTTTTGGGTAAATTCTCATTCAACGAAAGGAATTCTTTTTTTGTTTTGTTTAAATCTGTGCCTATATAAGTGGATTAGTAGATATGGTAGTCGAGCATGTCAATTTTTAGTCAATAGTCAAGCATTTAGATTTTTAGTCATGAAGTTAGTAGACAAGATAATATAAAAGAACAATTTTCCTTTAAAAAATGGAGGTTTCTTACATGTATAACAACTTTTTATATAATTAGTAGCTTTGTCCCGAGGTGGACAATCGAGTGTAGTTGAAATGCTTTTAGAAAAAAATCTCTCATGGATAGTAGATCTTCAGGTACTCGGCATTCTATGGGTGAGGTAAGAGCTGACCCTCCATGTCCTCCAATCGATACGTCCCCAGGCGGACCATACTGGCTACCCTGTATGGTCATTCTCATTTTGGCCCCAGGTCTCCTGAGTCAGGTTCTTTAGTATTTTTTAAAATTTCTCAGAGGACTAAGTCCCCTGCTCAGAATCTGCGTGACCCTTGAGTTGTAGTGTTGAGTAACCCTGTGTTGATAAGCGACCCTTAGTTGCGTCCTTTCTCTTAATTCTTCTACCAGATCGAGACTCAAAACTACTTGCTTATTGTTTTCGCCCAAGTCAAAAAGCTCAATGTGTGATGAGGATATTGTAAATGCTTATACTTAAAGCACAATTAAGATTGTTAAATTTTGTAGTCCCGAATGGATCACAAACACTCATGAAGCTGTTCTTCGATAACTCATGAAGACCACGTAAAGACTAGATCAACATCTCAAGGAAGACTCATCATCGTAAGCTTTATATTAGCTTGGTTCGAAGTTTAAAGCATCTATATGTGTCAACCATCAGGTGGTATAACTTTAGATTGACCTTAGGTTAGGTGTATTTAACATGGTATCATAATGAACATAATTCTAAGCTAAATACACTAAAGTCAGGCCAGCCCGACCTCTGGTTTGTCCAGCCTAACTACCTTTGGCTAACCCAACATATTTCAAGCAAGTATATAGTAAGATAAAAAAATTTCCCGTCAAGATCGCCAGCCCAACCTTGGGTTTGGCCAGCCAAACCTGTCCATTCAGTTAGCCCGAAGTGTTCGGTCGAGTTTCCAGCAGCCTTAAATCTTTGGATCTTAAGGAGATTCAATGTTGTTGGATCAATATCGTTGGAAATCAGGCCTATTGAATTTCTAAGACCTTTGGCTATAAATAGGGGCCGTCTCTCATTCATTTCTACAACAAAAATATTGAGCAATATACTCAAGGAGAGAAAGTCAGGGCCTTCTTAAGCTATTAGTGCGGTAAATCTTATTTTAATTTAGCTTATTATAGTCTCTTTTCTCAATCAAGTTAGTTTTAATCATTTTCAATAGAGTAATCCATACACTACTTGAGAATTAGATAATTGAATTTGCAGCATTAGGGTTTTGGTTTATTGAATATACATTAAATCCTTATACTCTTTTTTGGGTTGAACACAAATACGTCTTCATTAACATCCCAAGAAAGAAGATCGCTGCAATCAAGTTACAGTTATGTCCTCGACTCGCCAATTGAAGATAAGTACTGTATTTACTTTCATTTTATTTTAGATTTTTTTGAGATAGCCTGAAAATCTTAGCGGGTTGTTTTGTGGTGAACCCTTAAAAATCACAAAGAGAATATTGTTGGGATTGCCCATGAAAATCACAAGAACGGTATCAGGTTGTTAAGGTGACCTTGTGAAAACCTTGAAATAGTGAAAGCCAAAATTACGAGGGTAGTAATTTTAGAAGTGGAGTAGGTGTGGAGTTTAAGCACTGAACCACTATAACTCCTTGTGCATTGTAGTTATTGTTTAATTCTTTATATGCTTTCCTTATGATTGATTGTCTCTTACTAAGTTTGATATTTTGATCTCAAAGACGTCATGAAATAAGGTTGTCTTGCCTGTATCTTTTAGGTGAAGTTGTTTTATTATTCCGCATTATATTGAAATATTTTTTATTGTCCTATTCACCTCTCTCCCTCTTGGGCATCTATATCTTGTTCTTTTAAGTGGTATCAGAGCGAGGTTGCTCTTTTTGGGATAAACCTCCTAACGTAAGATCTAGAGCTATTAGAATGTCAAATTTTGATAATTTGTCCATTACCAGGCCACCTCCCTTTGATGGCTCAAATTATTCATATTGGAAAGCCAGAATGGGGATTTTTCTAAAATCTATTGATGAAAGTGTGTGACAAGCCACCTTAACTAAATGGACCCCTCCAATGATGGAAGTATTGATTGAAGATGGAACCACACCCATGAAAGAAACCGCTTATACTTTTTGGACTACCGTCCAAAAAAGTGAAAGCAACGCTAATGCAAAAGCCTTAAATGCAATTACATGTGCTCTATCACTAGATGAATTCAAAAGAATCATTTCTTGTGATACAACAAAACAAGCTTGGGATATTCTCGAAATGACACATGAAGGAACTAACTTTGTCAAAAAGTCTAAAATTCAAATCCTCATTACTAAGTTTGACAAAATTCATATGGAAGTCAGTGAGTCATTCATGGACTTCTATATGAAACTAAATGACATTGTTAATTCGATGTGGGGTGTTGGAGAAAAAGTCTCTGAAAGCAAGGTTTGTGCTAAGATATCGCGATCACGTCCTGACTAGATCAATTCCGAAGTCACTGCTATACAGGAATTGAGAGATATCGATGTTATGAAAGTTTAGGAATTAGTTAGATCTCTACAAACCTACGAGTTGAATTTCAAAGCTTCTAAAAACAAGTCCATATCTCTTAAATCCTTTAAATCTAAATCCAAAGATACAAATGTAAATTCTGATAATAAGGAGAATGAGGATGATATGGCCATGTTGGGTAAAAGGTTTTATAGAATTTTCAAAAATAGAAATAGATCAGATTTTCAAAAACCATTTGACAAAAGAAAAAGAAATCCTAATTTTTGGAAATCTAAATCAAAAGACACCCAATCCTTCAACTGTTCTGAATTTGGGCATCTAGCTTTGAAATGTCCTAAGTGAAATAGCGGTGAAGACCGCATTAGTTGAAGTGGGAATATGCCAATATGTCCTAGAGGGGGGTGAATAGGACTTTTAAAGTTTTTTATGGTTTATTTAAAATCCTATTACACTAATCCTAACAACAAGCACATATTAGGATTACTCAAAAGTAACTCTACTGGCTTCCAAGCCCGGTAGAGGATCCAATCACAAACTATTTAAGAAGTAATCAATATGCAAACTAGTTTATGATGGATATGACTGTGTATGTATGTGAGGTGTGATCTCAAATATTCAGATATGAAAATATTAAAGTCATACAAACAGAAGAATAACAATCTCAAATACAGTCATTTTTATAGTGGTTCGACTACTTGTCTACTCCGCTCCCGGTAACCGCACTCAACCCTTGAGTGTACCAGATTTCACTAAGGAGGTTTCATAGCGGTTCACCTCAAACCTAAGGTTTTAAATTAGGTTCACCTTTAACCTTTATAACCTACCCTGAGGTTGACTGTTTATGCTCTCACGAGCAAGGGTCAACACAACGCACCCACTTTTAGGCATACTAGCCAAGGATCTTCCATAAGACCTTAACGGAGGTTTCACTCGGATCACCTCGAACTAAAGGTTTTATACAGGTTCACCTTCAACCTGAAGTTTATGCTCTCCACAGAGCAAGGGTCAACACTACGTACCCACCACGTACACTCCCGTTGGATGCCTCCTACGAAGGTTCGCAAGGGTGAGAAACACCTAAGACCCAATCCTAAAAAGGAATGATCACAAGTGTCCTCTGGACTCTAATAACTTACAAATAATTAGATGAGTCCCATTCAGCGCGTTGACGAAGATCTCCTCCTTGTTGATTGTAAGTGTTATCGTCTCATGCTCCTTTGATTGACAAATTTTGTGGTGTCAAAACCTCCTGTGTGCCAAAACTTCTATCTGTATATCTGGTGCTTGTATGTTAATATTCAAGACGACATCACAATGGTTCAAGACATGTACAGTGCTCTACTTCAAAGATATGAAAGATTATGTACTTTGTCCTCTTCCGTATACTTCAATGTTCAAAGCTACATCGATAAGAAGAGTGGTTGTTCAAGACTCAAGTACATTTCAAGACTCAAGTACAACTCAAGCTGAAGATTAAATTCAAGCTGTAGAAGATCTCAAGATCAAGCTACATCAAGTAGAGATCTCAAGCTTCAAAGGTTAACCATCATCTAAAAGAATGGAGTTCAATGTTCATACTTCATGTCCCAGGTTGATAGACCTTAGTTTGACCTTAGGGTAGGTCACTTTATATACATAATTCAAGATGAATCTTTTTACATGAAGTTGGTCTATTCTAAGACTAGTCCTGGACCTTCTTCGACCAGTCCTAGACCTGGTTCAACCAGTCTCAGAAATTCCACGACCAGTCCTAAGTTGTTGAAGATTTTTAGAATTTTTTGGTTCTTCTACGACCAGTTCTGAAGATTGTTCGACCGGTCATAGGGATGTCACGACTCGTCCTTCGACCAGTCCTAGAACTTCGACTCAAACTCCAGCAACCAAATCTGGTTTCCTACGACCAGTCCTGGGTCAGCTTGGACCAGTCGTAGGTGGTCTACGACCAGTCGAAGGGTCCCCATGACCAGTCATAGAATTGATTTTTCAGATCGCGCTTAAAATTTTAAAATGCCGTTGGACCTACGACCAGTCGAAGGGTCCCTAAGACCAGTCGTAGATGCGATCTTTGCATCTATAAATTGAACACAAAATTCAGAGTTTTGATATCAATGAATTTGAGAAAATTCAAGCCTCCACTAAGAGATAAGTTGTGTTCATTTTAAGCTATGCTGTGCATATTTAATATTCTTTTGTTAGCTTTTCTTATTTGATTTTATTCCTATATTCCAATTTTATTTGAAAAAGAGGAATTGCTGTATTCATTCTTCATTGGAATCAAAATCAAATAGAGCTACGCACAATTTGATTTAATTTAAAATCAATTAGAACCTAGAACCATTTCTTAAGTGAATATTGGACATTGAACGTTGATTCGAACTTCTACTCTGATTGGTTCTACCGGGCTACTACAAAAGGAGAAATCCAGGTATTTTACATTTATTGTAAATTCTTTTATTTTGATTTTGTTTGAGATTCGCCAGAAAAATCTCATTGTATTGGTTATCGGAGGAGAGCCAGAAAACTCAGAAAGTGTGGGTTTTTGGATTGTGTAAGCCCAAGTTAAAAAGTCACAATTGTGAAGGTTTTAGGTGAACCTATAAAACCTGTTTGATAGTGAACGTTAATATCCCCTGTGTGAGGATATTAGGAGTGGAGTACCAAGCTGTGTGGTTGTTGGCTAACAGTTGGTGAACACACAGGAGAACCACTATATATCGGTGTATTTTGTGATTTGAATGTTCTTTTAATTTCTATATCTTTAATCATCCAGATTTGTGGAATGTATATGTGGATGTGAATGTAGCGCCCTGAAAATCAAGGGTCGACTAGCAACTCAACTCCCGAGTTTCAGAACATCACTTATGCAACATAGATAATGATGATTAAATGTTGTCTGTGTTAGAGCAATAAACATGAGTGAGATTATACCAAAACAGTAATTCATACTCCAGATCAATTGTATAAAGCCAAGCGGAAGACGGAAACTGTATATATATGTATATAAAAGAAACAAAATTATCTCAAACTCCAGAGTATGAATCCATCTGAGTCACCATATACATATATCTGTTTTATGAACAAAATGTCAAAAGTACAACTAAGGAGTAATCCCTGCAAGACCTGTCGATCCTGTCAGCCTAGTCAAAGCCACCAGAATACTGCATAAATGAGAACTCGTCCTGGTCCTCGCCATAGTCCGGCTCAGCCTCCTGAGTCGTCATCTCGTCTGTACCTAAGACAAAGTCTGGTTGGTGTGTACAACACCGTCCCGTAACGTGGGAGTGAGTAGCTAACTCAGTGGAACAATAAAGCATAGGTTAACATGTTATCGACTCAGTCAAGCAGTAATGATAAAACAGTATAATCAAACACTCCTAACTACTCTTATTAATGCAAGTATGAATGCAGTCATGATGTATATCCTCACCACACACTCCCTCGTGCGACACCATCTTACGTTCGCGGCATGCTTGCATTCCTCAGTGCTCCACATCTTCCAGGCACATGCAATGCATGATGAGCATGATTACCGAGTTGTTATTAGTCCATTTCAAACAGCAGTATTGGGAAACTAAGGTACCTCCCTTTTATCATTCCCAAACATGATCCATTCTAGGGTCGTCAGTCCTAGATAATCTCAAATGATGGTGTGTTTTCTAGGTCGCTGCAAAGGCTGCCAGGGCTGTTACACACAAAGGTTACACCACTCCCCCATCACCTTTTTAACGATTCATCACTATACAGATACAGGCCTAATTCATACTCTATACACTGCGGCAAAACGCGTCGCCTCACCGCAAATTCAGAGTATACTCGAGGTCACTACAAAGGGCTGTCAGGGCTGTTACGCACAATGGTTACACCACTCCCCCATCACCTTATCAATGTAGGTCGACAGCACGAATATAGTGTCCCATACCACCATAATCGGCTCACAAGTCTGGTTGCTCACTAGTCACTACAGGGAGGCACGTGGCCCCACGTAGGCCGACAACTCGACCATGGTGTCCCATACCACCATGCCCGGCTCATGAGTCTTAGCGGATCTAGGTACCATGGTTAACGGGATTCCACTGGTAAGTTTGGTACCCTAGGTTCAAGCAGTAGTGACCAAACATGGTGAACATACATTAGACATATCGGGTTACTTGACGAGCCTGACTAGCTCGAGCGCACAATCAACTGAACGACATGAAGTGCATAAGCACTTCGTGTGGCCTAACCACTGTCGCCAACTGAAGTACGACTCGGGTTCGTCAAACACATCTTTCGTGGCGACATGAATCTCAACCACGATCTCAAGTCTGGTACCGATTGTCTGGACTATAGACATAGTCCCAAACTCAATCAATCCTTACTTATAGCATGTAGTGTAAAGCATAATAAACAAAGTAATTCAAGCATGTTAACAAGCATGTCATAAAGCATGTTATAAAACATGTTACAAAGCATGTTATAAAGCATATTATAAAGCACTATATAAATAGGAATACAAACACATATATTTCATAAGTAAGTGGTTAAAGTAAACAACCACATGGAGGAAATCATACATGTCTCTAAGGTAGTTGAGAACCCCATCTCAACACCTACCTAAGGCACTAACATCCAAGCACTTACTCTCACAAGCATTTTCACAAACACTTAGAATACACTGTTTCAACATACATGGTGTATGTTAGTAAAACATGTATTAGGGCTATCCTTTCGCCAAGCGAGTATTTTATCCATGTATAATATATTCATACAACAAATAATCATGACAAATACATCTCCAAAATTTATACGTATACGGTATTTTCTAGAATACACAATTTCAACATACATAGTGTATATAAGCAAAACATGTATTAGGCGAGTCCTTTCGCCAAACAAGTAATTTATCCACATATAATATATTTATACAACAAATAATCATGTCAAACACATTTCCAAAACTTGTACGTATACAGTACTTTCTACAAATACCTAGAGTATGTAGAATTCCATATTTTTCATCTTTAATCCAAACGGAAAACAGACAGCACTTTGTACATGTGCAATTACATGCAGATCATGAATCTATCATTATCTGACATTGAAAGCGTTGAAAACCATAACCTATACACCTAAAGTCCTCACCTTTTATCGTAGAATCGTAACGAATCCAATAGGTTTGCTAAGCTTTCGTATACGGCAGTTTGGTAATCTATAGAACGAAATAGGTTAGCTATTTCATAACCTACAACCTATACAACCCCAAAACAGATTAGGGTTAGGGTTTCTTACCTAGAAACGAAGTTGGAATCACCGGGAAAGCGATGAGAATGAGGTGGTGTAGCTTGTGTAGTTGCAAGGAATAGCAGTTGGGAGATTCTCCCACTTCTCTCACTCTTTCTCTCTCTTTTCTCTCTCTTTTGCTAGGGCTTTTCTCAAATTCGTATGGCTGCAATGAGAGAGGGTTTAAGGTCCTTATATAGCCTAAAAACTCACCGAAATAGACTCCATGTCAAAGTATACTTAGGTTATAACCAAAGCGGACCTGTTCCAGCTCAACGGAGGACTTCTGGCGGGCCCCCTTAAGCCAAAGGTTGGACTTAAGCTCACTAACACTGGATCTACGTTTAGATAAGTTTTCGTTTCAGTCGGAATTCCAGATCGCAAATGGCGGACCAGTATCAGTTCATCGGTCAGCGGATCTCGATCGAAGATTCCGAGTAGATGGATATGTGTATGAAATTTCTCCTAATCCGAGGGTGTAATTTGGTCTGATTCTGACGGTCTGGTTGCTTAAAACTGATCCGCAAGCGAGAGGTGCCAGATTACTATTTGAGATATTTTATTTTGAATTAATTTCACATTTCTCATACTCTTCACTCCGAGCTTAAGCGAATAGCGCTGGGACACTATCTGGATTTGATTTCTGAGATGGTTGTCAAGCCCAGCAAGGCGATCCTAATTCCTTAACTTCGTGTTAATCGGACTTTCGACGTATAGTCCAGATCTGATACGGAGTTTCGAGATGCTCCCGAGAGCAACGGTAATGAGATTGATCCTAGATTGTAGGGTAACCTAACGTTAATGATTCTACAAGTTTTGGGTCTTGCAGATCGCATTTAAAGTGATTGGTGCTAATTTCACGGGGACTCTAGTTTAGCACTGGCTAATTCTCGCCTAATTTCTAAAGGATTTTGTCCTGAGTGATTTCGGTCTGAGGTGGTACTTAATCCTTTGTAGCAATGTTTAGTTTAAGTATTGTTCTTCATTACCTAAACTTTAAGATAGTGTCTAATGTGAAAGTACTTAGAAAATTTAAAAGAACAAGGTGGTGAAGGGTGGGATTTGTGAAGGAAATGGGTTCAAAAGCAGTTTTAGACTTTGGGATTCAGTTCTGACAAGTTAATAAGGTGTTAAGATCGACCCATTGCCTAAGGTTGTCTAATCCCAGGTTGGCAAAAATCCAGGATGTTACAATCTACCCCCCTTAAAACAAAACTTCGTCCCCGAAATTGCCTAAGGGTAATAAGGAAAGATTTAATTATTTCTTTTGCCTAAGACTTATTGATTTCAAGTTTCTATGCGTGGTAGGGTATATACTAGTCTGGTTCATTTTAGTCCACCCCCTTAAAACTTATTTCTTTATCCATTTCTCATACCCTGATGGTTTGCTACAATTTATTTCTTTACCTATTTGGAGTCTTGATGACAATCCCCAATTATTTAGAGTAAGATAGCTGTTTTCAATGTTTGACCAACACGGAGACATGGTTATAGTGGGCTTGATCCCGATACATCGATCATCTACCGGGCTAGGGTAGAACGCTCATCGTATCCTTTCTGAATCCTGGTGGATCCTGGTCGTCTACTCGTCAGCAGAGAGTCCATTGGCAGTCCCCCAGGATTGAGAATTGGGTCAAGCCGCAAATGCTTCGCGGTTGTATATTTCAGTAACTCCGTAGTCCGATCACTCTAGAAACGTAGGGAATGTCCATCATTGAAAGGCTCAACTTGTCTATGTCTAAGGTTACTCTTTAGGTCTTAGTCTAAGAGAGTCCTTGTTATTATCTATGTCCAAGTAAATGGTGAATCAAATCTTACTAGATCATCCTAAAACGGTCTCTCATAGTAGAACTTGCTAGGGCTTCTATAATGTTCGTATTTAACGAGCACAGTTTCGATCCTGGGCCAGTGGGGTAGGGTCCACCACGCTTTCGCTGCGCCACCCAGATCAAAGAGTGTATTGATTTGACCTAACTACATCTATTGGTCTCTGACATTCTTTAATGTAACCGGTAGTTTAGTCTTAATTTAGGAGTAGTGGAAATCCATAGGTGTAGTCCAAAGTCTATGCTCATACGCTAGATGATTTCACATCATTTCTAATACAAGGAAGGGTTTTATCACTTAGGGTCAAAGTTGTCTAATCGGAATTGAGTCACCTGAACTTAAATTTAACTATACTCGAGCTTTAACATATGCTCATTCCTACTAAGAGGGTCCTAAGGTTCACATTATATATTTGTTGGATTTCCTACACGGTCAGGCCTGTCGAAGTCTAGGGGCACCGCTCTAGGTCCAAAACTCCAAGGGTCTATTTGTCAAACAACCATTTATTCTAAAAGCTTAAGCTATCAGAGTGTGGTGGGTCAATGTATATCAAGGGACTTTATCACTTCAACACTATTTGGCCAGTGGTCTTAAGTTGTATTAAATGGGACTGTATTGCTAATCCCTCCTCGGGATTGGGAGTGGAATGGTTGGTAGGAGGGTGGGTGGGATAAAAATTAATTTTATAGGCTTTTGAAAATAAGCCTGGTGTTGGAAAAGTGTGAGATGGGATTTCCAAATCCCAGGATAAGGAATTTCTAAGTGTTATTTGAAAGGAAATCTCGGAATTTACTTTTAATTTCATACATTCCAAACATGGTATTGGAATACATGGGATACACTCAATATAGGGACCATTCCTTACACATACATTTATTGTTACTTTTATAATTCTATCCACCTTAAACTCACCTAATGCAATTTGGCCGAACGGGCCCTAACGTCCTCGAATAAAGCCATGAAAAAATGAAGGAAAGGGAGGAAAGGGCTGGGATCTTTGGGTCTCTATGGATTTGGGTCTCAACAAGGGTTGTACAGGCCCAAAAGACAGTGAATGGAGAAGGAAAATGGAGAGGTAGGATGGCTTAGGGAGCTCACACGTTTTAGAGCTTCAAATAGGGCATGTAAGAGCCCAAATGAGAGAGAATGAAGAGGATAGGAGGATAGGTAAAGAGAGTTCAAATGTGTGGTGAAGGTGGTGCACGAAAATGAAAGAGAAAGTGAATGGAGGGGTGGTTTTGTGAAAAATTTGAAATTTTTGTGAAGAAAGGAGAGCTTGGAGGGTCACTTTCTAAAGGAAGTAGGGTTTTGGGAGGGTAGAAATGGAAGGGACACATCAGGGGGGTCCCACAACCACTAAACACGATTGGCCCGACTGGTCCGCCCGGCCGGGCCCGAAAACCGGCGAGGCCTCGCCGACCGGTCAAGAACCTCGCCGACCAATGGTCCAGATCTCGAGGGGGGGCCATGGGCAAGACCCTCTTGTCCCCTAGGTCCCAAAAAACCCTGGGTCCCACCCGGTACCCCTAGATTAACGTGGGTAGGCCCCCGACTTCGATTCGCTCCATTTCGGATAGTTTTGGGGTAAATCGGATGTATCTTGCAATCCGGAATGAGTTATCTGACATAAAATATATGAATTTGGGGTAGAACGAGCTAATGAAGCCAACTAACTTTGCTATGCTGGGTTGCGCAGCCCGAAATTGCAGAAAAACCCCCCCGATTGACGGTCGTTTCCCTGTTTCAATTTCGTTTTACTAAAAATAGTAGTTTTAGTTTGATTACTCTTCATCCGTTGAGCTTTAGGAGTTGCGCCCAACGTGGAAAGAGCTTAGAATAATTAGCAGAATGGTTTGGTGAAGCCAAATAGGACACTTACTATTTTGGCTGAAAACCTTGCGCACTAGCAGACATCACGACCTTATAGTAAGTCACGAATTCTAGGAGTTTTAGTTGTAGTTTGTTTCTGATTTCTTTCCCATTACTTGGTATCCCTATTTAAAGGGTTGTGAACTCATTTTTCTTTTATCATTCATTAATCAATTTCAAATTTATTAGAATTTATTTCTACTTTCTGCTTTCTTTTCTCGTAGACTTGAGAACTCTCTGTGAGGAGTCTAGAGAAGCTCCGAGGATTCGGAGTAGTTATCCTCATCACGTTTATCCCGTATTCTACTGATTTTCAACTATTGGGATGAGGTGGATTGTGATCTAGACTCATTAATAGATGGCCTAGGAATGTTTTAAGGTCGACCCGTGTGACCTTGGTTGAATACAGACTTGATTTCGGCGTTCGTTTTCAGTGAACTTCGCCAATTAGTGAAATCGGGATACCTATGAATGTTTCTACGTTCTATCGCTCCCTCCAAAGTCAGAATGCGTCAGAGTACGTCGTGTGACCATAACCCAGGTCCGGTTTAATCCAAATCATGCTCTGATACCATCTTGTAACGCTTAAAAAATCGGGGGTCGAGTAGCAACTCAACTCCCGAGTTTCAGAACATCACTTATGCAACATAGATAATGATGATTAAATGTTGTCTGTGTTAGAGCAATAAACATGAGTGAGATTATACCAAAACAATAATTCATACTCCAGATCAATTGTATAAAGGCAAGCGGAAGACTGAAACTGTATATATATGTATATAAAAGAAACAAAATTATCTCAAACTCCAGAGTATGAATCCATCTGAGTCACCATATACATATATCTGTTTTATGAACAAAATGTCAAAAGTACAACTAAGGAGTAATCCCTGTAAGACCCGTCGATCCTGGCAGCCTAGTCAAAGCCACCAGAATACTGCATAAATGAGAATTCGTCCTGGTCCACGCCATAGTCCGGCTCAGCCTCCTGAGTCGTCATCTCGTCTGTACCTAAGACAAAGTCTGGTTGGTGTGTACAACACCGTCCCGTAACGTGGGAGTGAGTAGCTAACTCAGTGGAACAATAAAGCATAGGTTAACATGTTACCGACTCAGTCAAGCAGTAATGATAAAGCAGTATAATCAAACACTCCTAACTACTCTTATTAATGGAAGTATGAATGCAGTCATGATGTATGCCCTCACCATACACTCCCTCATGCGACACCATCTTACGTTCACGATATGCTTGCATTCCTCAATGCTCCACATCTTCCAAGCACATGCAATGCATGATGAGCATGATTACCGGGTTGTTATTAGTCCATTTCAAACAGCAGTATTGGGAAACTAAGGTACCTCCCTTGTATCATTCCCAAACATGATCCATTCTAGGGTCGTCAGTCCTAGATAATCTCAGACGATGGTGTGTTTTCTAGGTCGCTGCAAAGGCTGCCAGGGCTGTTACATACAAAGGTTACACCACTCCCCCATCACCTTTTTAACGATTCATCACTATACAGATACAGGCCTAGTTCATACTCTATACACTGCGGCAAAACTCATCGCCTCACTGCAAATTCAGAGTATACTCGAGGTCACTACAAAGGGCTGTTGGGGTTGTTACGCACAATGGTTACACCACTCCCCCATCACCTTATCAATGTAGGCCGACAGCACGAATATAGTGTCCCATACCACCATAATCGGCTCACAAGACTGGTCACTACGGGGAGGCACGTGGCCCCAGCGTAGGCCAACAGCTCGACCACGGTGTCCCATACCACCATGCCCGGCTCATGAGTCTTAGCGGATCGAGGTACCATGGTTAACGGGATTCCACTGGTAAGTTTGGTACCCTAGGTTCAAGCAGTAGCGACCAAATATGGTGAACATACATTAGACATATCGGGTTACTTGACGAGCCTGACTAGCTCGAGCGCACAATCAACTGAACGACATGAAGTGCATAAGCACTTCGTGTGGCCTAACCACTGTCGCCAACTGAAGTACGACTCGGGTTCGTCAAACACATCTTTCGTGGCGACATGAATCTCAACCACGATCTCAAGTCTGGTACCGATTGTCTGGACTATAGACATAGTCCCAAACTCAATCAATCCTTACTTATAGCATGTAGGTGTAAAGCATAATAAACAAAGTAATTCAAGCATGTTAACAAGCATGTCATAAAGCATGTCATAAAACATGTTACAAAGCATGTTATAAAGCATATTATAAAGCACTATATAAATAGGAATACAAACACATATGTTTCATAAGTAAGTGGTTAAAGTAAACAACCACATGGAGGAAATCATACATGTCTCTAAGGTAGTTGAGAACCCCATCTCAACACCTACCTAAGGCACTAACATCCAAGCACTTATTCTCACAAGCATTTTCACAAACACTTAGAATACACTGTTTCAACATACATGGTGTATGTTAGTAAAACATGTATTAGGGCTATCCTTTCGCCAAGCGAGTATTTTATCCATGTATAATATATTCATACAACAAATAATCATGACAAATACATCTCCAAAATTTATACGTATACGGTATTTTCTAGAATACACAATTTCAACATACATAGTGTATATAAGCAAAACATGTATTAGGGCGAGTCCTTTCGCTGAACAAGTAATTTATCCACACATAATATATTTATACAACAAATAATCATGTCAAACACATTTCCAAATTTTGTACGTATACGGTACTTTCTACAAATACGTAGAGTACGTAGAATTCTATATTTTTCATCTTTAATCGAAACAGAAAACAGACAGCACTTTGTACATGTGCAATTACATGCAGATCATGAATCTATCATTATCTGACATTGAAAGCGTTGAAAACCATAACCTATACACCTAAAGTCTTCACCTTTTATCGTAGAATCGTAACGAATCCAATAGGTTTGCTAAGCTTTTGTATACGGCAGTTTGGTAACCTATAGAACGAAATAGGTTAGCTATTTCATAACGTACAACCTATACAACCCCAAAATAGATTAGGGTTAGGGTTTCTTACCTAGAAACGAAGTCAGAATCACCGGGAAAGCGATGAGAATGAGGTGGTGCAGCTTGTGTAGTGGCCGGGAATAGCAGTTGGGAGATTCTCCCACTTCTCTCACTCTTTCTCTTTCTTTTCTCTCTCGTTTTTCCTAGAGCTTTTCTCAAATTCGTATGGCTGCAATGAGAGAGGGTTTAAGGTCCTTATATAGCCTAAAAACTCATCGAAATAGACTCCACGTCAAAGTATACTTAGGTTATAACCAAAGCGGACCTGTTCCAGCTCAACGGAGGACTTTTGGCGGGCCCCCTTGAGCCAAAGGTCGGACTTAAGCTCACTAACACTGGATCTATGTTTAGATAAGTTTTCGTTTCAGTCGGGATTCCAGATCGCAAATGGCGGACCAGTATCAGTTCAACGGTCAGCGGATCTCGATCGGAGATTCCGAGTAGATGGATATGTGTATGAAATTTCTCCTGATCCGAGGGTGTAATTTGGTCTGATTCTGACAGTCTGGTTGCTTAAAACTGATCCGCAAGCGAGAGGTGTCAGATTACTATTTGAGATATTTTATTTTGAATTAATTTCACATTTCTCACACTCTTCACTCCGAGCTCAAGTGAATAACGCTGGGACACTGTCTGGATATGATGACGGGTTGGATCAAGGTTATGATGGAATCCAACTCTCAAAAGGTTTTCCTATAAGGAAGATAGAGTGGTTCCAATCATCTAAGCATTCAAGGCTTCCTAGCTTAATGATTTTCCATAAAGGTAATAGCTGGAGGATCCTTGAATGCGGAAGTTCATTCCCCAATCCACTCTTTTGAATATTAATGGTGAGGGTGGATTGGAGGATGAACTTCCCTGAGAGAAAGGGCTTTGGGTATATGATCTAAGGTTAAACACTCAAAAGCTCTCTCTACTTTCTCTCCCAGCAACAATAGACAAGTCCTTTATAAATAGGTAAAAGGTTCCAACGGATATAAAACGGTCACATTTACGACTGAGTTCGATATCATCGAGCGTATACTCTCGATAACATCGATGGTCTACTCGATGACTCGAACTCAAAGTCATATGCTTTTGAAACCTTTTACCAGCTGGTCGATGAATCAAAGCCAATTGTCGATGTCATCGGATTTCGAACTCCAATTTCATCGATGATAAGTTCGATCCATCGACACTTGAAAAATGAGAGAGACTTGTCTTGAAATATTTCAGGTTTTTATGACATGATCGAGGGTCAGCGATGTCATCGAAATTTGCATATCAATGTTATCGAAGGTAGTGTCGATGGGATCGATAAATCCTATAGATTTAGCAATAAGCTCGCTAGACAGATTGTGTCCAGTCTCGATCCAATCGACTCGGCCTCGATATCATTGACATATGAATATCGATTTCCTCGAATGGCCCCCGATCAAAGTAAAAACCAACCTGAAATATTTGCTGGAAGAAATGCGCGCCCTCGATCGATATCATCGATGGACTTCCGATCTTATCGATATTTGATTTCAGATCATATCGGAAGGAGCATCGATATATCGAAGGAATTTAAAATTTTCTTTAAAAAACAGGGGCCTCGGAAATCTGTTTGTCGATAATATCGAGTCTATTTCAATAGACTCGAGATTTGAATATTGATGATATCGATAGGTGTATCGATACATCGATAATTCATCCAGATATGTTATGAGGTTACTGGACATTTTTTATCCTTTTTTCGATGGTATCGATGGAGCCTCGAGGACTCGACAGCGTAGGTCATCATATCGAGATGTGTATCGATATAATGGACAGGGCAAGAAAACTTAGAGAATTTTCCAATTTTGAAAAATGTTTTCTAACCTAAAAACCCTATGATGTTCTATTTTGTTTTTAAGGGTTTTAATATACCTGGTGATTTGGGACAAGGGATGTGAGGCTCAGATTTACCTGTGGCGAGCTTGCACACATCCGGTTGAGGCAGACGCTTGAATTGATCTTCCTATCAGGCTCTGTAGATGAACTGACTTAACACTCATGCTAATTGACAAACCAGGGCACTTTCAGTTGTAAGATTACCGAGTAGAAGCTGCTTCTGAGGGTCAATCAGATTGACAGATTGGGTCTGATGGTGGACTTCGTTTCAGGGGCTAGTCGTGTGTTCTGAATATTCCAGAGTTGTGCAGAGATCTTATCACCGAGGCACACCGATCGAGGTTTACTATCCACCGTGGCTCTACGAAGATGTATCGCGATATAAGGAGGCAGTTTATTTGAGCAGGGATGAAGCGACATATTGCTAGTTTTGTGGCCGAGTGTGACACTTGCCAGCATGTCAGGCCGATCATCAGAGGCTTTCAGGTCCCTTGCATCCGTTGAGTTTCCCATTGTGGAAATGGGAGCACGTGACCACAGACTTTATTATGGGCTTGCCGAGGAATCAGCGCGGTCATGGCGCCATCTGGGTTGTCGTTGATCATCAGGTGAAGTTGACACACTTTTTTGTGATCTTGCGACCTGGCCTTTAGACCGTCTTATTGAATTGTTCATCGATGAGGTTGTGAGACTATACGGTGTTCCAGTTTCTATCGTTTCTGACCGAGATCCAAGATTCACATCTCAGTTTTGAAGGAGTTTCCAGAAGGCGATGGGGCCTGCCTTGAAGTTCAACATCGCATATCATCTACAGACCGATGGGCAGACTGAAAGGGTTAACCAGATCATTGAGGATATGCTTCTTGCTTGCGTGATGGATTTCTCGGTTAGTTGGGATGATCACCTGCGTTTGGCTGAGTTTGCGTATAATAACAGCTATCAGGTGACTATCGATATGGATCCCTTCGAGGTGTTGTATGGAAGACCTTGCAGATCCCCGAGTTATTGAACCAAGGTTAGAGAGCGCCGTCTCCTAGGTCTCGAGCTTGTATAGAGGACGTCAGAGGCCATCAATATCATTAGGCAAAGGATGCACAGAGCTTAAAGCAGGCGGAAGAGTTTTACAAATCGTCAGCGTCGTCCTTTAGAGTTTGCCATTGGGGACCATGTGTGTCTCAAGGTCTCACCCATGAAGGGTATAGTTCATTTTAGAGTGAAGGGAAGCTTGCCCCGAGGTTTATTGGATCTTTCGAGATCATTGGGCGCTTTGGCGTCGTGGCTTATCGGCTTGCCTTGCCACTTCAGTTTCTGGCGTCCACAACGCCTTCCATGTTTCTATGTTATGGAAGTGTGAATCAGACGTCGTTCTCGTGATAGATTGGCAGCTTTTAGAGGTTCATGAGAATGCTTCTTATATTGAGCAGTCAGTTTGTATCATTAATCGAAAGGAGCAAGTCCTCTGGACCAAGGTCATTCCCTTGGTGAAAGTTCAGTGGGGTCATCATAGTGTGAACGAGGCTCTTGGGAGCGAGAGGCTAACATTCGCGAGCGTTATCCCCATTTCTTTGATGTTTGATTGTATTTGTATGTTGTGTTTTTTATTATATATATAGTGATATGATTTCCCTTCCTTTGTGAGCTTTGTCTAGTTTGGGTTGTAGTGTAAATTTCAAGGACCAATTTTTTTGTTAAGAGGGGAGAGTTATAAGATCCGTAACCTCGTGAGACCTTCCATACACTTCTACTTAAACAACGATATGTTCTCGGTGGATGTCACGCCCCAAACTCGGAAACCGGGCTCACAAAATTCCCGATCGCCGAATTCGGCGCTGACAGCCTCCGTAGTACCCCATTCTCGGCTCCCAGCGCCCATACGCCAGATTCCGATCTTGGGATCCTACAAGGAGGATTTTCAGTATGAATTTTTTTTTTCTTTGTAATGGAGCATAATCATAAACATACCCAAATCATAAAGGCAACATCATCATCACATATCCACTAATATAATCATTTGAATACAACGCTGAAAGGGAAATACATATATTAAAATCAAAGCTCCAGAGGACAGCTGCACGCTCTAAACTCAACGCTGCTGCAACCTAACGCCACCTGCACGCATCTATCGTGCATAAGCTTACAAAAGCTTAGAGGGTGGTGAGAGTATGTGTAAGGTAAGTGCCAAGTATACCATAAAGCCCATGAATCATACATCATCGGGATAAGCAGAAATACTAACAAGATTATGAATCATACAATGTCAGAGTAAGCAGAAATATACTGGTAAGTCCATGAGTGCTATCAGCCGTACCAAGGCTATGTGATGTAACACATAATAAGACAGTGACAGATGCTGAGGATGCAATGCAATATGCAAATCCTGACAAGCCACGAATACTATCAATCTTATCTATGCCATATAAGCGTAAAAACATAGTAACCCAAAATGCTAAGTACTGCGGATGCAATGTAATATGCGGTGCGAATGAAGTGACCATGCAGGAACGTGAAGTCGGGATGATAGTATGTAGTATCGCAGGCTACGGGATCCACCACAAGGGACTTCTATCCAAACCAGTCCCATACCTAAATTTGGATAGTCAGACTCAATGTGGTAAACTCCTGATCTCAGGTTAGTCGAGCGCCCCAACCGAAATCCTTGTCATCGCGAAGGTACACGTAACAAATAGTTGCGCACCACCAGCCCGAGTGGATAGTGAATGAATGAATGGATGAGTATGCAACTCCTACTTAATAAGTCCACGTATCAGTATGGTTCATCTCTGGGATCATCACCACCGGGTCTATTACACTCTACGCCAGCTTGCCGCCCCTATCCAAGCGCACAACTGGGTAAGTGAAAGACACCTCACTATCCACCTGCCAATATCGGGCCCGGCTCGTCGATAGCGGACCTATTCCTCAAGCTGGTCAAACTCAACCTAGATATTGCCCCCTCACTCAGGCGGATAAGGTCACACCCCCTTCCCAACCGACCACGACACAGTGGGAGACGCGGCCTCCTGTGTATTCGGCCCTCGTGCGCTCATATATCCACTTGGTCTCGACATTGGAGTCATCTCCTGGCCACGGAGGTTCAGGGATTTTCACCCAGGGACATCTATGGCGCCCGTATGCTAGAACCAAACATTTCTGGTGTCCCGTCTAGCCATCCACGATATGCCTGTGGAGGCCGCGACCCTGATGTCGCTAGGGCGTACAATGATCAAGTAACATGTATGCGAGATGCATGAATCACACCTTACAAACATGCAGCAATCTCGCGGTACCCTGCGCTCATGTCGGGCACTCCATCTCATATGGAGTCCCGTAAATGTCTCAGCCCAACGGCTCATGTTATAACCAAACATTCCTCATATCAAGCATACGTATGATGCGTATGGGTATGAATCATGGAGCTACACTAAGCATGTTATAAGGTGATGAACTATCCTTACAACGCAGATGGGCCTAGACGGCCTACACACAACAAGTATGGGCCTATCAATGGCCCTAGGGAGAGTCGTAATGCGGACATTTAACCAACATTATACTTACAATGTGGACGTCAAACCAACATTGCTCCCAAGGCATAGCCCGCCATATAGGTCAACACATAAAACACGGTGGAATCACCTTCATTGGGCCTTATGTACATCCCATTGGGCCTCGACCCATGAGCCTCTAATACGTCAAATGGGTCTCATAACATGGGCCCTATGCACACCACAGTGGGTCTCAACCCACGGGCCTTTATACATCACAATGGGTCTCGACCCATGGGCCCTAAGATACACCCAAATGGGCCTTATAACATGGGCCTTGCATTCATATCAAGGTGGGCCTCAACAACGGCCACAAATACATTCAGATGGGCCCCAACGCATGGGCCTTAAATACATAACAGGTGAGCCTCAACAATGGCCACAAGTACTCATCCAGGTGGGCCTCAACAACGGCCATAAATACACATCAAGGTGGGCCTCAACAACGGCCACAAGTACACATCATAGTGGGCCTCAACCACATACCAAGGTGAGGGTCCACTTGAACTATGGATCTGTCTTATTTTTAGTCTCAAGCCCTTAAGATAAGCACGCCAAGTGGTTGGACAGATTGGATGCAACACATTCATCATGGTGAGGTCCACAAGAAGGCCCACCATATCCTATATATATATATATATATATATATATATATAGATATATATATATATATATATATAATATATAGTATATTATATGTATGTATGTATGTATAATATATATGTCTATATATATCAATACTACATATAAAATATAATATATATATATATATATATATACACACACACACACCACACACGCACGCACGTATACACGCACACATGCATACACACATGCACACACACGCTCACACACACATGTGCACATTCACACACACATGCACACACGTGCACACTCACACACATGCACACACGTGCAGCAGGGAGGTCCCACCACCGTCCAGGGTGGACGGTGCGGCTGGAACACATACATCGTAGTGGGCTTCCACCGTCCGCCTGGACGGTGGCAGCAAGGCAGACACATCACTGTAGGTCCGATGTGGGGCCCACCATAGCGTTTTTCTTCCATCCAATCCGTTCATAAGGTAAAAAACACCTGGAAGAAGGGGGAAAAACAAATTCCAGCTTGATCCAAAACTTCTATGGACCCCAAATGGGTTTCAACGGTAGAGTTCAATTCCCACTGTTTCTTGTGATGTGGGCTACCTGAGCCATGGATCAGGCTGATTTTCGGAGGGGACCCACCTCAGGGGGTGGTCCACCTCATGGACGGTGTGGATACAAAATATACATCATGGTGGAGTCCACAACTAGGGCCAATGGGGACCACCCTTTTTGTGTACGTCATGGCAGCAAGGTGTCTGCCACCTTTTCTCATATATATATATATATATATATATATATATTTTGTTACCCTAGGTGGGACCCACATTAACCAGATCTACCCCGTCCATTGTATGTGTCCCACAAAATTAGGCGTCCAAACCAAATTTCAGGTGGGTCCAAGCTTTACGTGGACCCCAGCAATCATTTTTCAAAGTTTTAACGGCAAAAACCACTGTTTCCTATGGTAAGGCCCACTCGATTATCGGATCAGCCTCATCTTTTGGTTCAACGCCTAAAATGGGCTGGAGAATAGAATGGACGGCGTGGATCATCTACATACATCAAGGTGGGGCCTGCATGAGCGGCCCACCCCAAAACCACCTTTTTCTTTTTGTTAGCTTGTAAGTACACCACCATGTCAGCACACGTACTCCATGTTAGCCTACCATCACGTTCAGCGTCTCTGGACGCTGGACGGTATACACACAGGCCTCATGGTGGGTCCCACATGCACGTGGCCCACCATGCATACATATACATATATAGTATAATATTAATATAAAATAAATATCAATTGTTATATTATATGAAGACTTTCCACCGGACGGTGGATTTCGCCTAAAATGTGGTGGGCCACACCATTTGATAAATGGAGTGAATTTAACATGATTTGGTGGGGCCCACTTCATTCTAGGAAGAGAGAGAGAGAGAGAGAGAGAGAGAGAGAGAGAGAGAGAGGAGAGAGACACGGTGAGATAGAGGGACCCCGCCACTATGGGCCCCTCTTGGTTAAATCACATATATCAAATGGGTCCCACCAACAAGTGGCCCTAAAATAAGAAATAACGGTGGATCACCCACCTTATTAGCCTTTTCCTTGCTCCCTTAGCCTCCTTAGCTTAGCTCCTAGCCTCCACTTTCAATGGTGGTTGATGATGATCCAACGGTTGAGATGGGAGATGTGAGAGTAGGGGAAAGTGGGCCACACTTGGCCTTTGAGATTGCTTGGAAATGTTGGGGTATGGAGCTTGGGAGTTGAGAGATGGAATGAGAGAGGGAGAGAGAGAGATAAGGAGAGAGAGTGATGGATGTGAGGGGAGTGATGTGAGGTGAGTGATGGGTGAGGTGAGTGATAGGTGAGGGGATGGATTGGTTGACTTTTGGGTTTGTTTAACTTGTGGAAAAAGAAAGCATGGGTGCTTTGTACTTGACATTGAAGTGATTGATTGATTGATGTGATTGATTGATTGATGGGATGGGTCATAGAGATTCTCTTGGGATTTGCAACGTGCGGTGTTTTCTTCGAATTGAACGCCGGCCCGCATCTTCCTGTTAGGGTATCGCCTCGGTGCGTGAGTTGCGGCGTCAGAACCGCGGCGACGGTGCGGTCGTAATGGTACAAGTCTCGGATTAAGCCGACTCGATTCTACAGGATACGTCTTAGGTTCGATCGCAACGTCGGTTATGGGTCGCGAACTGTCGGACTTCGACGGAAAGGATCGCGGGATTCGTCGGAACAGTACAGACTAGGACACAGGTCTTACAGTGGACCAGATTAACAAGTTTTGATCGTTACCCTACTTTTGTATCGCGATACCCCGAGACTTGTACCTTAGCGACCGTGCTAGCGCTACGATTCCAACGCTACGCGGCATGCCCCATTCTCATGCAACCCATACCCCTACCTATGCTAACCATCATTCTTTTCTTCTTTTTCTTCCCATTTTACCCCTTTATCTTCCCCTTATTCCCTCCATATTCTAAAATCTCTACCACAAAAATTCTCTAACTCCCTCTCATTTTTACCATTTCCTAGCAAGAGTAGAGAGGGATTAAGAGAGAGAAAATATTAGAAAGATTAGGGAGAAATTAAGAGAGAAAGAGAGAAAATAAAGAAAGATTAGGGAGAAATTAAGAGAAAAGAAAGAGAACTTGTGAGAGTATTAAGAAAGATCAAGAGAGTAAGAGTAAGAGAATGGGGAAAAGAGTGATTAGAGGAGGTTAGGGGTGGAGAGGAGCTTGATGGACCATCCGATCGCCGATTCAAGCCGATCAATCGTCCATCCTTCTAAGTGAGTGCATGGGAGGGTCAAAACCCTCCCCTTCTTTGTGTTTTCTCTATTTTATTGGGCCCATAAGGGTGGGACCCACCTTAATCATGTATTGAGTATGTGGTCAACCCCATAGTGGCGAGAGGTCACCCCGATAGCCGGATCTATTTTCCTTCCTTTCCCTTTCTTTTTTTATTCTCATGGTGTTGTGGGACCCACAAGTGGGGCCACACTATCGGAGAGCGTGTCCCGCACGCTATCATAGCATGGACCACCTTGTGTGGCCCATAGTGATATTTATTTTCTATTTAAACCAATTAATTGTGTAAGCACAGTTGGATGGTGAAAATACACCAAAAATGGATGGGATCCAAAGCTTCTTGGTCCCACCATGAGTTGGACATTCAAATGGATGGAGTGGATTTCCTAGGTGGGCCCTACCTCACCCTTAAAACACAAGAGAGGGAGAGGGGTAGTGACACGTCTTCGCTGGACGCAACAATGTCTAGAGACATGTCTCTACCACTATTTACCTTCAAAAGCCACCATGTGGGCTTCTCTCGTGGACCCCATCATGATATATATATCATCCACATCGTTCATCCGATTTCCCTTCTCATTTTAGGCGTTGAGCTAAAAAAAGAAGCTAATCTGAATCCTAGGTGAGACATACCACAAATACTAAGGGGTTGGGTTACCCACCGTCATTTCTCACTTTGCATAGGAGGTTTGGAGTGAGTTTTAACTCGTGGGACCCATATTGATATATTTCTTAGATCCACACCATCCATCCATCTGCTGGCTCATTTTAGCCATGGAGCCTAAAAATCTAGCCAATCCAACCATTAGGTGGACTACACCACAACCGATGGTGGGAGTGAGAGCACCCCCTCACGTCAACCATGCAGATGTGGGGTGGGGGCGTCCCAACCATGGACCCCACCTTGATGTATATTTTTAATCCACGTCATCTACCACCTTCTCCATGTCAGTTTGAGCTATGAGACGAGAAATTAAACATATCTGAGTTCCTAGTGGACTGCACCGGGGGAAACAAAGTCCACTGTTAGAACATTTTAAGGTCAACTGTTGTGTGTATAGGTGGTGGACCTACCCATCATTAAACTCCTTTGGTCCATAGAGAGCTGGCAGATATAATGGACGGAATGGATTATCCACTAGTGAACCCCACATAGCAGAAAATAAAAAAATAAGGAGAAAGAAAAACAACAAAAGTGTCACTGGTCATTAATGCCCACTGACGTGAGGGCGGAAGAATATTTGGGCTGCCCCACACATGGACCCCACCATGATGAATTTGTTTAATCCACACCGTCCACCATCTTCTCCATATAATTTTAGGCCTTGTGACAAAATTTGGGGCAAATCCGAGTCTCAAGTGGGCCATACTAAGGGTATTATTGCCTATCTGTTGAAACACTCTAGGGCCCGTTTTAGAGTCGTTGATCATCCAAATAGCACGAACCAGAGTCTATCGGACTCCACTCGAGTTGGCCAAGATGGTGAAAAGATTAGATTATCCACTTGGGGCCTACCTTAATAATGTATGCAAAACATACAAAGAATATAATAATAATATGAAAAATATATGAATGCCATGCACGTGGGCGGTAACCCATTCTTGGCCAATTTTATGTCTCACAAGTGGGACCCTGTTCTGATGTTTATATTGAATTCACGCCGTCCACCGAATTTTCAAGATCATGTTAGGCTATGGGCCAAAACATGAGACAGATTCAGGTCTCAAGTGTGCCATAATGAGGGAAACGAACCATTGCCATTGAAATCTTCCAAGGCCCACTGTGGAGTCTCTGTTCATCCAAATTAACCCAAATCAGAGCCCATTAGACCCGCTTGAGAAGGATTACATTGTGAATAGAGTAAAAGATCCACGTGGGCACCCACTGATAGTGTAACATCCCGAATTTTTGCCAACCTGGAATTAGACGTCCTTAGCAATGGGTCGATCCTAACACCTTATTAACTTGTCAGAACTTAATCCCACAGTCTAAAATCGCATTTTTACCCATTTCCTTCACAAATCTCACCTTTCACCACCTCGTACTTTAAATCTCCTAAGTACTTTTACATTAGACACTAATCTTAGGGTTTAGGTGATGAAGAACAATACTTAACCTAAATTATTGTAACTAGTAAATACAAAAATAAAATGGGCTTTTAACCATTACCCTTATGGAACCCTATAAAACAAATAAGCTATTTGAAACATTAGCCTCTCCTGCCCTATGACCTTCTTCTGTTGTCATCAAGGCATGCTTTAGTTGAGTATTAATAACTTGGATCACTTATATACAAACTACAAAGGACTAAGTACCACCTTAGACAGAAATCACTCAGGACTAAATCCTTTAGAAATTAGGCGAGAATTAGGTAGTGTTTTAAACTAGAGTACCTGTGAAATTAGCACCAATCGCTTTAAATACGATCCGTAAGACCCAAACAAGTAGAACAGTTAGCGCTACATTACCTTAAAATCTAGGATCAATCTCATTACCCAGTTGCTCTCGGGAGCACATCGAAACTCCGTATCATATCTGGACCGCACATCAAAAGTCCGATTAACACAAAGTTAAACAGTTAAGACCCCCTTGCTGGGCTTGACAACCATCTCGAAAATCAAATCCAAATAGTGTCCTAGTGCTATTCGCTTGAGCCCGGAGAGAGGAGTATGAGAAATGTGAAATTCGTTAAAAATAAAAGATAAATTTAAGTAATCTGGCACGTGTCACTTGCGGATCAGTTATAAGGATTCCGACCGTCAGAATCAGGCCAGAATACACCCTCGGATCAGCAGAAATTTCATACACATGGCAGTGTACTTGTGGCCCTAATCGAGTCTCAGTGACCGTTGAACTGAAACTGGTCCGCCACATGCGATCTGGGAATCCGACCGGAACGAAAACTTAACTAAACCTAGATCCAGTGTTAGTGAACTTAAGTCCGACCGCACACAGAAAAGGGGCCGCCAGAAGTGCTCCGTTGAGACGGAACAGACCCACTTTGGCTATAACCTAAGTATACCTTGGCCCTGAGTCTAATTTGGTGAGTTCTAGACCTATATAAGGACCTTAAACCCTCACTCTCTCATTCCATACGAATTTGAGAAAACCTAGGAGAGAGAAGAGAGAAAAGAGAGAGAAAGTGTGAGAGAAGTGGGAGGATCTCCCTGATGCTTTACCCTGCCACTATGCAAGCTCAACCACCCCTATCTAATCACTTTCCCAGTGATGTCGGCTTCGTTTCTAGGTAAGAAACCCTAACCCTAATATGTTTTGAGGTTTTGATAGTTGTATGTTATGAAATAACTAACCTAAAGCATGCTATAGGTTGCCAAATTACCGTATACGAAGACTTAGCAAATCTATCGAGTTCTTTATGATCCTACGACAAAAGGTGCGGACTTTAGACGTATAGGTTATGGTTTTCAATGCTTTCAATGTCAGATAATGATAGATTCATGATCTGCATGCAATTGCACAATGTACAAAGTGTTGTCCGTTTCATTTTTCGATTATATGTTAACTATGTTGAATATACTGTATTCCTCATATTTGTAGAAAATACCGTATACGTATAAAATATGGATTTGTGCTTAACATGATTATTTGTCGTGACTATATGCTTGTATGTATGCGATAACTCCCTAGCGAAAGGACTTGCCCTAAATCACGACACGGCCACTATACGCTGTATATGTTAAAAATGTGTAGCTCAAGTGTTTGTGGAAATGACTGAATGAATATGGAACTTGGATTCCTGCTTGCCATTACTATCCGTCGTGGGTGCACACGTGTAATAATTGGGGCAACTCCCTAGTGAAAGGATTTGGCCTAATACCTATGTGATCAACATACGTCGTGTATGTTGATGTATGTAGTCTAAAGTGTTTGTTGAAATGTCTGAATGAAAAGTAGTTAGAAAAATTGTAATGTATAAGGGTGTTGAGATATGATTCTCAACTCCTTTAACTATGTGTATGATTTCTTTAGATATCTATGTGATTAGGAATTGAATATGTACAAACTCATGCTTATGTTGTACTTCATAACATGCTCAACTGATTGTATGATTTTATCTGTGTAATGCATATGTTTAAATTCATGTTTAAGTTATATTCCATAAGTGCCGTGAAGGGTGATGGGGGAGTGCTGTAACGATTCCGTGCAACTAACCTGGCAGCCCTAAGCGGACAATATTGGATATTTGATTGTATGATTTGAAATCTTGATCCATTACTGCTTTAACTGTTCCGTAATTGAATGTGATTGGGGCTATTGTATAGTCCAGGCAATCGGTAACGGGATTGAATTCAATGGCTGAGATTCATTCGCCACGAGAGATGTGTTCGACGAACCCAAGTCGTACTTCGGTTAGCGATAGTGGCTGGCCCCACGAAGTGCTTATGCGCTTCATATCGTTCAACTTGTTGTGCGCTCGAGCTAGCCGAGCTCGTCAAGCAACCCGATCTGTCTTATGTGTGTTCACCATGTTTGAACACCTCTGCTTGAACCTAGGGTACCAAACTTACCAGTGAAATCCCATTAACCTTGGTACCTTGATCTGCTAAGACTCATGAGCCGGGCATGGTGGTATAGGACACCGTGGTCGATCTGTCGGCCTATGCGGGGTTTCGTGGTGTTGCGAGTGCGTCAGCCCGAGCCTCCCCGTAGTGTCCATTGAGCAACCAGACTCGTGAGCCGATTATGGTGGTATGAGACACTATATTCGTGCTGTCGGCCTACATTAATAGGGTGATGGGGGAGTGGTGCAACGATTGCGAGTAACAGCCCTGACAGCCCTTTGTAGTGACCTCGAGCATACTCTGAATTTGCGGTGAGGCGACGTGTTTTGCCGCGGTGAATAGAGTATGAACTAGGCCTGTATCAATTTAGTGATGAACCGTTAAAAAGGTGATGGGGGAGTGGTGTAACGATTGCGTGTAACAGCCCTAACAGCCTTTGCAGCGCCCTAGAACAACACTATCGTATGAGATTATTTAAGTTTGACGACCCTAGAATGGATCATGTTTGGGAATGATACAAGGGAGGTACCTTAGTTTCTCAATCATGCTATTTGAAATGGACTAATAACAACTCGGTAATCATGCTCATCATCGCACTACATGTGCCTGGAAGATGTGGAGCACTGAGGAATGAACGCATGCCGCGGACGTAAGATGGTGTCGGATGAGGGAGTATGTCGGTGAGGGCATGCATCGTGACTGCATTTCATACTTGCATTAATAAGAGTAGTTAGGATTGTTCGATTGTACTGCTTTATCATTACTGCTTGACTGAATTGATAACATGTTAACCTATGCTTTATTGTTCCACTGAGTTAGCTACTCACTCCCACGTTACGGGACAATGTTGTACACACCAACCAGACCATGATTGAGTTTCAGGTGATGGCGATGCTTACGAAGCGGTGCCGGACTTTTAGGATGACAAGGAGAGTTTCTCCTCTATGCAGCTATCAGGCAGGTCTATGTAGACCACGTTCTGATCGACGGGACTACAGGGTTTTGGACAGAGAACACATTACAATTTCTCATTTGGTACATTTTGGAACTACACTTGTAATTCTTTAACCTGGTAACATGTTCACACTCTGGAGACTTACACCAATTTATATATATTTGATAGATCTATCACAATCTTCCGCTTACAAATTTAACTGTCTCTGGAGTATGATATGTTGTTTTGGTATAATCCCATTCATGTTTCAATGCTCTCATCATAATCATCATTATCTATGTTGCATATGTGATGCGTTGGAACTCGGGAGCTGAGCTTTGCTCGACCCCCGATTTTCAGGGCGTTACAGATAGTGTATCAAAACAAAAAAGAGAAACAAAGAAAAAGAAAGGTGTCACTAGGCATTATTTTCTAGTGCTGTGAGGGAGGAAGCCTTCGTGGGCTGCCCCTATACATGGGACCCTACATGATGTATGTATCATATCCACTCTGTTCATCCGTCTTATCAAACCATGTTAGGCCATGGGCCCAAAACTCAAGTTGATCCAGATCTCAGGTGGGCCGCACCATGGGGTAATGTGGGGGTAAAAACCTCTTAGACTTGAGATTTCTTGGTTTTGGGATCCCTTGGACTTGGGAATCCATAGTTTTGGGATCCCCTGGACTTGGGAATCCCTGGAATCGAGATCTCTTAGGTCTTTGAATATGTTTGGCATCTTGGATTCAAATCCTTAAATTAGTTGGTGTGAATGTTCAAACTATGGTTTTATTAAATCCATTTAAGCATATACTTTTCCTGAACTGATGAAATCCCGAGACTTAGATGGGCCATGAGCATATGATCACATCCTAATGACTAACTAATGATATGTAACTGTCAATTTACGTTAGCAATGATCAGATGGTGCAAATCATTCTATTAAAGTAACTATAGTGATGTCATTGATAATCTGATTATTTTGGAACATCATTAGTAGGCCCTGTGCCAAATGGATTGGCAACCTAGTGACACATGTGTTGTACATGTGGGAATTCATTCGGGTCACTCCCAGTGGACCCCGCCTTGTTATATATATATATATATATATATATTTTATTCATGCCTTGCAGGCTACATGAGGAGCTAATATTAGTCTAACGTGGGCCACACCACATAGATTTCTATATTTCTAGTGGGGCATGTCGTTCAGTTCTCACTCTCTATATATGATGTGCTGATTAAGGCCAATTATTGTCTGATATGTTTGATAACATGCTAGTGTACTTGGCCTGGTATAATACACTAAGAACATGTTTAGTATAATGACATCATGCCCAAACATATGCCCATACGCATCATTTGTATGTATGTTATGGGTGGTGATCGATCATAGCATATGTCATTGGGCTGAGATACTTAGGGGACCCCAAATGAGATAGGGTTACCCCACATCATTGCGCGGTATGAGCATTTTTAATGCATGACTTGGATGGTATGACTCATGCATTTCTCATCTTTGATGTCACGATCACTATACGCCCTAGCGACATCAGGGTTATAGCCTCCATAAGCATATTGTGGATGGCCAGATTGGATACCAGAAATATTTTTTTTACCATTAGGCCGCTATGGATGTCCTTGGGTGAAAATTCCTAAACGCTTATGGTACCAGTAGGATGCTTCAATGTCGAGACCTAGTGGATAACATGAGCGCCCAAGCGTCGAATACTAGTAGGCCACGTCTCCCATTGTGTCGCGATTGGTTAAAAAGGGGTGGGACCTTATCTGCCCGAGGGTAGGGAGCTGTAAACTAGGTTGAGTTTGACCATCTCATAAATGGGTCTGCTATCGATGAGTCGGGTGGGCATTCGCATGGGCATTCGCATACCACTGGTAAGGTGGATAGTGAGATCTCTTCCATTCACTTGGTCATGCACGCGATGAGGCAGCATCAGTGTTGAAGTGTACTAGACCCCGGTGATGTTTCCAGTGACGAACCGTACTGATACGTGGACTAGTTGAGGATTGGCATGCTTGCGTTGCATCTCTAACATATGACATTCGTCCATGTAGGCCTTGCATTGCATAGCCTTGGTATGGCTAACATCATTTATGGACTTGCCAGTTTAGCCTTCCATCATTTTCGCTTACTCTGACATCTGTATGCTTGACACATGCATTGCGCACACACGCATGCACTCTCTAAGCTTCATAGTAAGATTATGCACATTCGTTACATGCAGGTTATACTAGACCTCAGCAACATTAAGGCAAGAGCATGTGCTTGACCTTTTAGAATTTTGTTATATGATGTATTTTCCTTTCAGCACCGTACTCAAATATTATATTAGTGGATATGTGGTGATGATGTTTTGGTGACTTGGGTACACTTGTGATTATGCTCCTTTATAAAAAAAATCACCCTGAAAATCCTCCTTGTAGGATCCCAGGATCGGAACCTAGCGCATGGGAGCTGAGAGCCTAGAATGGGGTACTACAGAGGCTGTTGGCACCGAATTCGGTCGTCGAGAATTTTGTAAGCTCAGTTCTCGAATTTAGGGCATGACACACGTCCATTCAAAACAATTCACAAATAGTCGAATAGCTCTACCCTAACAAGACCATATCTTCAACATAGAAGATGTTTCTGATATGTATGAAACCTGGATCTTAGTAAGTGTTTCCTCTCAATTTCAGATTCGGTCCTGTATGATGTATGAGGGCGTGCTAAAAACCAATTGTACGACTTGATTTCAACCTAACAACTTTGACCCCAAGCGCCAAGGTAGGCAGATATGTTAGACTTGACTGTATATGATTGAGATTTGAGGAGATTGGCCACCTATTTAATCACTTGTAAGATGTTATTTAAAGTGATCAAGTGATTATCGGAGGTGTTTCGACAAGAAACAAATGCATTTGATTTGGGATAATTATTTTACTCAATAATTAACAAAAGAAGAATGAAGAGAACAATCACACTATATTCATTAAATCTGGATTCATTTTACATCCTTTATCTCCTTTGATTCCGAAGTAAAGAATTTACATAATTCAATGCAAATATTAAATGTTCAATATTAATTTTTGCAGTATCTCTAATCGCATCAAGATCTTCAATGTAGAAATATTGTTATGCTGGACTAATGTTCATTCCGATTGATTCCATGCTTTTGATGTTCCAGGGTTTCTGAATAGTCATCACTTAAGCCGAGCTAACTGTCTACTCAGTGGTTCCCTCATACAAACAGAACAATTGGGCACCCACACAGGTTGTGTGCCCACACTAGTTGTGCACCACACTAGTTATGCGCCCATACTGGTTGTGCGCCCACACTGGTTGTGCGGCGCACAATGAATCCCTCCAGTACCTGAATCTCCCTGAAGTCTGGATCTCACTCTACTATCCTGGTATTGCTCGAATGCATCATCTATGGGGGATATTGGGGTATTCATAGACTCCCGCATGTGCCAACCTCTCATCGAATACGTTGTGCACTGACCCCTTGTGTGATCACACCTATTATGCGTCAACACCTATTGTGCGTCCCCTTCTTTGTGCATTGCACAACACTTCTCTCCTAGTAACTCTCATTGTACGCCATACAACACTTCTCTTCAGCATCCTTCATTGTGCGCCGCACAACACTTCTCTTCAACATCCTTCCATTGTGCGTCGCACAGCTCAATCAGGGAAAAGTTCATCTTCCTTTCTTAGGATTCTTCCGTTTTTCTTCTGATCAATTTTATGCCTCAACAGATGCCCCCTTGATCCTGCATTTTCGTCTTTCCTATCTTCAAAATAAGAAAATGTGGGATCAATCTTTGATAATTTGCATTTTTCCTTCAATGTGCGCAATCACATGTCTGCGCACAACACATCCCGCGCACAACGTAAGTTTGCGCACAACTCAGGCTAGGAGCTCTATATAAGTTAGCCTAGGTCTTCATTCCACTCATTCGAACTTCGCATCCATCTCCCTCTGCGCGCTATCTTCTTCCACACAACAGCCATTTATGCATAACCATCTCCTGCGCATAATAGAACTTGCGCACAACCGAATCTTGCGCACAACTGAATCTTGTGCACAACTGGACTTGTGCACAACTGGTCTTGTGGACAAATGGTCTCAGGCAGATGTGAACCCTTATAAGGACAAGACCATCATTATTCCCTTAAACCTTCAGCGTCATCTCTTTATGATTTAGAGCGAACCATCCAATCATATGATGCAGGACTTACTTTTATATGTAGCAAATTGGGTTATAAAAGAGCCAAAAATCTTGGAAGTTTATGTTACGGAAAAATGTCTAGTACAGAAGACAGGGTAGATATCATACATGCGCTTCCTCACTCCATGCTATAATCCTCACACTCTGTATCCCACTCATTACTTCAAAATAGTCCAGCAGCGCTTTCACGATCGTGACTCTTCGTGGGGAAAAGACGAATTCAGGACACATGGTCTCTTGTCCCAACATCAATTCTACAGTTCATGGGTCAGAGCTATCCTTCAAAAATACAAAGAAGTCCTCATTGCAATGAATATATATGAAGCTATAGAAGCCACCTCAGATTTCCTTCACAAAGATACTTTGATTTATAAAGGTTTTTTGAAGCATTGGTCTTCCACCACAAGAACTTTAAATTGGACTCCTCAATGGTCTTTTTTCTTACCTAGGTCGCAAGGCAAGGGAGGACAGAACCCCACTTCGACTCACCGAGGAGATGTTCACTCCTCCCGAACACCTGGGGATCGTCGTCGAGTATCCCTGAAGGAGGCAATCCAATCCGTATCCTCTCGTGTCCGGCTGTGGAATCAACCAGAACATCAATGATGGGAAGAGGGAAGTCGTCCTTTGGAGTTCCCTCTATCCTACTTTGTTCCCCACTAATTGTTTACGAAATGGCCACCCCTGGCTCTTCCACCGTCCGGGCTCCCTTTCCTCCCTATGCTATGCTCCCCCGACGCAGGCCTACCACCGTGCTGGTCGTACTACGTCCATTTATTCTAATAACTTTCCAGTGTCACTAAACTGGTCTGGTATTCCTAACTCCTTCTATCTCCCAATCAGTGAAGTGAGCATCACTCTGTGGGATCTTTATCGAATGGCCGATCTTCCCATCACTGGCTCTTTCCTGGATGAGTATATTCTCATCAATGTAGAGTTTTCTTATGTTGCCCTCGGAAGAGTGCCTCACACTTCTACCTCTACTATTGAGCTTTTTCATGAAATGTCACACTTTTCAAATGTACACAAAATATCACCACTCCAGTGGCTCACACACTTCTTGAGATACCTTTAGTATTTAATTTTAATACTTCTTCTCTTTTCCTCTTACATATATGTTCATGTTTTATCATACTTTTCCTCTTCTCTTCAAGTTTTCTGGTAGCCATTCTCCGGAGCTGGAATCTGCTCGCAGAAGAATAAGAAGCCCGACCACTTTTACCCCTGAGACCGAACTAGCTACTTTCCTGGCATATTGGCTGAGTCTGGTTGTTTTGTCCAGTTTGAAATGGTCGGATTCCATTCGCCTAACTTTATTTGTAGCTGCAGGAGCCATGACGGAAGGCAAGAAGAAATATTCTTTAGCTTCCCTCATCTTATACTCTCTATACAGAGCTTTTGGGAACGTTGCGGCGCACTGTTCAAGCCCAGCAGTTGGGGCTACATCTTCATTCACCTCGAGGCACTATTTTCAGGTTGGTTAGGAATATACTTTCCATGGACATATAATGACCCTGAGAAGGCTTACGTCAACCCCGAGCGTCCTCCCTTGTACTACTATCTTAAGCAGAAAATGGTGAAAAAGGCATATGAATGGATTGTTGATAAGATCGAAAACATGAAATCCATCGACTTCTTTTCCTTCTACCTGACTCATCAAGTTGAAGACAGGGAGGTTGAAGACAACAATGATCTGGAGCCAATTGAGAGAACTTTCCTGATTTGTATTCGATCTTGTAGCCTTCCACTTCGAGAAGGAGTGGAATTTAGGAGGGAGCCCTACTACACTAGTAGGTTTGCGAGGCAATTTGGTTATGACCAAACAGTACCTCAAGCGGGAGAAGAGGTTACCTGTATAATGAGGAGTTACGGGGTTGGTCTATATAACTGGGACTTAATATGGAAACAACTCTTGGCCAGAAACTTCGGTTCTCGCTTTGTCCTTCCCAGATTCAATCATCAGGTGCAAGCTTCATACACCTGGATGCGCTGGTGGTTACACCACTATTACTTGGTGCGTAATTGTCTCCTCGTCGATCATCCCATCTAGATTCCTCCTCCCAGACTAAGAAATTATAGACCGGAACAAGGGATAAGATACTTTGTTGAAAGAGATCATGCTGCTACTCCGGGGCAACTTTGTTGGAAGATTTCCATAGAGGAGCCTATTAGAGAGATAAAGCTGCCAAACACTTTAGAAGGACGGATTGCCTTCGGATCTCCTCCGGATCTCATAAGGTGAATGGAAAGACAAACCACTCCTGTGGATGAATTCGAAACCCTTGGTACTATTCTTTCTTCTCCCACTCGAGAGGCAGAGGATCAAACCATAGTTGTGGCTCCCCCTACTATAGATCACACTACAACTGCAGTTTCTCCTGCTGCGGGTCAGATTGCTGCTACGACTTCTCTTATGACTCGCTCATGAGCCAAATCCTTATCCCCAGAAGTTTTAGCACAATAACATCCTTCTTCCTCTCGAGGTGTTCGTCTTCTACCCGTAAAGACCGTTTCTAAAGGAAAATAAACAGTTTCTGAAGAGGACAACTCATCAGATTATTCGGCAGATACTTCGATTAGCGAAACATCTTCTTCTACGAGTTTGACTGATGAAGGGGACATCTTAATAGATGACAACCAAGAAGCAGATGCCGAAGTGGATGTCGACGAGGAAGGTGAAGTGAGGGCTGATATCCCACCCCTCAAAATTCAATCGGATGATTCAGACATTTCTTCTCCTGTTAGAGCAACTTCTCTTGAGGAAGAATAACTCAATTACGGAGGCTCTAGCTATTCCCCTGGTGCAAACATTTTCATCTCCTTCGATGCTTCATATTCCCCTTGCATTGTGGAAGCTGCTGGGGCAATTACATAGGGCCATACTACCCTCCCAACTATAGCGGAGGTTTCAACATCAAGAGAAGCAGAAATTCCCTTGTCAAACACTCAAGTAGGAGCGAAAAATGTATTTTCTCCTCGAAGCATAGAGGTGAGCCAGGATATCGTTCAAGCTCCACCAGTTGCTACTACGATTTCTGATGTCCTTATTCATGTTGAGAAATCCCCCATCGTGCGTCCTTCTCCCATCCAACCAGTAGCTCGAAGCTTGGAATTCTACTTTGATCCTATTGACATTCCGACTCCGACAACCTTAGATTCGAGTACTGGGGTCCGCTAACTTTCTCTCAATGTTGCAGTTGCAGCCGCAGATATACCTGTGTCTTCTAAAGCAGGAGCATCTGTACGGGCCACTTCCCAAATTGCACCCAGAGGGTATGTTTTCTCTTCCTTCTCTCTTATATATATATATACTCTTTGAATTCTTATATATTTAACTTTAACATTTCTAATTATGTCCTCCTTTTCCTTTCCAACTACAATTGTGATGACTTCGAGTGGATTTGCAGGTTCCAACTTTGTAGCCACAATCTCCGACAGAATCTCTTTGGAGAAAGTATCGCCTCTTATGCTTGTATTCTTCATGAATGCTATCTTCGTTATTGTAAACGCCTTCAAAGATCCTACACGATGGCCCTTCTTAAACAGTGCTTTGGCTGTTCTTGAACATTCAGGGAGGCTTGCTCATATCAACTTTCTTCCTTTACACGATTCCTTGTCACAATTCTATAATTCTATAAATAAGTTGGAATCAGCACAAAGTACAGTTATTGCTCCAAAGATTTTGGATCATCAACGATAACTAATGTCCCTTAAGGAGAAGATCTCTCGAATCGATGTCTTAATATCTAGTTACGATGTTGAGGATTAGTCTCAACATGATAGACTGAAAGCTTCTAATAAGAACAAGGTGATTATTGAAAACCACATTGCTTTTCTGCAAAAAGAGATAGCTCTACTCAAAGCAAAGAAGCAAGAAGAGGAATTGAATATTTGCAAGATTAATGAAGAGATTGAAGTGAATGCCCGTATTGGTGAAATTGAGAGAACTGAGCAAATGAACAATAAAGAAATGGCTGCCTCCATGGAGCAAGAACTGGCTGATGTTCCTAATCAAGCCAAGATCATTCTTGAAACTGAACAAGCCCAAGCTGTAGCACAAGTTCAGTTAAGAGAATATTTATCGAGATATGTAACGACATTAGGCATGTCAGAGGAGTTGTAGAGATATTGCTCTTGCATGTAATTCCTTTATTTCTTTTGCCTTGTAATATTCACAAACAAATTTCAATATTTTGTTTGAAACAGATATGTTTTCAGAAATGCTATCATTGATTTTGAGCACATATTGATTCAACATTTCCTTTGCTAATTTACTTAATCAAGCTTTAATCTATCATATAATGTATTGACCACAGTTTAAACTCTTGAGTAGTGGAGCAACCACAGTTTTTTAGACTCACAAGTAGTTGGAGTTGGGTCTCACGTGAATGATCTCTGTAACTCTTTAAGGTTATCACAGCCAACTATGATCCATCAGAGGGGCCCAGTGAAGCTGTCGGGGCCATGAACTCAGTGGGTTTTACGCACAGGGTTGGCCGCAGTAACTCTTTAGAGTTCACGGAGCGTGCAAGGCTACCTTAGGGTACCAAATCCAAGGCTGCCAGTCTATCAATGAGGGGGTATTAATTTTAGAGACCCCATCCTCATGAGTTACTACTGAAATCAAGCCAGGAATTTGGGGGGTCTCATGCATGGTTGGCCTATCTATAGACAATGGCCAAAGAGCACACACTGCAACCCATTTTTTCTTCGTCTACAAGGTTGGACCCATTCACGGGAGGGCATTTTCTCTCACCTTCCCCCGTGATGTTGTCAGAAGCTGTACAGACGGCATTGGTCTCACGTGTGATTAGCCCCTTCTACTCTTGGTCATTTATGACTTTTGATAGTGATTAGCTTCATCTGCTGCCTGCATAGGTCTAAGCATGTGATGGTATATATGGGCTTTTTAGGGCCACTGGCTTCTCACTGCTGCCAGCATAATTTTAAATACTTGATCAAGAGTAGTAGATGCATGGTTGGCCTTTTAGGCTTATTCCATTGTTGTCATAAATGATAAATCACCATTGCTGTCATGAAACTTGTGTGGTTTTGATGAATCAATAAATAGTATATATCGTCATGTCAATGATAGCATTTGTGATAGTGTCTTGAGCATCAATTTTGGCGGTAATATCATTTTGACGATTAATGATAGCGATTATCTTCATTTGCTTGATGATGATCGGCGATAAGACTGATATGCTTGAAAATGTTTGAGAATTTGTCGTTTATTCATTCATATATGGAAGAATACATGACATTGCCTTTTGAGGTTGTTTCATCGTTTTGCTTATTCTTGCCCCCTTTTGGTTTAGAATGATTATGCTGATAATCTTTTGAATCAAAACTTCAGCCATCTTCAAGGATGATACTTTTTGATGAACGAGCATTGACTAGTATGTTAATACCCCGTCCATCTTGATCCACAACTCTATACGCCCCATTGGAATATACTTCAGTTATTATGTACGGCCCATCCCATTTGGGGTCAAACTTGCCCCCTGTTCTGCTAATGACCATTATTGGTCTTTTTAACATTAATACCATATCACCCTTCTTGAAAGAGCGATGCTTGACTTTCTTGTCGAAGGCGGCGAAGATTCTTGCTTGATATAATTGTAATCGTTGTTGGGTTGCTAGTCATTTTTCATCTAGCACATCCAATTCTGCCAACCTTATTTTTGCATTTTCATCGTCTGTAATTGACTAATGCACTGCTATTCTGAGTGACGCGACTTATGTTTCAATTGGTATGACGGCTTCCACACCATAAACCAATGAATATGGCGTAGCTTTCGTTGTCATTCAATGAGTGGTCCTGTAAGCCCATAGAGCCTCTTGCAACTTTTCATCCCAGTCACGCCTATTTCCAATCACTGTCTACTTCAGTATTTTCGCAATCGTCTTGTTGAATGCTTTTGCTAATCCATTGGCCGGTGGATAATAAGGTGTCGAAATGAGTGGTGAATACTTAATTTCAGACATAGTTTTTCCATAGCCTTATTCTTGAAAGGAGTACCATTATTGATGACGATTCTCTTCGGGATGTCGTGGTGATATATTATCACATGTTGGATGAAGTTGACGACATCTTTTTCTTTGACATTTCGCAATGCAATCGCTTCGGTCCATCTGGAGAAATAATTTGTTGCTGCCAATACATATTTTTTCCTTTAGACAAGGGTGGATTTATAGGACCAATAACATCGAGACCCCAAGCAACAAAAGGCCAAGAAGTGACTGTCTGATGAAGATCTTCGGGGGGTATATGTATGACCTCTCCATGGATCTGACATTCATGACATCATTTTGCACACTCTATATCATCCTTGAACATTGTGGGCCAATAATATCCCATTTGATGCACCCGATCGAATAAATTTCGGCCGACTTAATGTGCTCTGCATTCTCCGGAATGAGCCTCTCCTAACATTTGACTAGCTTCCTGTCTATCTAGACAATGCAACAACATTTCATTGTAAGACCTCCTGTATAATACTTCGCTACACATAATGAATCTTTTCGATCTTTCCTTGATTTGCTGTCTTTGTGCTGAATCTTCTGGCAGAATATCGTATTTGAGATAATCCAAAAAAGGCTGGCGTCAATCGTCTGTTGTCACCTCCAGACATGATATAAGGAGTGCTTCAGCAACTTCATTGATAATTTCTGATGATGGCAAGAACCTTTTTTCTTCTATTGTTACCTGAAGAGGACTTCGATCTAGATAGGATAAAACTGCCGCCAGGCTACCTAAAGCGTCTGCCCTTGCGTTCTCACATTGCAGAACGTGCTTGATTTCAACATGATGGAATTAATCTAGCAATTGTTGTGCTTTGCGACAGTGTAAGGCTCGTATCTTAGTCTGTACCGTTCCGTAGGTTCCTACGATCCTCCCCATCGAATTCCAGTGACCCACGACCTGTAATCGGCATTTATACATGACCCTAAGTCGCATCTTGTATATCTGAGTCAAATCGACCTGAGACTTGTACCCTAGTGACCGCACCGTCACCGCAGTTCCAACGCGTCTCGTGTGCCGATGAGATACTCAGGCCAGGAGTTGTGGGTCGGCGTTTATTTCGAGGAAAATGCCGCGCGTTGCAAATTTCGAGAGAATGTCTACCACCTTTCACATAAATCAATCAAGTACAAGCAAGTACTTAACCCATCCCCAAAGCCAACTCTCTCTCTCTCTCTCTCTCTCTCTCTCTCTCCACCCATACCTTTCCATCCCATCTCTTACACAACACCACTCCACCCATCACTCATACATCACTCACCCATCCCTTTTCATCCCATCATCTCTCTCTCCCTCTCATTCTCCTTACCATTTATAAGCAACCCATAGGAGTGGCTGTCCAAGCTTCCCAAAGAGAGCCTAGTGTGTGTGGCCCACTTCCTACCCCAAAACTCCCATATCCACCCTTCAATCTTCGTCATCCACCATCAAAGGGAAAGCCTAGGAGCTAAGGAGTCGAAGGAGCTAAAGAAGAAGGCAATTGGTGGGTGATTGTAGGATATCCACCGTTGATTTTCATTTGAAGGCCCACTTGTGATGGGACCCATTTTGATGTATGTGTTGTAAACAAAGAGGGGCCCGTAGTGGCGGGGTCCCTTCACTACACCGATCTCTCTCTCTTTTCTCTCTCTCTCTCTCTCTCTCTTGGTGATGGAATGTGGCCCACCTGATCTAGACCGTCATGTGTTGGGCCCCACCTTGCTGCCTGTCCATTTGGATAGGCTTGGATGAAGTAAAAACACAAATACCAGCTTAATGCAAAACGTGGGGCCCGCGCTTGACGTCAGCAGGTCTGATCATGAGGTATGGTTACACCCCAACCGTCCATCTGGACGGTGGGGACCCTAGCGGCTTGCTACTGTAGCTAATGTACGTGTGGGGCCCCACCGTGAGGTTTGTATTATATCTAACCATCCTTCAGTTTGGACGCCAGCTAGATCAGTGGGCCTGATCATGAGATATGTGTTATATTTGAGCCGTTCATCTGCTGGACGTTGGGCAAGCAGCCCAACAGTCCAGCAGCTGGATAGTTGTTGTAATGACGTCTGCAAGTTTTATGGGCCTTACTGTGAGGTACGTGATTCCCTGGAGCACCTCACACCAGCCATCTAGATGATGTGTTGACGTCAGCTAAGTTCTGTGGGTCCGACCTTGAAGTATGGGTCTTATCCACACCGTCCAGATGGCTGACGGTGGGACCCACCGTTGATGTATATGTTTTATATCCACATCATCCAGTGGTCTGGACGGTGGGGACCACCTTTGATGTATGTATTCTATACACATTGTCCGTCCATTTTTACGATGGTGGGGCCCACCTAATGAATGCGTTGTATATCCAAGCCAGCAAGGACGTGGGGCCGCAGTGATTTATTTATTATATCCGCGCCGTCCAGTCTGCTGGATGGTGGGTTGCCCTTTGAGGTATGTGTTGTATACACCGTCCATCCATGTGGGGCCTGCTGTGTTGTATGTGGAAATTCACACCGTCCAGACAGATAGGACGGTGGGACCCACCTTGATGTATTTATTCTATCCCCACCGTCCATTTGTCCAGGACGATGGGCCTGATCATGAGGTTGTATCTAAACCGTTCATCCGTTTGGGGACGTGGACCCCACTACCATGAGGTATGTGTTTTATACACACCGTCCAACCATGTTGGACGTGGGCCCACCCCACACGTGTGGCACGTGTGGGGGTGGGACCCACCTTGCTATATATATATTTTATACCCACATCGTCCATTTGGACGGTGTGCTGTGGGACGCACCATGTTGTATGTGCTTTGCAACCACGTCGTCCATCTGTTTTCGGCCATATGTGGGGCTGACCTTGATGTATGAGTCTATCCACACCATCCAACACTCTGGACGGTAGGACCCACCACCTGTATGTGTTGTATATCCAATCCGTACATCCCTGGATGGTACTATTTGGGGCCACCTTTGATGAATGTATTGTACATCTACATTGTGCATCCGTGAGGCCCATATGATGTATATCCACACCGTCCACATGGGACGTGGGCCCCACGTGATGTACGTCTTTAATCCAAGCTGTCCATTTGGTGGGGCCCATTTGGAATGTATAGGGCCCACCTTAATACGATGTATTGATGAGGCTCAATGAGATGTACTTATGGCCCATTGATAAGGCCCAACATGATGTATATGTGAGGCCCATATGATGTGGCCCAATATGATGTATATGAGGTCCTTGTATAAGGCCCAATGTGATGCATGTGAAGCCCATGAGTGAGGCCCAATGCGATGTATGTGAGGCCCTTGTGTGAGGCCCAAAGCGATGTATATGAGGACTGATGTGATATGTGATTCCACCATGATGTATGTAATGATGTTTATGATGGGCCATGCCTTGGGAGCAATGATGGTTTGATGTCCACATTGTAAGAGCAATGATGGTTAAATGTCCACATTGTAACTCTCCGTAGGGCCCATTGTTAGGCCCATTCTAACCTCCCCTTAGTGGGCTAACCCAAACCGTTGGGCCCCCATGATCGTTAGGCCCATTCTTGATATGAGTAGGCCATCTAGGCCTATCCTTGATTTGAGGAGAGTACATCATCATCGTATAACATGCTTAGTATAGTTTCATGATCATACCCATGTGCATCACATGTATGCTTGATATGAGGAGTTATTGATCATAGCACACGCCATTGGGTAAATTATTATGGGACTCCCTGATAGGAGTTACCCACATAAGCACGCGATACGTGCAGGATTGCTGCATGACTTGATAGTATGATTCATACATCTCGCATTCGTGTGATATGATTTCTGTACGCCCTAGCGATATCAAGGCCAAAGCCTCCACAAGCATATCGTGGATGACAGGATTAGACACCAAAAATATTGTTACTAACATCGGGGCGCCATAGATGTCCCTGAATGAAAATCCTAAACCCGATGGTACCAGAGGATGACTCCAAAGTTGAGACCGAGTAGATACATGAGCACACGAGGGCCGAATACCAGGAGGACGCATCTCCCAATGTGTCATGGTCAGTTGGAAGGGGGTGTGGCCTTACCAGCCCGAGGGTAGGGGGCAATTGCTAGGCTGAGTCTGACCACCTTGTAAATGGGTTCGCTATCGACGTGCTGGATAAGTATTGGCAGACTATTGGCCAGGCAGATAGTGAGGTTTCTTACGCTCACTTGCACTGCGCTCCTTGGAAGGGGGCAGTGCCATTTAGAGTGTACTAGCCATGGTAATTATCTAAAGTGATAACTGTATTGATATTTGATGCTCCAATGATGAGCTGCATTGATATGTGGATTCAGATGAGGATTGGTATGCTTGAGTTGCACCTTGCATCGCATGATCTTGATATGGCCGATAGCACTCATGCCTTATATCGCATAGCCTTAGTACGACTAATGGCATTCATGGACTTACCAGCATTTCCGCATTACTCTGATATTACATACTTGCATTGCTACCGTGCGCACATACTTTCACCACCCTCTAAGCTTTCTATAAGCTTGTCACGCCCCGAACTCGGAAACCGAGCTCACAAAATTCCCGATCGCCAAATCCGGCGCCGACAGCCTCCGTAGAACCCCATTCTCGGCTCCCAGCGCCCATACGCCAGGTTCCGATCCTGGGATGCTACAAGGAGGATTTCTAATAGTCAATTTGATTCATAATGAGCATAACCACAAGCACAACCCACGAACAATACCACAAGACCACCATCACAAAATCCACTATGAACAAAAACTTTTGAGTACAAGGCGTATTAAAGGGAAATACAATATACTGAAAATAACAAAAGCTCCAGAAGCTCGGCTGCACGCTCCAACTGCGGCAAGACTACGACTGCGTCCTGGCGTCACCTGCACGCATCAATCGTGCATAAGCTTATGGAAAGCTTAGAGGGCGGTGTAAGTGTGTGCGCAATATGAGTGTGCTCAGAATGTAGGGTCAGAGTAATGCGGAATCGTGCCAATGAGTATATGAATGCAGTCAGCCATACCAAGGCTATGCGGTACATAATATAAATGATATCGGCCATATCAAGGCCATGCGATGCATAATGCAGCTCAAGCATGACAATCCTCATGTCAATACAGCTCCTCACTAGAGCGTCAATCAGTATGGTTCTCAGTCTGGACAATCACCGGGGTCTAGTACACTCAAGCCAGCTTGCCGCCCCTATCTGAACGCACAACTGGGAGAGTGGAAGAGACCTCACTATCCGCCTGCCGATATCGGGCCCGGCTCGTCGATAGCAGATCGATTCCTCAAGCTGGTCAAACTCAACCTAGAAATTGCCCCCTCACTCAGGCGGGTAAGGTCACACCCCTTCCCAACCGACCACGACACAGTGGGAGACGCGGCCTCCTGGTATTCGGCCCTCATGCGCTCGTACATTCACTCGGTCTCGATGCTGGAGTCATCCTCTGGTACCATCGGGTTTAGGGATTTTCACCCAGGGACATCTATGGCGCCCGTATGCTAGAACCAAACATTTCCGGTATCCAATCCAGCCACCCACGATGTGTCTGTGGAGGCTATGGCCCTGGTGTCGCTAGGGCATACAGTAACTACAATCACACAATGCAAGTGCATGAGTCACACTACCAGTCATGCAATAGTCCTGCGTAAACCATGTGCTCATGCAGGGCAACTCCGCCTACCAGGGAGCCCGTAACAGTCTGCCCGAAGGCATATGCTATGATCAGTCACCACTCATCTCAAGCATGCATATGATGCGTATGATCATGAATCATGGGGCAACACTATGCTTATGGTATGATAGTGGGCGTTACTCAAAGTGAAGATGGGCCTAAACGGACTGCAGAGTACAAATATGGACCTATCAGTGAGCCTTAAGGAGTGTGACAATGCGGACATTTAACCAACATTATCCTTACAATGTGGACGTCAAACCAACATTGTTCCCAAGGCATAGCCCGCCATAAAGTATCATTACACAAACCATGGGGAATCACACATTGCAATGGACCTTAGGTACATCCCATTGGGCTTTAATACATCAAATGGGCCATATCACATGGGCCTTATATTCATCAAGTAGGCCACATCAATGGGCCGCACCAATGGGCTTTAGTTCATTGCAATGGGTCATAACGCATGGGTCTTTAAATACATCAATGGGCCGAATCACATGGGCCTTATTATATACCAAGGTGGGCCTCAACAATGGCCACAAATACATTAATATGGGCCCCATCACATGGGCCTCACATATGCACTAAGGTGGGCCTAATCACGTAGGCCTTTTACACATCAAGGTGGGCCTCAGTAACGTCCACAAATACACATCAAGGTGGGCCTCAGTAACGGCCACAAATACATATCAAGGTGGGCCTCAGTAACGGCCACAAATACACATCAAGGTGGGCCTCCACAATGGCTACAAGTACACATCGAAGTGGGCCTCAACAACGGCCGAAAATACACATCCAGGTGGGCCTAAAACACTTGGGCCTTATATAAACCAAGGTGGGGTCCACCATATATAAAAAAAATTATATATATATATACACACATACATTCTCACACACGCGTTCACACACACATGCACACACATGCACACTCACACACGCACGCGCACGCACGCACCCCCACACGCACGCACCCTCACCACACTCATGCATGCACACACGTGCACATACACGCACCTGTAAAGGGGGGGGGGGGTCCCACCGTCCAGGGAGGACGGTGCGGACGAACACATACATCAAGTAGGCCCCACCGTCCGTCTGGACGGTGGGCATGTAATACATACATTACTGTGGGTCCCATGTGGGGCCCACCATAAGTTTATTTTTCATCCAACCCGTTGAAAGGGTCACACAGACCTGGGTGAATGGAAAAAAAAACAAAAATCAGATTGATTTAAAACTTCCGTGGGCCCAGAAGAGTTTCAATGGTAGAATTCAATCACTGCTGTTTCATGTGGTGTGGGCCACCTGAGATCTGGATTGGCCTAGAATTTGGAGGGGGCCCACTTCAGAGAGTGGCCCACCTCGTGAACGGATTGGATTTCAAAAAAACATCAAGGTGGGGCCCATGGCTGAGCACCGTGGGACATTGGCGTCCGCCCGCCCATCTCTGACACAGCAGCAGCAGCTGCTGTGATTCCTTTTTTTTTTTTGGAAAACAGGTTTTTTCGTGGTTTTTCCGGCGTGGGACCCGCGTCTGATGAATCCACTCCAGTCATTGGATTCCACGGCCCCTAACAGATCTATCAAGACCAATATCAGGCCTTTTACAGCGTGTAAAACAAATCTGGATAGCTTTCAATGGTGATAATACTGTTTTCAACATTACGGCCCACTAGATACTCCGATCAACCTCATTTTTCGGCTCAACGCCTAAAATGAGTTGAGGAAAAGGATGGACGGCTTGGATTGGATACAAACATCAAGGTGGGTCCTATACAAGTGGGTCACCCAATGGCTTGTAAAATCAAGCCATATTTGTGTTTTCCTTTTTACGTCCAGGGAGTCCCTGGACTCTTTTTTTTTTTTTTTTTTTTTTTTTTTGGCACCCAATGCCTTTAGGGTGGGCCCTTTGTAGATGGGCCACCACATGGTGTGGTGGTGTGGTCACCATACGTATGTAAAGTGGCCCCCACCTTTAGATGGTTTGGATTTCAATGCATGCTCCATTGTGGGGTCCATCCAAGTGGGCCATACAATCACATCATCACAAGGAAAGGAGGAAAAAAAAAGGGAGAGAAGAGAGAGAAAAAGGTGGGACACACGTGTGATGGAGGGACCCCGACACTATGGGCCCTCCCTTGCATTCCATCATACATAAAAAGGTAATCAAAGTGGGCCATTGGCCACATCATAGGGTCCCAAGTGAGATCCATACCATTGATCGGTAGGCCTCACTTGGCCCATCTAAGAAAGAATGAAAACTACCCTATCAAAACACCCACTGTTCAATCTCCTTGCTCCAATGGGTTCCTTAGCTCATTTGCTTTGATTCTAACGGAGGAGATGAGGAATGGATGGCTAGGATGAGAGATCTTGGGATGGAAAGGTGGGCCACACTTGGAGCTTTGAAGGAGAGGGAGAGGCTCATATGTATAGAATTTTCTCTCTTGTTTGGGAATGAGATTTGGAAAAGAGAGAGAGACTTGTAAAGGGAGAGAGAGTGATGTGAGGTGAGTGATGTGAGGTGATGGATGTGAAGTGTACTTGATATGTGTAAGAGAGAGGGTGAGAAAGAGTTGACTTTGGAGAGAGAAAGCATGGGTTGCTTGTACTTGACATTAAAGTGATTGATTGATGGATGTGATTGATTGATTGATGAGATTGATTTGACATTGTGTAGAGATTCTCTCAGGATTGAGAAAACGCGTCGTTTCTTCGAAATAAACGCTGACTCACATCTTCTGGTAAGGGTATCGGATCGGTACGTGAGTCGCGGCGTTGAAACCGCGGCGACGTTGCGGTCGCAATGATACAGGTCTCGGATTAAACCGACTTGAATCTAAAGTATACGACTTACGATCGATCGCAACGTCGATTATCAGTCGTGGATTGCCGGACTTCGATGGAAATGATCGCAGGATTCATCGGAACAGTACGAACTAGGATTCGGGTCTTACAGCTCTCCCCACCTAATAAAAATTTCATCCTCGAAATTTGCACTAACATAGCAACTAAACGTAACTCATAAGAGGATAGGGAACATAACATCATGTATGATTAAAACACAATTCAACATACATCAAACATCAAAAGACGGGGATGACGCCCATGAATCTCAAGCTCTAGTTCTTAAGACGCATCATTCATAAGCAATCTAGCAAGATGGTGTAGGGGCCAAGTCACATGAATCATCGACGGCTGCTCCTGATGACTGAGGGTCCTGCTGAACGGCATAAAATCTGCCCTGGGCCTGCTGGCGAGGTGCAGGTCCCCTCTGAGGCCTCTGCTGCTGCGGGGGAGGTCCTGGAGGCTGCTGCTGGGGAGGTGCTCGGAGGCTCTGGTGCTGCTGCTGCTGAAGCTGCTGCTGTGCTCTCGGCTGCTGTGGTGCTCTCAGCTGCTGCTGCTGAGGTCGGGGACACTCCCACCTACGGTGTCCTATCCCATCCCACCGCATCCATAGCAGGTGTCAGGAAGCTGTCTCTGAGGTGGTGCCGCTGGGGGTGCCGTCGGTGCTACTGGTGCTCCGGCGGATTAGTGGCTCCTGTATCTCTGCGGTCGTCGATGCTGCTGGGAGCTACTGGAGGGGGCCTGCCTCTTCTGACCCCTCCTCTGATCTCGATCGCTTTGTCCGCCGGCCCACTCGTCCTCATAAATTTGAGCCCTCCACACTACTGCCTGGAAAGTCGGGAGCTCATGCCCAATAACATGGCCTCGAAGACCGTAACGTAAGCCGTTCTCGAAACGGCAGGCCTTTCACCCCTCATCATCAACCATATATGGCGCAAACCTCGATAGCGCCATAAAACGGGCCGCGTATTGCGCCACGGTCATGTCCCCCTGCACCAGAGTCTCAAACTCCAGTGCTCTCTGACGTCGAATGTGGTCAGGGAAGTACTGCTCCTCGAATCTATCGATAAAGTCATCCCATGTCCAGACGTAATCAGGTCCTACACACAGGTAACGGAGGTCCACCAATGCTCTGCCTCACCCTGGAAAAGGAATACTGCTAACCTAACTTGATGCTGGGTCGTGCATGATATAGTATCGAAGATCTTCTCCACATCGGAGCGCCATCTCTCTGCGGCAGTCGGATCTGGCTTGCCCTAGAAACGTGGAGGATCAAGCCGTCTAAACTCACGTAGAAGAGCACTCGCACGCTCCTGCTCTGCCTTTTTCGGTGAAACGACTGGACGCCTGCCCTGCCCCTGAAGCGCAGCAGTCATAGCCTGCAACATCTGCTGTAACTGCGAGGCACTCACAGGCACGGTCGGATCCGCACCGGCATCAGGTGGAGGAACGTCATCCTCAGGAAAGGGAGCAGGGATCTCTGGCGGTGGAATGGGAGGCACAGGTGGTAAGGCTGGAGCCTCGGGTGGTGGAACGGGATTTTCAGGTGGTGTATCGGGAGTCGATCGGGTCACTGGCCTTCGTGGCATGTCCTATAGGAAGAATAAGGACACCAATCAACCTTGAGAATCGCACGTTAGGGAATTAATTCGGAAGGTTTCGCACTCGGAACCTAATCGCCTTAAACTCATAGTAAACATGTGATGCTGTTCTCGGTTATCTCCAAGTTATGCTCTGATACCAACTTTTGTCACGCCCCGAACTCGGAAACCGGGCTCACAAAATTCCCGATCGCCAAATCCGGCGCCGACAGCCTCCGTAGAACCCCATTCTCAGCTCCCAGCGCCCATACGCCAGGTTCCGATCCTGGGATGCTACAAGGAGGATTTCTGATAGTCAATTTGATTCATAATGAGCATAACCACAAGCACAACCCACGAAAAATAACCACAAGAACACCATCACAAAATCCACTATGAACAAAAACTTTTGAGTACAAGGCATATTAAAGGGAAATACAATATACTGAAAATAACAAAAGCTCCAGAAGCTCGGCTGCACGCTCCAACTGCGGCAAGACTACGACTGCGTCCTGGCTTCACCTGCACGCATCAATCGTGCATAAGCTTATGGAAAGCTTAGAGGGTGGTGTAAGTGTGTGCGCAATATGAGCGTGCTCAGAATGTAGGGTCAGAGTAATACGGAACGTGCCAATGAGTATATGAATGCAGTTAGCCATACCAAGGCTATGCGGTACATAACATAAATGATATCGGCCATATCAAGGCCATGCGATGCATAATGCAGCTCAAGCATGCCAATCCTTATGTCAATACAGCTCCTCACTAGAGCGTCAATCAGTATGGTTCTCAGTCTGGACAATCACCGGGGTCTAGTACACTCAAGCCAGCTTGCCACCCCTATCCGAACGCACAACTGGGAGAGTGGAAGAGACCTCACTATCCGCCTGCCGATATCGGGCCCGGCTCGTCAATAGCGGACCGATTCCTCAAGCTGGTCAAACTCAACCTAGAAATTGCCCCCTCACTCAAGCGGGTAAGGTCACACCCCTTCCCAACCGACCACGACACAGTGGGAGACGCGGCCTCCTGGTATTCGGCCCTCATGCGCTCGTACATCCACTCGGTCTCGACGCTGGAGTCATCCTCTGGTACCATCGGGTTTAGGGATTTTCACCCAGGGACATCTATGGCGCCCGTATGCTAGAACCAAACATTTCCGGTATCCAATCCAGCCACCCATGATGTGTCTGTGGAGGCTATGGCCCTGGTGTCGCTAGGGCATACAGTAACTACAATCACACAATGCAAGTGCATGAGTCACACTACCAGTCATGCAATAGTCCTGCGTAAACCATGCGCTCATGTAGGGCAACTCCGCCTACCAGGGAGCCCGTAACAGTCTGCCCGAAGGCATATGCTATGATCAGTCACCACTCATCTCAAGCATGCATATGATGCGTATGATCATGAATCATGGGGCAACACTATGCTTATGGTATGATAGTGGGCGTTACTCAAAGTGAAGATGGGCCTAAACGGACTGTAGAGTACAAATATGGACCTATCAGTGGGCCTTAAGGAGTGTGACAATGCGGACATTTAACCAACATTATCCTTACAATGTGGACGTTAAACCAACATTGTTCCCAAGGCATAGCCCGCCATAAAGTATCATTACACAAACCATGGGGAATCACACATTGCAATGGACCTTAGGTACATCCCATTGGGCTTTAAATACATCAAATGGGCCATATCACATGGGCCTTATATTCATCAAGTAGGCCACATCAATGGGCCGCACCAATGGGCTTTATGTTCATTGCAATGGGTCATAACCCATGGGTCTTTAAATACATCAATGGGCCGAATCACATGGGCCTTATTATATACCAAGGTGGGCCTCAACAATGGCCACAAATACATTAATATGGGCCCCATCACATGGGCCTCACATATGCACTAAGGTGGGCCTAATCATGTAGGCCTTTTACACATCAAGGTGGGCCTCAGTAACGTCCACAAATACACATCAAGGTGGGCCTCAGTAACGGCCACAAATAAAATACAGGTGGGCTCGTCAGTAACGGCCACAAATACACATCAAGGTGGGCCTCAGTAACGGCCACAAATACATATCAAGGTGGGCCTCAGTAACGGCCACAAATACACATCAAGGTGGGCCTCCACAATGGCTACAAGTACACATCGAAGTGGGCCTCAACAACGGCCGAAAATACACATCCAGGTGGGCCTAAAACACTTGGGCCTTATATAAACCAAGGTGGGGTCCACCATATATAAAAAAAATACAATATAATATATATATACAAATTATAATATAATATTATATATATAATATATATATATATATATATTATATTATACACACACATACATTCTCACACACGCGTTCACACACACATGCACACACATGCACACTCACACACGCACGTGCACGCACACACACGCACGCACCCCCACACACGCACCCTCACACACGCACGCACACACGTGCACATACATGCACCTGTAAAGGGGGGGTCCCACCGTCCAGGGAGGACGGTGCGGACGAACACATACATCAAGTAGGCCCCCCCGTCCGTCTGGACGGTGGGCATGTAATACATACATTACTGTGGGTCCCATGTGGGGCCCACCATAAAGTTTATTTTTCATCCAACCCGTTGAAAGGGTCACACAGACCTGGGTGAATGGAAAAAAAAACAAAAATCAGTTTGATTTAAAACTTCCGTGGGCCCAGAAGAGTTTCAATGGTAGAATTCAATCACTGCTGTTTCATGTGGTGTGGGCCACCTGAGATCTGGATTGGCCTAGAATTTGGAGGGGGCCCACTTCAGAGAGTGGCCCACCTCGTGAACGGATTGGATTTCAAAAAAAAACATCAAGGTGGGGCCCACGGCTGAGCGTCGTGGGACGTTGGCGTCCACCCGCCCGTCTCTGACACAGCAGCAGCAGCAGCTGTGATTCCTTTTTTTTTTTTTTGGAAAACAGGTTTTTCCGGCGTGGGACCCGCGTCTGATGAATCCACTCCAGTCATTGGATTCCACGGCCCCTAACAGATCTATCAAGACCAATATCAGGCCTTTTACAGCGTGTAAAAAAAATCTGGATAGCTTTCAATGGTAATAATACTGTTTTCAACATTACGGCCCACTAGATACTCCGATCAACCTCATTTTTCGGCTCAACGCCTAAAATGAGTTGAGGAAAAGGATGGACGGCTTGGATTGGATACAAACATCAAGGTGGGTCCTATACAAGTGGGTCACCCAATGGCTTGTAAAATCAAGCCATATTTGTGTTTTCCTTTTTACGTCCAGGGAGTCCCTGGACTCTCTTTTTTTTTTTCTTTTTTTTTTTTTTGTTTGGGCACCCAATGCCTTTAGGGTGGGCCCTTTATAGATGGGCCACCACATGGTGTGGTGGTGTGGTCACCATACGTATGTAAAGTGGCCCCCACCTTTAGATGGTTTGGATTCCAATGCATGCTCCATTGTGGGGTCCATCCAAGTGGGCCATACAATCACATCATCACAAGGAAAGGAGGAAAAAGAAAAGGGAGAGAGAGAGAGAAAAAGGTGGGACACACGTGTGATGGAGGGACCCCGACACTATGGGCCTTCCCTTGCATTCCATCATACATAAAAAGGTAATCAAAGTGGGCCATTGGCCACATCATAGGGTCCCAAGTGAGATCCATACCATTGATCGGTAGGCCTCACTTGGCCCATCTAAGAAAGCATGAAAACTACCCTATCAAAACACCCACCGTTCAATCTCCTTGCTCCAATGGGTTCCTTAGCTCCTTTGCTTTGATTCTAACGGAGGAGATGAGGAATGGATGACTAGGATGGGAGATCTTGGGATGGAAAGGTGGGCCACACTTGGAGCTTTGAAGGAGAGGGAGAGGCTCATACGTATGGAATTTTCTCTCTTGTTTGGGAATGAGATTTGGAAAAGAGAGAGAGACTTGTAAAGGGAGAGAGAGTGATGTGAGGTGAGTGATGTGAGGTGATGGATGTGAAGTGTACTTGACATGTGTAAGAGAGAGGGTGAGAAAGAGTTGACTTTGGAGAGAGAAAGCATGGGTTACTTGTACTTGACATTAAAGTGATTGATTGATGGATGTGATTGATTGATTGATGGGATTGATTTGACATTGTGTAGAGATTCTCTCGGGATTGAGAAAACGCGGCGTTTCTTCGAAATAAACGCCGACTCACATCTTCTGGTCAGGGTATCGGATCGGTACGTGAGTCGCGGCGTTAGAACCGCGGCGACGGTGCGGTCGCAATGATACAGGTCTCGGATTAAACCGACTCGAATCTAAAGGATACGACTTACGATCGATCGCAATGTCGATTATCAGTCGCGGATTGCCGGACTTCGACGGAAATGATCGCAGGATTCATCGAAAAAGTACGAACTAGGATACGGGTCTTACAAAGCTTATGCACGATTGATACGTGCAAGTGACGTTAGGTTGTAATTGAGCATGAGCAGGAGCGTGCCGCAAAGCTTCTAGAGTTTTGTATTATTATCATTGTATTTCCCCTTATGCGCATTATACTTAAAGTTTTTTTTTTTTTATCATAGTGAAAATGTGATAGAGTTGTTGTTGTTGTTTGTGGGTTATGCTTATGGTTATGCTTATTACAAATCAAATTCATGTTCAAAATTCTCATTGTAGGATCCCAGGATCGGAACCTAGTATATGGGTGCCGGAGCCGAGAATGGGGTACTATGGAGGCTGTCGGCACCGGATTCGGCCATCGAGAATTTTGTGAGCTCGGTTTCCGAGTTTGGGGCATGACGGACAGTACGATAAGAGCTCTTGCTTTCTTATTTCGAACTCAGTCGTTAGTTGATTTATGATCAAATTGGAATCCCCAAAAATCTATAGTGTTTTTATTTTCATTTCTTAAGCTATCTCCATCTCGATGATGAGATCCTTATATTCAGCTTCATTATTTGTGCATGCGGTACCCAACGTGCATGCGTCACCTGCTCCTGACATTCGAGAAGTGTCATCGAAGTACATTTGCCATGGGTCTGGCGATTCAATCATCAAAAGTTGTTCATCAGGAAAGTCATCGTTGACAATCTCACTGTCTATTACAGGATGAGCTGTCAAGAAATCTGCCACCACTTGCCCCTTAACTGCTTTTGCCGGCTCGTAAGTGAGCATATATTCTGAAACAACAACATTCATTTGGCTAATCTTCTAGATAACATCGGCCTTGTCATTAAGAACTTTATGGGATCTGCTCGCGAGATTAAAATTATATCGTGGGAAAGGCAATAATATCTCAGTTTCTATAGTACAAATATTAATGCTAAGCATACTTTCTCAATCGGAGAATAATTGTATTCTACGCCTATTAGAGTTCGACTGAGATAATAAAGCGTCATTTCTTTCCTGTGTTAATTCACCTGTGCTAATAGGGCCCCCAACGAATTTTCAGCTGCATATATATATAAGATAAGTGGTTTACCCTTCATTGGAGCTGCCAATACTGGAGGCTATTTCAGCAATTCTTTTATCAAATTGAATTCATTTTGACAGGACTTGTCCCACACAAACTCTGTTCCTTTCTTCATTAAATGAGAAAATGGCTGACATCTTCCTGCCAAGTTTGAGATAAAACGTGAATGTACGCTAATTTTCCTTGCAGGCTTTTCAATTCTTTCAACGTTTTCAGAGGCGACATATCTTGGATAACCTTGACTTTCCCTAGATCGATTTTGATCCCCCTATGCCTAATGACGAAGCCAAGGAATTTTTCTGATGATACTCCAAAGGCACATTTAGCCGGATTCATCTTCAACTGTTTCTTTCTGAGTCGACGGAAAACTAAAGTCAGATGCTCGTGGTGTTCTTCATGGGCGTTTGATCTGACTACCAAATCGTCCACATAACATTCAATATGTTTATGCATCATATCCTAAAAAATATTCCGCATTGCTCTCTGATATGTTGCGCCGGCTTTCTTGAGACCGAACGACATAACTTTATAACAATAAATTCCTAACAAAGTTCTGAACGTCGTGGCTTCTTTGTCTTTAGGAGCCATTCTTATTTGGTTATAGCAGGCGTAGCCATCCATGAAGGACATGATGACATATCTCGTCATACTGTCGATTAATGACTCCGTTATCGGCAATGGGAAATCATCTTTCTGGCAAGCCTTATTTAAATCCCTGAAATCAACACATACCCTGATCTGCTGGCTTTTCTTCTTTACTGGGACAACCTTTGATAACCATTCAGGATATTTAACCTCTCCGATGAACCCAACTTTTATCAGTTTATTTCTTTCTTCTTCTATTAGAGGAATTAGGTCTGGATGGAATCGCCTTTACGCTTGCTTAATCGGCCTCTTATCTTTAGAGATATTCAGCCAATGCATTGTCACCGATGGTTCTAAGCCCAGCATTTATGCATATGTCATACTGTCGATTAATGACTCCGTTATCGGCAATGGGAAATCATCTTTTGGGCAAGCCTCATTTAAATCCCTGAAATCAACACATACCCTAATCTGCTGGCTTTTCTTCTTTACTGGGACAACCTTTGATATCCATTTAGGATATTTAACCTCTCCGATGAACCCGACTTTTATCAGTTTTTTCTTTCTTCTTCTATTAGAGGAATTAGGTCAGGATGGAATCGCCTTTACACTTGCTTAATCGGCCTCTTATCTTTGGAGATATTCAGCCAATGCATTGTCACCGATGGTTCTAAGCCCAGCATTTATGCATATGTCCAACCGAAAACATCTTTGTTCTCTTTCAAGAGCTCGATATATTGATCGGCTTCCTGTTTGAGGAGGCTAGCGCTTATGAACGTATTCCATGGCTCTTCTTTCGTTCCCAGATTTATTTCTCGCAAACTGTTAATTGTTGGTTCCCCCCCCCCCCCCCCCAATCTTCTATCTCTTCGAAGCTGTTTCAGGATGTTTGACTATTTCAGAATCTGTTTCTTTTACCAGGTTGACTGTAACCATATTTACCAAAGACTCTGCCCCCAATCCCCTGAATTTCTCTCGTTTTTTCTCATTGACCCTGATTGGAATTTGAATTCCTCTCCCATAATTTAAGCCGGTTGGTTCTTCATGATCAAAACCCATGTTTTTCATGATTTTCCTGTTAGCTGGACTATACCTCTTAAGATCTTCGAATGTCAGTTTCCCATAGCCTTTGTTGTTATCGGCCCTTTCTTCTGTTTTCACTTCTAAAGGGGCATAAAATTCAATCAGTTCCGAGTACTTTATGCTGGATTCAACATGAAATCTTTTCAGAATAGCCGGGAACGGCTTGTTCCTTTTAGCATATGGCAGCGGCGCTGTATAATTCGACTGTAAGATTTCCAGCTGTTCGGATGACAATAACGTTAGCAGAGGCTATCCTGGTTGTCTCAAGCGCTTTGGTATGAAATAGAATTTATTTTTCACATTCGCTATACCGAACGATTCTGTCTTTGCACCTTGTTTTCCTACCACCTTCATATGAGCATTTCTTAGGGCTTCATTTTCATCATTCTCCTTTTCTTCCTTTCTGGCGAATCCATCATAGTAACTGGCATCGGCGAAGAAGGCTTTGACTTCTGTATATGGCCTTGCGTCCACTATTACTTTATATTGTACCGCATCTTTGCAGTATTTGAAACACTAATGTAGGGTGGAAGGTATAATGCCGTACTGATGCATCCACTGTCTTCCTAAAAGGAGGTTATATATCATCATTGCATTAATAACATGGCAAGCAACATTTGTAGTTAACTCACCTATTTCCAATGTTATTGTAATCTTACCAAGCACACATTGCCCATCTTGATTAAAGCCCTATATCATCATTTCACTAGGCGCAGATTAGAGCGACGGTAACCCAGTTCATTTAGCATTGTTAATGGCAATAAATTCACCATAGACCCATTATCCAGCATTATTCGCTTGACTTGTTTACTGCGAATATGTCTCACGATCATCAATGGTCTATTGTGCTCCTTATCACAGGTTCAATCATCATCATTGAAGGAAACTACTAGCATGCAATCTTCCTGCTCCTTGTGCTCCACATTTTTCATTTCCATAAGTAACGCTTCCCTAACATCACTGTCAGATAGGGCTTGAATCAAGCTTTGTCGAGAGTCTTCTGACAACCTTAGCACATCGTAAATGTTGAATCGATCCGGTATGCCTTTCAAATGACTTATCACATCATAAGTCAATTTCCCTGTTTCGTTCTTCTCTTCTTTCTTATACCGCCAAAGTAATTCTTAGTAACTTCTGCTTTTGTTGTTTTAGCTTTCTGTCTTAGGGACTCGTCACCCTTTTTCCTGATCATAATGTGATTACTGTAGCTTTACTTGTCATCTTACGATGCTCTTTCCTTGCTCTTTCATGGGTATCTTCTCGGGCAGTTAATACGTTCACTGTCACTTTTGCATATCTCTTTTTCTCTTTTCTAATTATTATCTCGCCTCTATTTATCATTCTTTGTATTGTGCATTTTAGTGTGAAATAATTTTCTATTGGGTGTCCTATCAAACGATGATAGCAATAGAAGTCTCCTTCCCTTGTTTTTGCTACTTCTTCAGGGCATTTGGATGGAGGTAGTTCTATTGTACCAGCTTTCAACAATTGATTCATCATGGGGACTACATCTTCCTTTTCAAATGCAAACCCCTCATGAGAGTTAAGCGAATTGGGCCTTTTGTCACTGAATCTGCCTCTGGGATGATTTGACTCTACTTTCCTTTCAATTTTCTTTCCTCTTATTTCTCTTGCGTCATGACTTTTCTTTTCATGGTCGACTACATTTGTAATCAACCTATTGGGTCCCCTTCTAGCTATTTCATAGTGAAATGCTGGCATTTTCCTGGTCATCAGTTCTAAAGCATGAGCTTTTGTGGCTGGATCACGGAAAGCTTTGATATCGACACTGGTGAGACCGAATGCGATTCCTATCTCCATAGAGTTCAAGCACATCTTCACCTACTCTTTCTCCTCCGGCAATTGTTGCAAGAAGCTCCTAATGTCTTTCATCTGTCTATGAATTTTTTTATGGGCTCCCTTTCTCTTTGTCGTCACATTCTGACCAAAAGAAGATTGACATGAAGGCGTCTTGCATCTGTTCCCAGGACTGCATCAATCTTGGCGCTAAACTAGAGTACCATCGAAACGCCTTACTTGTCAGAGAACACCCGAACAGCCAAAGGCAGTATTGCGACACTGGAGAGAAATTCCCCATGCCGGTGATGAAGTGCATTAGATGCTCCTCCGATGATCCGTCTCTGTTGAATTTTTGAAAATCAGGATGCTTGAAATTGGCTGGAAAAGGGATATCTTCCACCTCTCTTGGATACGGTGTTCGATATCTGAACCTTCCGATATTCTCATGTTCTCTTTCTCTTATGATGGCTTCTTCGATGACTTGTCGTACTTCCTCTTGAGTTATCGCCCTTGTCGCAGGAGTGGACCCAAGTGATCCTGCTCTCATCAGTTGGGAGTCTTTAGGTTCTTGTTCTTATCCGTTCATGGTGCCTATCATTGGAGGAGCCATCATTTAGGCTACATTGTGTGCGAGAGTTGCTAAGGCCTCCCAGAGACTTCTGCATTCCTCCATCAGCGTTCTCTGTGCTTGTGCCATTTCAGTCAAACGATCTTCTATAGTCGGCGGTGGGCCTTGACTTATTCCGGCCATACATATAGCGGCCTCTCCATTCCCTGACAAAGTTGTGGTCGGGGTAGAGTAGGAATATATCAATGCAATGGGGCTCACCAAAAGAGGAGTTTCATTTGATTTTCCTGTACTTCCATAGCAGTCAGTTGATTGAGGTGATGCAGGGGCTGGCGAGCTTGTCAGCAGTGACTTACCCTTCTGTCCCTTTGTCCATCGAGTTCCTCCAGCAGGCAGGGCTAGGAAATCGTGCGTCGACAGTGGAGAAATGGTTTTCCTGGGGTATATTGTCGGAGGAGCAAGCTTGAGGTTCCTTCTGGTTGCGTTTCGTGTTACTGGCCCCTTGATTCTTTGCAATGATGAACTCATTATGGTAGCCGGGATATTTCAGGTTCTTGATCTCCGATGCGAAACGATGATCCAATCGTTCCCATCCTCTTGTGGTATTGGTGAAGCAGTTACAACTGTAGTAACTGCTCACGATTCATTACTTTTGACTGTCATGGATTCCTCCTTACAATGCAAAGCCTATTTGCTAGCGTATCCTATCACAAATCCTGTTGACGTGAAATAAAAGACTGTCTTATTCAGAGTGATCGTCATTGATTGATTGCAGTTTTTCCTGAAACATCATAAGTTATATATAAAAAAAAAAGATAAGAAAACAACATAGATCAGTACTTAAATGAGATCATACTTTACTCTAGAAATGAAAGGGAGGATGTTCTCGTTGAGAGTCACCATTTTGGCGTCTATACGATGCCAAACAGTGGTGAAAATTCTTGGTATTATTCCTAAGTTAATATCAAGTAAAATAAAGTCCCCAGCAGAGTTGCCATTTTGTTTCGACAAGAAACAAATGCATTTGGTTTGGGATAATTATTTTACTCAATAATTAACAAAAGAAGAATGAAGAGAACAATCACACTATTTCGTTAAATCTGGATTCATTTTACATCCTTTATCTCCTTTGATGCCAAAGTAAAGCATTTACATAATTCAATGCAAATATTAAATGTTCAATATTAATTTCTGCAGTATCTCTAATTGCGTCAAGATCTTTAATGTAGAAATATTATTGTGCCAGGCTAATGTTCATTCCGATTGATTCCATGCTTCTGATGTTCCAGGGTTCCTGAATAGTCATCACTTGAGCTAAGTTGACTATCTACTTAGTGGTTCCCTCATACAAGCAGAACAGTTGTGCACCCACACAGGTTGTGCCCCACACTGGTTGTGCGGCCATACAAGTTGTGCGCCCACACTAGTTGTGCGTCCACACTGGTAGATGCACAATGAATCCCTCAAGAGTACCTGAATCTTCTTGAAGTCTGGATCTCACTCTACTATCCTAGTATTGCTCGAATGCATCATCTATGGGGGATAGTGGGGTATTTATAGACTCCCGCACGTGCCAACCTCTCAGCGAATACGTTGTTCACTGACCCCTTGTGCGATCACACCTGTTGTGCGATCACACCTGTTGTGCACTAAACACATGTTGTGCAGTCCCCTTCTTTGTGCATCGCACAACACTTCTCTCCTGGCAACTCTCATTGTGCATCGCACAACACTTCTCTTCAGCATTCTTCATTGTGTGTCGCACAACACTTCTCTTCAACATCCTTCCATTGTGTGCCGCACAACTCAATCAGGGAAAAGTTCATCTTCTTTTCTTAGGATTCTTCCATTTTTCTTCTGATCAATTTATGCCTCAACAAAAGGGTGGGGTTCATCCTCAAAAAATGGGTTGCACCTTACCTTCTGTACGAAAGGACTTTCAGATACAAAAGTTAAATAATAAAAATGAAACACTTATAGTTGACTGCGGGGAGTAACTGCAAAGCACCTTTCTTGAACGAAGAAATTGTATTACAATGGAAATTGTCTAACATATGAGTGTAGACTTGGATTATAGCTTAGGATTACTACTACTCCTAATGTAGGATTAAGCTACTAATTATGTTAAGGAACATAAAGGATAAATTATGCTAATGAACATAAAGGATAACTGATAAATTTAATTTATTTGATTGGGATAGCTGATAGATTTGATTTGTATGATTGGGTTAGTATGAGACATTTTTCTTCGTTGAACTCCTTTGCTATTTATAAATTTATGACAACCTCTTTAGCACTACTTTACCTTCTGGATTCTTCCTTGACACATGTCCTGGTAAACCACATCTCTCACCTAACCACATCTTGCTTTCGAGTTTCTTGGTCACGCTCCGTATATACATGACGTGTAACACCTCGAACAATGCCCGCTATAATTCTATAAAAAGTGCTCCAAATATCCTTACAGATCTTACACATGCTATATATCTCGTACAATGACACATGTCCTTTCCTAATTAGTTTTCCTTGGAACGAGAAAAAATAGGGTATGATAAACCCTAAATATTGTATATTTATCTCCTCAATTACATTAGCTTCGGCTATAAGTGATAAATTGATCTAATAAGATATGTTTTATACATGCGAGGTAACTTGGAAGACAAATTTGAATATGTATTTAAAAGGAAGAATTGAAGCTCAAATAATGATCAAGTGAGGAATTAGATCTATACAGAACAATATTGAAGATTTCAAGTGCAAAGATCCAAGAAAATAAAGTACCAAAGCTGAAGAAAAGACTAAAAAAACACATAGTTCACTTAGAGAATTAACAAATTGTTTGGTCCCACCTAAGGTTGGTTCGGTCCGACCGAAAGTGCCAAAAATAGTATAGTGAGAAACAATGATATTTAGAGTTAATTCACTTTGGCAGTTAGGTCCGACCGAAGGAGGGTTCCATGTGATCAAAAGGAGACAGTGACTTCAGACACATTTTGATGAAATTTAGCTGCAGTCGAAGGAAAGTTTGGCTGAACTCGGTGTGACTTTGATGGGACCAAAGGTTATCGTTGGTGCGACTGAAACGTAACAAAATTGCAGAAATTTGAAGTTGCAGTCCAAAGTTGATGTGGATTTTTCCTATTTAAAGGGGTGTTTTAGGTTGTTTTAGATATGAATTATGGCTTGGGAGAGAAACCAAGGGGTGGCAAAGCTTCTACGAAGTCGTCCTTGTTCAATACTTTCATTCTAGTTTGTTTTTTAGTTTTTTTTTTTTCTTTTTATTTTAGGATGTTAGCCATGCTATGATAATTTCTTAGCTAAGGCTAAGGGATGAAGCTTGTAGTTAATTACATGTTTAGTTTATTTGTTTCAACAAACAATAGTTTGAATGATGATATTAGATTAAAGAGAATCATTCAATTGACATCATGTTTTATTTGCGTTTATGATTGGTTTAATGAAATTATGTTCTGATTTGATAGGATAGGACTTCGATTCCAATTGAGTTATAAGTTGAACTAGTGAATTGGATATTGTGATTGCTATAAGTGGATTCTTAGATCCTTAGTCTTTTAATTATTAGTTTTTAAAATCTTCTATTTTGTTGGATTAAAAACCCCTACAACTGTTTACCTTTAAATTAGTTCTGGTTGTATTTCCCATTCCATGAGGATTTGACCTCGGTCTCTCCAAGTGATTACTGCATCATACCCTTGTACTTGTAGTTGTCAGCCCTTGGGTTCGATCAAGTTTTTAATGTTGTTGCGAGAGTCGTGTTGAACACAATTAGGTTTAGATTTTCTACGTTTGATTTCCGTTTTGGGTTAGGCTTTTCTATTTCTCTGAATTTTTCTAACTTAGGTTATTTTTTGGTTTTTTAAAATTACAAATTTTAATTTTTAGGGTTTATTTTCTTTTATTTATTGTTTTCAGAATTTCTAACATCTCTAACATAATTGTTTGTTTCTATTTTATAAGTGTCTTCTAGTTTTAGTCCTCCTTGATCGGTAACATCCTTGCTCACTCCCACTACTTGTTTCCCTAATTACTATAGAATTTTTATTTTTTTTTGTAAGACTTAGGGTTAGGTTCTAAAATTAGAGTTTTGTGTGTTGCATGCCTAATTGGGTAAGGGATTATACATTAAGACTTCTAAGTGAATGGGGTTTAGTCGACGAGCTCACAATCCATCGACGAGTTAGAAAATATCTAAATACTCCTAAAACATCATCAAGAAATATGGTAGAAATTGAACAAAATTTTGATTAGAATCCTATGCGGAACACACCACCAGTTAGCACGGTGCATGATGAGAATTAAGTATACCAAGTTCCACTGGCCTGGACTTTAATTGATTATTTACAACTGGCGAGAACAAGTACACATTCCTGCATGATTCTCCCAACTAACGCAGGAAATGTAGATTTAAACCGGGGGTTACCCAATTACTCCCTAAATTCCATGGACTTATGCAGACAGTTCATACTTACACCTAAAAGAATTTAAAGAGATTGTCGCAACCATACACTTTAACAATATTCCTACTGATGTAATTAGACTGAAAATATTCACATTATCTCTTAAGGAGCACCCAGTCCTATCAAAATATGCAGTTAAAGGAGATTCAAGGAGATATGTTTCACACTTACTTTGAGGAAACTAACTCGAGGGAACGGCCCGTTAGCAGGTGCGTAGCGTGTGATCTATTTCTCTTGGAAATGAGCAATGGGATCGGGGAAGGAGAGATTTAACAGTGTATTTCGCAGGGAACCGAGAGATATTATAGGGAAGGAGAACCGATACCCTATGTTCTGGTCAGGTTCTATTCAAAATAGGACTGATGTCCATAAAAATGATCATTGCTGGGAAGTAAATACTGGAATGGAAATAGAAGATCTGATGTGTTTGGGGAGGATGGAAAAAGAGAGGAAACCAATCTGGCTGATGTTGATGTGTTCAGCAATTCCAGAACTCAGCTATTTTGCAAGGATGATATAAGTGTACAGCATAGGTGTGGTGTAAATGCTATCTTATCTAGCTCCTAGATTTGTCAAATTTGTAGTGCTAAAACCTCTTGGAATCTATATCTTGTGTTACTCAACTTTATATCATCCTTGCCTACATTCAAGAAGTTCAAATTCAAGATCAAGCATCTAAAATTCAAGTTCAAGAAGTTCAAGTACAAGAAATAAGTGATTCAAGTACAACTTTAAGTACTACTTCAAGTTTTCAAGCTTCAACTATGTTAAGACAGTGTGTATTACTTAAGAATACATGCTCAACTTCAAAGTACTTCAAGATGACAAGATTTAAAGTACTTCAAGATGACAAGCTTTAAAGTACGTTAAGATGATAAGCTTCAAAGTACTTCAAGATAAACTATCAACCGAAGCGAATGATGTTTCAATGTTCAATTTTCACCGATAAGGTATGAATGACCCTAGATTGACCATAGGTTAGGTTATATTGATTGCATACTTAAATTGGGTCATTATATAATTTTGTAGGCTTTTTCTCAACTAGTCTAACCCTATGTTCGACTAGTCCAGACGGTGGCTCGACCAGTCCAAGAATTCCCTCGACCAATCCAAGGTTTGTTACTAATTTTTGAGATTTTTTGTTGGACTGTTGACCAGTCCTGGAGACTGCTCAACCAGTCAAGCAGGCTCGACTCGAAGTCTAGCAACCATTCTTGGTCCCACTTGGCCAGTCAAGCAAGGCACTCGACCAGTTGAGGAATAGTCTTATCTTATCGCGCCCGAAATATTTTAAAATTTGTTGGTCCTTCGACTAGTCGAACTGACCACTGGGCTAGTTGAGTGAACAGTATTTGTGCCTATAAATTGAGCACGAATTTCAGAGTTTGGTAAGTCATTCAAGCAAAATTAAGACACCACTGTGAGAGATAAGTTTGTGAAATTCTTAAGCTATATTTGAAAAGGCCAAGCTATATGTCCTAGAGGGAGGGGGGGGGGGGGGGCGTGAATAGGACTATGCCCATTTAAAATGATAACAACAGAATTTAAACAATAAGATAGCCTTATTGTTTAAATTCCTTTTGACAAGCTTTAAAATGATAACCTCTTGGAATCTATATCTTGTGTTGCTCAACTTTATATCATCCTAGCCTATATTCAAGAAGTTCAAATTCAAGATCAAGCATCTAAAATTCAAGTTCAAGAAGTTCAAGTACAAGAAATAAGTGATTCAAGTACAACATCAAGTACTACTTCAAGTTTTCAAGCTTCAACTACGTTAAGACAGTGTGTATTACTTAAGAATACATGCTCAACTTCAAAGTACTTCAAGATGACAAGCTTTAAAGTACTTCAAGATGACAAGCTTTAAAGTATGTTAAGATGATAAGCTTCAAAGTACTTCAAGATAAACTATCAACCGAAGCGAATGATGTTTCAATGTTCAATTTTCACCGATAAGGTGTGAATGATCCTAGATTGACCATAGGTTAGGTTATAATGATTGCATACTTAAATTGGGTCATTATATAATTTTATAGGCTTTTTCTCAACTAGTCCAACCCTATGTTCGACTAGTCCAGATAGTGGCTCGACTAGTCCAAGAATTCCCTCGACCAGTCCAAGGTTTGTTACTAATTTTTGAGATTTTTTGTTGGACCGTCGACCAGTTCTGGAGACTGCTCAACCAGTCAAGCAGGCTCTACTCGAAGTCCAGCAACCATTCTTGGTCCCACTTGGCCAGTCAAGCAAGGCACTCGACCAGTTGAGGAATAGTCTTATCTTATCGTGCCCGAAATATTTTAAAATTTGTTGGTCCTTCAACCAGTCGAACTGACCATGGGCTAGTCGAGTGAACAGTATTTGTGCCTATAAATTGAGCACGAATTTCAGAGTTTGGTAAGTCATTCAAGCAAAATCAAGACACCACTGTGAGAGATAAGTTTGTGATATTCTTAAGCTATATTTGAAAAGGCCAAGCTATATGTCCTAGAGGGGGGGGGGGGAGTGAATAGGACTATGCCCATTTAAAATGATAACAACGGAATTTAAACAATAAGATAGCCTTATAAACAAATAAATAAAAGATATAACTATAATCAATTCACAATACTGAAATGTAAAGCAACCTCAAATGTGTGAGTATTGAGAGATTGATACAAATGTTGTTCTAAGGACAACCTTACACCAAAAACCAAGGTTTATGGTAGGACAACTTGATTCCTAGAAAGGTCTTTGTATAAAAAACTCAAACTTGATACAGAGGAATAAATAGATAAATAACAAGGAAATGAAATCTAAGTTATTACAACATTCCCATAATGCTTGAAACGTAAAAGATTACAACATTCACATCCACAAATACATTCCACAAACTTGAATGATAAAAGATATAGAAAATAAATCACACATCCACAAAACGCAAAGAATTATAGTGGATTTCCTGTGTGTACACCAACTATTAAACAACAGCCACACAGCTTGCTACTCCACTCCTAATATCCTCACACAGGGGATATCAGCGTTCACTATGAAAATAGGTTTCTCAGGTTCACCTAAAACCCTCACAATTGTGTCTTTCAAATGGGCTTACACAATTCAAAAAACCCCACTTCTGAGTTTTCTGGCTCTCCTCAGATAACCAATAGATTGAGATTTTTTTCGCTTAATCTCAAATAAAACCAAAAGAAGGAAATTTACAATAATGTAAAATACCTGGATTTCTCCTTTTGTTGTAGCCGAAAGAACCAAGTCGGAGTAGAAGTTTAATATCCAATACTCACTTGAAATGGTTCTAGGTTCTAATTGATTTTAAATTAAACCAGTTGGGCTAGCTCTATTTGATTTTGATTCCAAGAAGAAGGAATACAACAATTCCTCTTTCAAATCAGATTGGAATATATAAACAAAATCAAATTAATAAAGCTAACAAAAGAGAATATTAAATATGCACAATATAGCTTAAAAAGAACACAAACTTATCTCTCAGAGTGATGCCTTGATTTTACTTGAATTGAATACCAAACTCTAAAATTCGTGCTCTATTTATAGTTGCAGAAACCGCGTCTACGACTGGTCATGTGGCCACCACGACTGGTCGTAGGATGAACTGCATTTTGAAATTTTAAGCGCGATCAGATAAAACCGTTCCACGACTGGCCATAGGCTGTTCACGACCGGTCGAGAGCCTTCCACGACCGGTCGTGACCTTCCCACGACTGGTCGTGAGGAACTAAAAATAGTCGCTGGAGTTTGAGTCGAAGCCGTAGGACTGGTCGTGAACGAGTTGTACACTGTTCACACGATTGGTCGAACAGACTCCAGGACTGGTCGAAGCTCAACCAAAAAATTCTGAAAATTTGCAACAACTTAGGACTAGTCCTGAAATTTCTCAGACTGGTTGAGCCAGTGCTAGGACTATTCGAACAGAGTCCAGAACTAGTCTTAGAACAGTCCAAATACATGTAAAGAGATTCAATTTGATTTATGTATACAAAATGACCTACCCTAAGGTTAGTCTAAGGTCAATCATACCTCGAAAGTAATGTATGAACATTGAGACTTCATTTCTTTAGATGATGGTTAACCTTTGAGAATTATGAAACTTGAGATCTCTATACTTGATGTAGCTTGAATTTAAGATCTTCTAAAGCTTGGACTTGAATTCTTCTTCATCTTAAGTTGTACTTGAGTCTTGAACAAGAACTTGTCTTCTGATGTAGCTCTTGAAATATTCTAAACTTTGAAGCTAACAAGAGTGGACAATATACTTGACCTTGCATGTCTTGACATAGAGCTTCATTCTCAACTAGAAGCATTGTTATGCAGTGCCTTGAACATATATATATCCTCATGCTACACAAGACACATATTTTGTTTTTGGCACAACAAAATTTGACAATCAAAGGAGCAAGCAAGACCTGCACTTACAAACTCCCCCTTTGTCAAATTTGTGACAAAACACACTTAACAAAAATATGACCAATATGAACACAAAGAATCATGCACCAGTTATAAAAGTAAACCGGTTACAGCCTGGTTCAAGAATCATGCACCAGTTATCAACAACTAGCACATATCATCATGAACTAGTCAAAACACCTTCTTACTTACTCCCCCTGAGTAGCACACATATATTCCAAAAAATAATATATATACTATCCCACAATCCATATGCATTCCAAATCAAACTTGAGAATCTTCTCCCCCTTTTTGTCACAAAATGACAAAGGAAGGAAATAAGAAATGGATAAGGATAATAAACAAGAGAGTAATGAAAGGATTAACTAGTTAAGATATGCAAGTAATATAAGCAAATTCAAAGTTCACATATCATTAACCAGCTGAAACAAAAGTCAGTCATACAAACTGAAGTAAAATCAAAGTTCACACACTAACAAAAGTAGTATAAAAGTTATTACAAACCAAAGGATAAAACACTTAATTAGATCCTGAGGAAGGAGCAGGTATGGTAGGATCCATTTGATGAAGGCCCTTATTTAAGCCCCTAAGATACTTGCGCATATATTTAAATTGTAAATCATGGGTAACATTCATGTTCTCTACCTTCTCCTCAAGTGCCCGAAGATGAGCATCAAAATCGGATGACTCATAGTCAGGATCATTTGTAGAGTCTGATTCAATTTCATAAAAAATGTCATCCATATTGATATCATCAGGAGGAAGATCGCCACCTTCTTCTTCATTCCCAGCTTCAGCACCAACACCACCCACATTCACTTGGCTAGGAGCCAAATCCAAATTCATCTTGTTAATATTAGAATCGTTAAAAATAAGGTGATGAATAGGAGCCTCTCCAACAGTCATAGCAACTAGCATGTGAGTAGCTAACACAGTCATAAGATAGGCAAATGAAATATCACTGTGTCCTGGATGGAGACGAAACTGAATGATGAAATGACAGATTAGAGAAGGAAGACAAACTTTAGTACCAGAGATGACGGAATGCAAAACCTGAACCATAAAGGAAGTCAGTTCTATTTTATTACCAGAACGCGGATACAGATTTGAAGTAAAGATTCTGTGGAGAACCTTATATCTAGGTAATAAGTACTTTCAGGGGAGCGCATTCCCTTTATGAGTCCATTGCACATCCAGATTGCATAAATCTCTAGTTAACATATGTTTTTTGGATTCCGACGGTTTTTCAACTAGAGTCTGAATAGGAATACCTTCGTCATTAACAGGTATGTCAATTAGAGCCGAAATTAGATGACGGTCTATATCAAATGGACCTTCTCTAGTTACAATTTAAAACGTTAAATTCTCAGTCAAAAATTCAGAAATACAGGCAAACATAGCCTACGCAATAGACTGGTACACTGGCCCACCCCAATGTAGGATGTTATCCCAACCTACAGATTGGAGAAGTGGAAGGAGACCAAAAGGAGTAATGTGATCAATAAACACAGGACGCTCAACAATAACATTGTGCAATCGTAAATCCCGCACATGGGAGGGGTCATCTTCGGGTGACCGAAGGTGGCGCCTTGTTATAGTTGATCGCGATGAGGAAGCACCACGGGAAGTTTTCTTTTTACCTATAGCATCCATTTACAACTAAGAAATGAAGGAATCAAGTGAGTGTAAAAAGATATAGAGTGAGTTTCTTCAAAATCAAATTTTGAGAAGAAAACCCCAAAAACCTCAAGAAAACTTGAAATCAAGCACTCCAAGGAAGAAAATGAAGTGAATAGAGCTTGAATATATAAGAATAGCTGAAATAGTGCACTAACCTTGATGAATCCAACAGTTGGGTACGATTAGTCGTGCTATAACCCGTTGGAGAAGAAATAGGAAATGAGGAAGATGAGTTTTTTTCCAAATTAAAATAGGTCCAGTGTGCTACACGACTGGTCGTGAGACATCCTCGACCGGTCGTGCCATGACTGGTCGAGCATGTCCTCGACTGGTCGTGTACCAACAAAAATATGCATTTTTCATGAAAATTTGAAATTTAAAACAATAAATTATCAAATATATATACACTATGATACAAATATGCATGAATAATCAATTTAGAATGCACATACCAAGATCAAATTTTAATTTATTAAACCTGCTTTTGTCGAGCGATTTTGTGAAAATGTCAGCAAGTTGAGTCTCGGTCAGAATGTTTTCTAAAGATATCTGCTTTTCTTCCACTAATTCATGAATGTAATGAAACCTAATATCAATGTGCTTGGTACGTGAATGCTGGATTGGATTTTTAGAAATATTTATTACACTGGAATTATCACAATATAAGACCATAGAATCCTGTATAATTCCATAATGCTCAACATACGTTTCATCTAAACAAGCTGATTACATGCATTTCCAGCTGCGATGTATTCAGCCTCAACGGTAGAGAGTGATATAGAACTTTGTTTCTTGTTAAACCAAGAAACTAAACAATTTCCAATATAGAAACAACCACCACTGGTTGATTTTCTATCATCGATATTACCAACCCAATCAGCATCTGAGTACCCAGCCAACTGAACACTAGTCTCATGTGGATACCAGAGAGCCAAATTAGCTGAACTTGCGATATATCGCATAATCTGCTTAATAACAATTAGATGAGACTCTTTAGGATCATATTGATATCTAGCGCAAATACCAACAATAAAAGCAATATCAGGTCTACTTGCAGTTAAATAAAGTAAACTACCAATCATGCTACACTATAATTTAGGATCTATACTTTTACCTGTAGAGTCCTTTAAGAGTTTTAAAGTTGTACTCATAGGAGTATCAAAAATTTTACCATTTTCAAATCTGAACTTTTTAATCAAGTTCAAAGCATATTTGGTTTGAGAAATAAAAATACCATCAGGTTGTTGTTTTACTTGCAACCCTAGAAAATAATTTAATTCCCCAACCATGCTCATTTCAAACTTAGATTTCAGTAAATATGCAAACTCAACAGTCATGTTAGTACAGGTAAATCCATAAATAATATCATCAATATAGATTTGTACCATTAAGATATGATCGTTATGTTTCTTAATAAAGAGAGTCTTATCAACACTTCCCATTTTAAAATTATGACTTAGAAGAAATTTAATCAATTTTTCGTACCATGCCCTGGGAGCTTGTTTCAAACCATAGAGAGCCTTTTTAAGGCGATAGACATGATCAGTGTTCTTAGGGTATTCAAAACCCATTGGTTGTTCAACATACACTTCTTCATGTAGATCACTATTTAAGAAGGCACTTTTTACATCCATTTGATAAATTTTGAATTTTCTATAGTAAGCAATGAATATAAATAATCTGATTGCTTCAAGATGTGCTATGGGGCAAAGGTTCATAATAATCTATTCCTTCAATTTGAGTGTACCCTTCTACAACCAGTCTAGCCTGGTTTTGAATTATATTACAAAGTTCATCAGATTTATTTTTGAAAATCCACTTAGTTCCAATAATATGTTTATCTTTAGGTCTAAGAACAAGATACCAAACATCATTTCTAACAAATTGATTAAGCTCTTCTTGCATCGCAACTATCCAGTTTTTGTCAGTAAGAGTTTCTTTTATGTTAGTTGGTTCAATCTGGGATGTAAAACATACGTAATTATATATGTCTTCAAGTTGTTTACGAGTGCGCACACCAGTGAGAGGGTTTTTAAGAATCTAAGTGGTTGGATGATCTTTAATAATCCTCAATTCTGAATTGTTTTGACTTGATGAAGTATCTGGTTTGTCAATTAAAAGAACTTCATCATGAAATAGCAGTGAAGACCACTTTAGTTGAAGTAAGAATATGCCAATATGTCCTAGAGGGGGGTGAATAGGACTTTTAAAGTTTTTATGGTTTATTCAAAATCCTATTACACTAATCCTAATCAGCAAGCACATATTAGGATTACTTAAAAATAACTCTACTGACTTCCAAGCCCGGAAGAGGATCCAATCATAAACTATTTAAGAAGTAAACAATATGCAAACTAGTTTATGATGGATATGACTGTGTATGTGTGTGAGGCATGATCTCAAATATTCAGATATGGAAGTAGTAAAGTAAATCACAAAAAAGAAGAATGACAATCTCAAACACAGTCATTTTTATAGTGGTTCGACGATTAGTCTACTCCACTCCTGGTAGCGCACTCAACCCTTGAGTGTGTCAGATTTCACTAAGGAGGTGTCACAGCGGTTCACCACAAATCCAAGGTTTTAAATCAGGTTCACCTTCAACCTTTACAACCTACACTAAGGCTGACTGTTTATACTCTCACGATCAAGGGTCAACACAACGCACCCACTTTTAGGCACACTGGCCAAGGATCTTCAATAAGACCCTACCGGTGGTTTTATGCGGTTTACCCCAAACCTGAGGTTTCACATGATTCACTTCAAACCTAAGGTTTTGACTGATTCACCTTCAACCAGATGTTTATGCTCTCCACAGAGCAAGGGTCCACACAACGCACCCACCACGTACACTCCCGTCGGAGGCCTCTTACGAGGGCTTGAAGGGGTGAAAAACACCTAAGGCCCAATCCTAAAAAGGAATGATCGCAAGTGTCCTCTGGACTATAGATACTTACATATAAGTGGATGAGTCCCATTAAGCATATTGACGAAGATCTCCTCCTTTGTTGATGAAGAGTCTTCAGTCTCCTTGATCCGCAACTCAAAAGATGTACCAATGCATGGCGACGAGTTGGGTTAAGGTTATGATGAAATCCTACTCTGAAAAGATTTTCTTATAAGGAAGATAGAGCGATTTCAATCATCTATGTATTCAAGGCATCCCAGCTTCATGATTTTCCATTAAGGTAGCAGCTGAAGGATCCTTGAATGCAGAAGTTCATTCTCCAATCCACTCTATTAAATATCAATGGTAAGGGTGGATTGGAGGATGAACTCCCTTGAGAGAAAAGGCTTTGGGTATAAGATTTAAGGTTAAAAACTCAAAAGCTCTCTCTTCTTTCTCTCATAGCAACTGTAACGCCCTAAAAATCGGGGGTCGAGTAGCAACTCAACACCCGAGTTCCAAAGCATCACTTATGCAACATAAATGCTTATGATTGAATGTTGTCTGTGTTAGTTCAATAATCATGAGTGGCATTATACCAAAACGGTAATTCATACTCCAGATGAAGTTATAAAACACAAGCGGAAAACTGAAAGATGTATATAGATATATATGAAGCCAGAAATGTCACAATCGGTCTCCAAAGTATGAACACTTTACTGAGTCACCATATACATGTATTTGTTTCAAAAATCAAAATGCCAAAAATGGTACAACTATAATGGTATACCCTGTAGCCCCGTCATCTGAATGGCCTAAGCGTAGCCTCCAGAGAACTGCATGTAGGAGAACTCATCCTGATCATCATAGTAATCAGGCTCAGCCTCCTGTGTCTCGTCAATACCTGCATGTAAGACAGAGTCTGGTGGGTGTCCAGAACACCGTCCCGTAACGTGGGAGTGAGTAGCTAACTCAGTGGAACAACAAAGTATAGGTTAACATGTTATCAATTAAGTCTAGCAGTAATGATAAAGAAGTACATCAAACACTCCTAAATACTCTTATTAATGCAAGTAATGCAGCAGTATGATGCATGCTCCTCCATGCCCTGCCGTCCCTCATGCGACACCATCTTACGTCCAGCATACGTTCATCCCTCAGTGCTCCACATCTTCCAGGCACATGCAGTGCTATGGTATGAGCGTGATTACCGAGTTATTATTAGTTCTTTTCATATAACAGTATTGGGAAACTAAGGTACCTTCCTTATATCATTCCCAAATAATGATCCATTCTAGGGTCGTCAGTCTTAGATAATCTCATACGATGATGCGGTTCTAGGTCACTGTAAAGGGCTGCCAGGGCTATTAAACGCACTCGTTACACCACTCCCCCATCACCTTATCAATACAGGCCTAGTTTATACTCTTTTTACTACGTGAAGGCTCGCCGCCTCTCCGCAGATTCAGAGTATGCTCGAGGTCATTACAAAAGGCTCGTCACTAATCAGTATAGGCCGACAGCTCGAATACAATGTCCCATACCACCGTATTCGACTCACGAGTCTGGGTTACTCACTGGTCACTACGGGGAGGATCGTGGCCCCAGCGTAGGCCGACAGCTCGGCCATGGTGTCCCATACCACCATGCCCCGCTCATGAGTCTTAGCGGATCGAGGTACCAAGGTTAACGGGGTTACACTAGTAAGTTTGGTACCCTAGGTTCAAGCAGTAGCATCCAAAGATGGTGAACATACATTAGACAGATCGGGTTACGTGACGAGCTCGACTAGCACAAGCGCACAACCAGCTGAACGACATGAAGTGCATGAGCACTTCCTATGGCCTAACCACTATCGCCAACCGAAGTACGACTCGGGTTCGTCAAACACATTCTATGTGGTGAAATGAATCTCAGCCATGACTTCAGCCTATTACCGATTGTCTAGACTATCACATAGCCCCAATCACATTCAAGTCGTAACCAGAAAGCATGTCTAATACTCAAAGCAGAATTAACAAAGTAATTCAAACATGTTAACAAGCATGTTATAAAGCACAATACAAACAGGAAATACAACACATACGTTTCATGAGTAAGTGGTTAACTTAAACAACGTACATGAAGGAAATCATACACATCATTAAGGTAGTTGAGAATTCTATCTCAACACCTACCTAAAGCACAATCATCTAAGTACTTACTCTTACAAACCTTTTCACAAACACTTAGAATACACTCTTTTAACATACATAGCATATACTAGCAAAAACATGTATTAGGGCGAACCCTTTCGCCAAGTAAGTATTATACACATATATAGCATGTTCATACAATAATTAATCATGGCAAACAGACTTTCAAAATTTGTACGTATACAGTAATTTCTACAAATCTACTAAATACACAATTTGCCATAATTTGCATACGCAACTGAAACGCAAAACGAACATCAGATTGTGCATGAACAATAACACCCAGATCATGAATCTACCATTATCTGACATTGAAAGGATTGAAAACCATAACCTATATGTCTAAAGTCCGCACCTTACGTCGTAGAAACGTAACGAACTTAACAGAAACTCTACGCCTTCGTCAACGTCGATACGACGACCTATATCACAAGGTAAGTCAGCTACTTCGCTACTTGCACCGATAGAAACCTTAAAACAGGTTAGGGTTAGGGTTTTTTTTACCTAGAAATGAAGTCGGAATCGCCGAAAAAGCGATTAGATCGTGATGGTTAAGCACGTATAGCACCAGGGTAGGATAACAGGAAGATTCTCCCACTTCTCACACACTTTCTTTCTCTTTCTTCTCTTCTCTCTCCTAGGGTTTTCTCAAATTCGTATGGTAGGAATGAGAGAGGGTTTAAGGTCCTTATATAGGCCTAAAACACTCCAAATTAGACCCAGGTTCAAGGTATACTTAAGTTATGTCCAAAGTGGGTCTGTTTCGTCTCAACGGAGCACTTTTGGAGCCCCCCCCCTGAGCCAAAGGTCGGACTTAAGCTCACTGACCTTGGATATAGGTCGAGTTAAGTTTTCATTCCAGTCTGGTTTCCAGATCGCACGTGGTGGACCAGTTTCAATTCAACGGCCATAGAAACTCGATCAGGGTTACAAATACACAGACATGTATGGGAAATGTTTCCTGATCAGAGGGTGTATTTGGGTCAGATTCCGATGGTCTGATTGCTTATATTTGACCCGTAAACATCAAGTCTCAGATTACTTAAATTTGATTTAATGTCTAAAGAAAACCAGGATTTCTCACACTCCTCACTCCGGGCTCAAACGAATAGCCGTGGGACACTATCTGAATTTGATCTCTGAGATGGTTATCAAGCCCAGCAAGGCGGTCCTAAACGCTTAATCTCGTGGTCATTGGACTTTCGACGTGCAGTCCTGATCCGATACGGAGTTTCAATGTGCTCCCAAGAGCAACTGGGTAATGAGATTGATCCTAGATTTTAGGGTAACCTAGCGTCAATGATTCTACAAGTTTTAGGTCTTGCAGATCGTATTTAAAGCGATGCAAGCAGATTTCGTGGCTAATCTAGTTTAGCACTTAGTTGACTTTGTCTAATTTCTAAAGGATTTGATCCTAAGTGGGTTCTGCCCGAAGTGGTACTCTGGTCTTTGTATGAAAATTTTTGAGACGTTACAATCTACCCCCCTTAAAGAAAAATTTCATCCTCGAAATTAGTACCTTTTCGTACTCCTCGAGAAGTTGCGGGTAGTTCTTTTTTATCTCGGCTTCAGTCTCCCAGGTAGCTTCCTCCTCTGTATGATGCGTCCACAGTACCTTCACGAGTGGAATCACCTTACTGCACAACACCTGCTCCTTCCTGTCTAGGATACTGTCGGGCGCAGTACATATGTAGCATCCTCGCTCAACTGTACCTGCTCCCAATGGATGATGTGGGAAGGATCAGGGACGTATATCTTCAGCATAGATACATGAAATACGTTGTGTACAGCTGCAAGTGGTGTGGGCAAAGTAAGACGATACGCCACCGCCCCCACTCGATCGAGTATCTGAAATGGGCCAATGAACCGCGGCGTAAGCTTCCCCTTCTTCCCAAATCGAAGGACTCCCTTTATAGGGGAAACTCTGAGGAATACATGATCTCCAACCTCAAATTCAAGTGGTCGCCGCCTCATATCGGCATAACTCTTCTGTCTGCTCTAGGCCGTCAGAAGTCGACGTCTGATAATGTCGATCTTCTCTGAGGTCGCCTGTACTAAATCCGGGCCAACCAAACTGCGTTCGCCAACCTCCGCCCAACAATGCGATGTTCTACAAGGGCGACCATACAGGGCCTCGTAAGGAGCCATACCAATACTAGCCTGAAAACTGTTATTGTAGGCGAACTATGCGTACGAGAGGCAGTCATTCTAACTGTCCTTGAAGTCCAAAACACAGGCCCGTACAATATCCTCAAAATCTAATTCACCCGCTCTGTCTGCCCGTCGGTCTGAGGGTGAAATACGGTACTGAACTTCAACTTCACACCCATCGCTTCCTGGATACGAGTTCAGAAGATAGATGTGAATCGCGTGTCTCTGTCCGACACAATCTCTAAGGGAACTCCATGCAGACGCACTATTTCTTTGATGTACAACCTAGCCAATTCGTCTGCAGAGTTCGCCACTCTGATAGGGAGAAAATGAGCCTTGATTTGGTTAATCAATCCATGATCACCCAAATAGAGTCATAACCCTTTCTCGTCTTCGACAACCCCAAGATAAAGTCCATAGAGATGAAGTCCCACTTCCATTCAGCTATGGGCATGGGCTGAAGGAGTCCAGGAGGTCCGCGATGTTCGGCCTTGACCTGCTAACATGTGAGACAATGTGAAACATACTCTGCGATGTGGACCTTCATATTGTCCCACCAATACGACCGCTTCATATCCTGATACATCTTCGTGCTATCAGGATGCATCACGAGCTTCGATCTATGGGCATTCTCGAGAAGCTTTGTCTCAAGTCCTAAATATCTGGGACGCATAGGTGGCCACAGTATCGTAGGCCCCCATCTGTGCTAACTCTCCACTCGGAGTCCACAACATCGCTAGCTTGCTCTCGAAGCTCAGACAAATGCTCGTCGCCCTTCTGGGCCTTGATAATCCAATCATCAATAAGTGGCTGCACCCGAACGTGTGCGACACAATCGAATGGCTCCTCCACTGTGAGCTTTTGCTCGAAGTCCCGCACAACTCCAACATATCCGACTTTGCTATCATCAGCGGAGCCGCAAATGCTATAGCCTTCTTGCGACTCAACGTGTCTGCCACAATGTTAGCCTTGCCAGGATGGTAGGAAACCTCGAACTTAAAATCCTTTAAGGTCTCCGTCCATCGGCGCTGCCTCATATTCAAGTCCAGCTGGGTGAATATATACTTAAGGCTCTTGTGGTCGTAAAAAAGCTCAAACTCCTCTCCGTAGAGGTAATGTCTCTATAGCTTCAATGCGAATATGACCGCTACTAACTTAAGGTCGTGTGTAGGGTAATTCTCCTCGTGCTTCCTTAATTGTCTCGAGGCATACGCAATCACCCTGTCCTTCTGCATAAGGACACAACCCAAACCAATGCGAGAGGCGTCAGTGTATATAGTATACTTAACCCCTTGTTCTTACAATACTAACACAGGGGCAGATGTCAGTCTGTCCTTTAGCTCCTGAAAAGCTGCTTCCGCCTTCTCATTCCAGGCGAACTTCAGATCCTTCAGTGTCAACTGAGACAACGGTCTGGCTATCTTCGAGAAATCTCGAATGAATCGTTGGTAATAGCCTGTCAGGCCCAGAAAACTCCTCACCTCAGTAACCGAACCAGGCTGCTTCCAATCCTGAACTGCGGCTACCTTAGCAAGGCCCACAGCTATCCCTTCCTTGGACACCATGTGTCCTAGGAACTTGACTTCCTCCTTCTAGAAGTCGCATTTCTTATACTGCGCGAACAACTGGTTCTTCCTCAGAGTATCTAGGACTGCCTGTAAGTGTTCCTCGTTCTCTTCCCGACTCACAGAGTATATCAGGATGTCATCTATAAATACGATGATGAATCGGTATAGAAATGGCCGAAACACCCGGTTCATCAAGTCCATGAACACGGCCGGTGCGTTCATAAGACCGAACGATATCACAAGGAACTTGTAATGCCCAAAACAGGTCCTGAAAGCCGTCTTCTGCACGTCTTCATCCCTGACGCGCAACTGATGATACCCTGACTGTAAATCGATCTTCAAAAAATACTTTGCCCCTTTCAACTGATCAAACAGATCGTCTATCCTGGGTAAAGGATATTTGTTCTTCACGGTCAACTGGTTTAACCTACAGTAATCAATACATAACCGTAGCGACCCATCTTTCTTCTTGACAAACAACAGAGGTGCTCCCCAAGGAGACACGCTAGGTCGTATGAAGCCCTTCTCTACCAATCCATCAATCTGTTTCCTCAATTCCTCCATCTCACATGGAGGCATGCGATACATCGGTAATGAAATAGGTGTCGCCCCAGGCACAAGATCAATGGTGAAGTTGATCTCGTGCCTAAGAGGCAACTCAGGAATCGGTTCAAACACGTCCGTAAAAGCCTGAACTACAGGCGTATCCACAAGCGTCGGAACATCAGTAGCCTCCAATGAAGAAGCAAAACACCACAACTGAGAAGCGTGACTGACCTGAACAGGGAAAGTAAAAGCCGTGCCCTCTGGTCCGTGGGTTGTAACCATCCTAGTCTCGCAATCGATCTCTGCTCGCATCTTAGTAAGCCAGTCCATACCGAAAATGACGTCGTCATGGAATAAGGGGACGACGATCAGGTCGACTAATATAGTTCTGCCACCCAAGTCTATCGGGCAACCCTCACACATACTAGTAACATCAGAGAAAGTCCCTGTGACAGTGATGACCCTCACTCCCCTCGTAGGAGCAGTGATCAACCCTAGTCACTTGACTGCCGTGCATGAGATCATAGAGGTAGTGGACCCTGTGTCCACCAGCAAGAAGATAGGAATACCTTGGACGTGAGCAGTGACCTCGAAGGCCATAGGTGCTGTCTCCGGCTCCTCCGCCGTAAGTGCATGAATGCGTGCCTGCTGAGGTCGATTGGGTTGAGGCACCATAGGTCATTGTGGTGGCCTAAAACGAGGTGCAGGTGGTCTGAAGGATGGATGTGCAAGTGCTGTCCGTAGTGGTGGAGCCGATAAAGCCTGATGGCGAGGACGATCAATTCACTGCGGTGGTGCAAACCCACTGTCTCTCATCCGTGCAAAGCAACTCTCTGCAGGGTGACCCTATTTCCCGTAGTAAGAACAGGTCACACCTGAACGCCTCATCGGAACTACTAGCATCGCAATCCTGGGAGGAGAGTCAATACGAGGCCCCTTACCGAGGAATGGCCTGCTCTGGATATCTGGTCATGGCCTAGGAATCATAGGGCCAAGAGAACGTGTCAGTCGCTCAACATCCTGCTCCGCGCGCATAGACATATGAACCAACTCGGCATAGGAGGGTATGCTGACATAGCACATCTTCGACCGAATATCAGGTCGCAAGACCTCAGAAAAATATCGTATCCGCATCGGTTCATCAGCGAGTATCGTAAGGACATATCTGCCCAGCTCAGTAAATCGATGCTCGTACTCGGTAACTGTCATGCCTCCCTGCCTGAGTCATTTCAGGTAGTTTTGGGATGTTTCTGATACATAACTGTATGTACCGATTTCTAACGGCTGAGATGGGGTGAATTGTGATCTAAACCTGTCGTTTGATGGTCTAGAAGTGTTTTGGAGTAGACTCGTGCGATTGCGGTGGAGTACAGACTCAAACAAAATGACTGATTTCAGTGAACTTCGCCAATTGGCGAAATTGGGATACCTGGGACTGTTTCTACATTTCCTCGCACCCTCCTATGTCGAAATACGTCAGCGTACGTCATGTGACCATAACCCAGGTCCGGTTTAATACAAATCATGCTTTGATACCAACTTGTAACGCCTTGAAAATCGGGGGTCGAGTAGCAACTCAACACCCAAGTTCCAAAACATCACTTATGCAACATAAATGCTTATGATTGAATGTTGTCTGTGTTAGTCCAATAATCATGAGTGAGATTATACCAAAACAGTAATTCATACTCCAGATCAAGTTATAAAACACAAGCGGAAGACTGAAAGATGTATGTAGATATATATAAAGCCAGAAATGTCACAATCGGTCTCCAGAGTATGAACACTTTATTGAGTCACCATATACATGTATTTATTTCAAAAATCAAAATTTCAAAAATGGTACAACTATAATGGTACACCCTGTAGCCCCGTCATCTGAATGACTTAAGCGTAGCCTCTAGAGAACTGCAAGTAGGAGAACTCATCCTGATCTTCATAGTAATCAGGCTCAGCCTCCTGTGTCTCGTCAATACCTGCATTTAAGACAGAGTCTGGTGGGTGTCTAGAACACTATCCAGTAACGTGGGAGTGAGTATCTAACTCAGTGGAACAATAAAGTATAAGTGAACATGTTATCAATTCAGTCAAGTAGTAATGATAAAGCAGTACAATCAAACACTCCTAAATATTCTTATTAATGCAAGTATGAATGTAGTCATGATGCATGCCCTCGTCAATGCTCCTTCATGCGACACCATCTTACGTCCGCGGCATGCGTTCATCCCTCAGTGCTCCACATCTTCCAGGCACATGCAGTGCTATGGTATGAGCGTGATTACCGAGTTATTATTAGTTCTTTTCATACAACAGTATTGAGAAACTAAGGTACCTTCCTTATATCATTCCCAAATAGTGATCCATTCTAGGGTCGTCAGTCCTACATAATCTCATACGATGATGCGGCTCTAGGTCGCTGTAAAGGGCTGCCAGGGCTGTTACATGCACTCATTACACCACTCCCCCATTACCTTATCAATACAGGCCCAGTTTATACTTTGTTTACTACGGGAAGGCTCGTCGCCTCTCCGCAGATTCAGAGCATGATCGAGGTCACTACAAAGGGCTCGTCACCAATCAGTATAGGACGACAGCTCGAATACAGTGTCCCATACCACCGTATTCAACTCACGAGTCTGGGTTGCTCATTGGTCACTACGGGGAGGCTCGTGGCCCCAGCGTAGGCCGACAGCTCGGCCACGGTGTTCCATACGACCATGCCTAGCTCATGAGTCTTAGCGGATCGAGGTACCAAAGTTAACGGGGTTACACTGGTAAGTTTGGTACCCTAGGTTCAAGCAGTAGCGTCCAAACATGGTGAACATACATTAGACAGATCGGTTACGTGACGAGCTCGACTAGCAGGAGCGCACAACCAGCTGAACCACATGAAGTGCATGAGCACTTTGCGTGGCCTAACCACTGTCGATAACTGAAGTACGACTCGGGTTCATCAAACACATCCTACGTGGCGAAATGAATCTCAGCCATGACTTCAGCCTGTTACCGATTGTCTGGACTATCACGTAGCCCCAATCACATTCAAGTCGTAACCAGAAAGCATGTATAATAGTCAAAGCAGAATTAACAAAGTAATTCAAACATGTTAACAAGCATGTTATAAAGCACAATACAAACAGGAAATACAACACATACATTTCATGAGTATGCAGTTAACTTAAACAACGTACATGAAGGAAATCATACACATCATTAAGGTAGTTGAGAATTCTATCTCAACACCTACCTAAAGCACAATCATCTAAGTACTTACTCTTACAAACATTTTCACAAACACTTAGAATACACTCTTTTAACATACATAGCGTATACTAGCAAAAACTTGTATTAGGGCGAACCCTTTCGCCAAGTAAGTATTATACACATATATAGCATGTTCATACAGTAATTAATCATGAAAAATAGACTTTCAAAATTTGTACGTATACAGTAATTTCTACAAATCTACTAAATACACAATTTGCCATAATTTGCATACGCAACTGAAACGCAAAACGAACATCAGATTGTGCATGAACAATAACACCCAGATCATGAATCTACCATTATCTGACATTGAAAGCGTTGAAAACCATAACCTATATGTCTAAAGTCCGCACCTTACGCCGTAGAAACATAACGAACTTAACAGAAACTCTACGCCTTCGTCAACGTCGATACGACGACCTATATCACAAGGTAAGTCAGCTACTTCGCTACTTGCACCGATAGAAACCTTAAAACAGGTTAGGGTTAGTGTTTTCTTACCTAGAAATGAAGTCGGAATCGCCGAAAAAGCGATTAGATCGTGATGGTTAAGCACATATTGCACCAGGGTAGCATAACAGGAAGATTCTCCCACTTCTCACACACTTTCTCTCTCTTTCTTCTCTTTTCTCTCCTAGGGTTTTGTCAAATTCGTATGGTGAGAATGAGAGAGGGTTTAAGGTCCTTATATAGGCTTAAAACACTCCAAATTAGACCTAGGGTCAAGGTATACTTAGGTTATGTCCAAAGCGGGTCTGTTCCGTCTCAACGGAGCACTTCTAGAGCCCCCCCTGAGTCAAAGGTCAGACTTAAGCTCACTGACCTTGGATCTAGGTCAAGTTAAGTTTTCATTCCAGTCAGGTTTCCAGATCGCACGTGGTGGATCAGTTTCAATTCAACGGTCACAGAAACTTGATCAGGGTTACAAATACACAGACATGTATGGGAAATGTTTCTTGATCCGAGGGTGTATTTGGGTCAGATTTCGACGGTCTGATTGCTTATATTTGGCCTGCAAACATCAAGTCTCAGATTACTTAAATTTGATTTAATTTCTAAAGAAAACCATGTTTTCTCACACTCCTCGCTCTGGGCTCAAACGAATAGATATCATGGTCATCGGACTTTCGACGTGCGGTCTAGATCTGATACGGAGTTTCAATGTGCTCCCGAGAGCAACTGGGTAATGAGATTGATCCTAGATTTTAGGGTAACCTAGCGTCAATGATTCTACAAGTTTTGGGTCTTGCAGATCGTATTTAAAATGATCCAAGCGGATTTCGTGGCTAATCTAGTTTAGCACTTAGTTGATTTGTTTAATTTCTAAAGGATTTGATCCTAAGTGGGTTCTGCCCGAAGTCGTACTCGGGTCTTTGTATGGTAATTTTCGAGACGTTACAACAACACTAGATAAGTCCTCTTTATATAGCAAATGGTTCCAACGGATATAAAACGGTCACATTTATGACAGAGTTCGATATCATCGAGCAGGTTCGATATCATCGAGCGTATACTCTCGATAGCATCGATGGTCTGCTCGATGACTCGAACTCAATGTCATACGCTTTTGAAACCTTTTGCTAGCTGGTCGATGAATCGAAACGATTGTCGATGTCATCAGATTTCGAACTCTGATTCCATCGATGAGAGGTTCGATTCATCGACACTTGAAAAATGAGAGAGACTTGACTTGATATATTTCAGGTTTTCATGAATAATCGAGGGACCTTCGAGATCATCAAAATTTTAATGTCGATGATATCGATAGCTGTGTCGATGCATCGATAAATTAAAAGGATTTTTCATAAAGCTTGTTGAACAGTTTATGTTCATGCTCGATGCAATTGATACGGCATGGATATCATCGATATTTAAATATCGATTCTATCGAGTGACTCCCGATCATAGATAAACCACCCTAAAATATTTTACTAGAGAACTTGGCGCCTAAGACTGATATCATCGAAGGCCTTCCGATATCATCAAGGTTTGAATTTTGATGGTATCGAGGAGGCTTCAATATATCGATGCTTATATGATATTCTTAAGAAAAAACAGGGGTGCCGAAAATCTGCCTGTCGATATTATCGAGTCAACTTCGATAGACTCGAGATTCGAATATCGATGATATCGATAGGTGTATCGATACATCAATAATTCCATCCATATGTGTATAAGGTTGCTGGACATATTTGGTCCTCTTTTTGATGGTATCGATGGAGCATCGAGGACTCGACATCGATTTGACCCCCGATCATATCGAGATGTGTATCGATAAAATTGATAAGGCAAGAAAACTTAGAGAATTTTCTTATTTTGAAAACGTTTTCTTATCCAAAAAACCCTATGATATTCTAACATTTTTTAAGGGTTTTAGTATACCTAGTGATTTGGGACAAGGGATGTGAGGCTCAGATTTACTTGCGGTGAGCTTACAGACATCCGGTTAAGGCAGACGCTTGAATTGATCTTCCTATCAGGCTTTGTAGTCTAACTGACTTAACACTCACTCTATTTGACAAACCAGGGCACTTTCACATCATTATCTGAACTTGGGGCAGGTGTATTCAAGTGATCGTCAATGACCACATTGATGGACTCTTGAATCACACCGGTTCTCTTGTTCAGTACACAATATGCGCGACTGTTTAAAGAATATCCTAAAAATCCCTTCATCACTTTTAGTGTCAAACTTACATAGATTTTCACGGTCACGTAAAATATAGCACTTGCTGCCAAAAACTCGAAAGTATTTGACAATAGGCTTCTTATTGAACCACATTTCATAAGCCATTTTATTATTAGATTTACTTGTATAAACCCGGTTGATTATATAGCAGGCAGTATTTACGGCTTCAGCCCAAAGATTTTTAGATAGTTTTATACTATTCAACATTACATTAGCCATTTCTTGAAGCACTCTATTTTTTGTTTCAACAATTCCATTTCGTTGTGGTGTTTTGGGTGCAGAGAATTCATGTGATATTCCCTGATCGCTACAGAATTTCTCAAAACTACTATTCTTAAATTCCGATTCATGATCGCTATGGATCTTACAGACTTGAGAACTTTTTTCAGTTTGGATTCGTTTGAGAACTCTTTTTACTTCATCAAGGGTTCTGATTTATCCCTTTTAAAAGCTACCTAAGTGAATCTAGTATAATCATCCACGATTACCAGTATATATTTTTTGCCACCTCGACTCTCCATCCTGGTTGGTCCTATAAGATCCATATGGAGAAGTTTGAGAGGTTTAAATGTGGCAGTGGAGTTCACCTTTTTGTGAGCACTCCTGGTTTGTTTGCCAATCTGGCATTCGTCACATATTTTGTCTACTTTCTATAATTTAGGTAGACCTCTTATCAGTTCTCTTTTGCTCAATCTGTACAGATTTCGGTAATGTACATGTCCAAGGTGTTTATGCCATAACTCAAACTCATTGGTATGGACCATGTAACACATTTGACTAGATAAGCTAGAATCACTAACAATATAGCAGTTTTCAGAAGTTCTACAACCATGTTGGAGCATAAAAATTATGAAGGGGAGAAAGATTCAAGAATGAAAACTGGACATAGAATGAAAGGAAAGCATGGAAGAAAGTTTGGTTAGTTGCACGGATCACGAAACAAAGAAGCTCCGTTGCGCGGATTGTGCAACCAGAAGGCAAGCATGCGCGGGACGCTCAACCAAGGAAGTTTGTTACGTGGATCGTGCAACCAGAAGGCAAGCTTACACGGGTCGCGCAACCAAGGAAGTTTGTGGCGCGGATCGCGCAACCAAAAGGCAAGCTTGAGTGGGTCGTGCAACCAAGGAAGTACGTTGCGCGGGTCGTGCAACCAGTAAACACTGTTGCACGGATTGTGCAATCAACAAAAGAAAAACAGTAAGAAGGCACAAGAATCGAGGATTGGCATGTGTGAAGAACCTATAAATATCCCATTCCCCCTCTCATTTGGTGATCGAAGATTTCAGAGAGCAGAGCAGAGCGACTGAAGGTAGAGAACAGATAGAAGTATCGGTTGCGCGAATCGCGTAACGTACCTATCGGTTGCGCGGATCACATAAGGAGTTTATCGATTGCGCGGATCGCGCAATACATTTATTGGTTACGCGGGTCACGCAACTAAATCTTGATTCAGACAAGTATGGTATTAGAATTGCGGGGAGCATTCAAATCCAGCCTTCATCTCCAAGAGCTCTTCTTTGGAAAAAAGAAATTCTTCCTAAGTACGGGGAGATGATCAAAATAACGTCGGAATGCTGCCAAAATTTGTATCTTATTGAAGATTGGTTGATCAATTCAGCAATTCCTACTAAGTATTAGGAGTTGGCTAAAATAACGTCAAGATGCTGCCGGATTTGAGATTGGACATATAAAACTTATTATTTCTAACTTGTTATTTAGACCTATCTTAGAATTAAGGGATATTAAAGGGATGTAAATGAATTCAGGAATAATAATATGATGATTGATCCATGTTCATTCTCTTTGTTATACTTAAATATGATAATCTCCCAAATATAACGCATTTGTTTTCTTGTCGAAACAAAATGGCGACTCCACTGGGGAATAGTTCTTATTTGATATTAACATTGGGACAATTATGGAGCTTTCATTATGTTTTTGGCGTCTCTTCGATGCCAAAATGGCAACTCTCAGTGGGAACATCCTCCCCCTTCATCTCTAAGATAGGTTATATGGTTAACCACATACTAATTATGCTAGTATTTCATATTAGGAAGTTTCTGAATCCAACTACGAAATACAATGATGGCAATTTCTGCAAGGAAAGTGAGCTTCCACTTCATCCCAACCAGATTCGTAATAGAATACATACCGGATCGAACTTCAAAATACATGGCTCGAATGACAGTTAGGGTTGTATCTGCTTCGCCTCAACCACTGGAAGGCGATAAAGGATGGACCGTCGTAACGTCTCGTAGGACGAAAATATGAAATTCAGGAAGCCCTAGAACGAACTTGTCTTCATCAAGAGTCAGAGAGCCAGTAACGCACAATGTAGCTATGAAAAATCCTGAGCTCGCCCCTCCAGCGATATACCCTGAACGAGTGATTCCGCAGTTCACGTCACGTGACTTCCTAGAGTTGATTACTCCCCGGGCCAGATGGACAAAAGAACAGAATGGCAAAGCGTTGATGACAAGCTCGTCGATACCTGTATCACCCCAAGAAAGTTCACCGATGTGTACGTCACCCCAATCGATCAATAGAACCAGGAGTGTACAAAAGTCGAATGAAACTCTTCCTTTCCTCTCTGCGTAAGCCCTATGACACCGACATATTCTCGCTCCACTCTAATTACAGCTGCATCAAAGAGTGGAGAGGCCACCGTATATATGGCCGGGACAAATCAAGATGATATACGGACTATAGAAGAGCGTGTGAATGCAATGACACAAAGGACATTAATAGAAGAGTGCAGGCACCTTAGGGAAGCCTTGGCGACCCTGGCACATAATGTAGCTCAGATAGTAGCTCCGCCGATGAATGAACAAGAAAACTAGCCTGCAGGCTCTCAACCACAAGGAGCGGGATCAAGAGGGTCTATATCAGCCACGAGGACCATAACACAAGATGAAGTGAGGTAAGTCATCGAAGAAGTTGTCAGAATAGAAAGAGAATGCGAAAATATGGGCCGTTTTAGATACCGAACGCCATACCCAAGGGAGGTAGAAGATATACCCTTCCCAGCCAATTTCAAGCAGTCGAATTTTCAAAAGTTCAATGGGGAAGGATCGTCGGAAGAACATTTATGTATTTCATTACTAGTATGGGAAATTTCTCTACGATACTACAGTATTGCTTATGATTGTTCGGATCCTAATTGACGCACAAGGCATTTCGGTGGTACTCCAATCTAGCCCTGGGATCCATACGTACTTGGGAGCAAATGCAGGACGCCTTCATGTCAAATTTCTTCTCCTTAGAACGAGATGTTAGTATTACAGAATTGGCCTTTGTGCGACAAAAAGAAGGAGAACCAGTAGAAAGGTTCATAGATAGGTGGAAGACATTGGTAGCCTCGTGTAGACAATTGCCAGAAGAAAAAGAACAGGTCAAAATGTATTTGAATTCCATGGAAACAGGAATCGCATTCGGACTCACCAGTGCCGATATCAGGACTTTCTGTAACTTGGCTACCAAGGCCCATGCTCTGGAATTGATGACTTGTAAGATGCCGGCATTTCACCATGAAATGGCCAGGAGAATACCCAGCAGAATGGCCGTAAACACCGTTGACCGTGATAAAAGAAGCAAAGATGCCCGGGACGTGAGGGAAAAGAGGCCGGAACGAAAGGAAGAATGGAACCAATCAAGAAATAGATACAGCGGGAAGAGGTCCAGGATGCTTAATTCTCATGAAGGATTCGCATTCGATAAAGAAGATGTCATTCCAATGATGACCCAACTGTTGAAGGCCGGCACACTTGAATTGCCAGAACCCAAGCGCCCAGAAGATGTGACGAAAACCAAAGAGGGAGACTTTTGTCGCTATCATCGTCTGGTGGGACATCCAACGGAAAACTGCTATACATTGAAGTGCATAATACAACGAATGATGGATAGAGGTGAAATAGTGATTGGAAAAGAGAAGGAAAGAGGCACAATGGCTACAGTGAACATGTCCACGATTCGAGAAAAGATCTATGTTATGAAGGAGAAAGGAGACAGTGATATGACGAAAAAAGTAGCGGTAATCATGCTAAGATCAGGAAAGAAAATGATAAGCAAAACCAAGCAAAAGTCCGGTCTCATGAGAAAAGAATTCGTTGAAAAGCAAAGCAATATTGATAAAGAGGAGGAAAAGAACGAGGCAACAAAGATGACCTATGATGTGGTAAGCCATTTAAAGGGTATACAGGCTCGATTAAGCATCTATGATGCTCTCAAATTGTCAGAAGAGTGCTGATAGAATTTGGTTCAAGCATTGTCCAATCACGATGTCAGGGAAACCTTATTGACAGAGTTAGAACGCGAAGAACACGGGGAGCAAGAGAATTGCCTCCCAGTCATCTCCTTTTCTGATGATGATTTGATCTGTGATGAAGAGCACAATAGACCACTGATGATAGAAGGCCACATACACGAGAAGAAGGTCAAGTGGATTATGATAGATAATGGATCCGCTGTGAACCTTTTACCACTCTCGATGTTGAGCAAATTAGGGTATCGTCGCTCGGACCTACGCCCTAGTGGAATGATGATACAGGGCTTCAATCAAGATGGACAGTGTGCACTCGGTAAGATTACCGTGATGTTGGAAGTAGAAGAATTAATAACTGATGTTGTGTGCCACATTATAAATGTTGTGACAATGTACAATCTTCTGTTAGGAAGACCCTGAGTACATCAGTACAACATTATACCTTCTACACTACATCAATGCTTTAAGTATTGTAAAAATGGGATGCAGTATAAAGTGATGGCCGACGCAAAGCCATATACAGAAGTCGAGTCTTTCTTCATGGACGCCAGTTACTATAAAGGATTCGCTGAAAAGGATAAAGAGAATGATGAAAGCAGAGTCCTGAGGGACATCCCGGTAAATGAGGTTGAAGAAGAAAGGGTAGAATCATCCAAAACCACAGAAACAAAGAAGAAATTCTATTTTGTTCCGAAACATCTAAGACAATCGTGGCAGCCGCCATTAACCTTGTTATCTCACGAGCAGTTGAGAATCTTGTAATCCAATTATACAATGTCGTTGCCACGTGTTGAAAGGAATAAACCGTTTCTAATTACTCCGGGAAGATTTCAGGTTAAGGCCAGTGCAAGGCATCAGGAATCAATAGAACTTTAAGCCGCAGAAGAAGCAAAGGTCGGAGAAGAAACCGAGAGTAACGTATATCATGGTAAGCTTACGCCACAAGATCTCGAAAAATACAGTTGGGTGAGCAAGAAAATTATGAAAAACATAGGTTTTGATTATGAAGAACCTACTAGTTTGAATCACGTAAGAGAAATTCAAATTCCCATTGGGGTAAGTAAGGAAAAGAGGAGGAAGTCTCAAGGACTGGGGGCAGAATCAACCGTGAACACAGTCACGGCCATGCAGTCATCAGAAGAGAATCCCAAGACAATCGAACACCCTGAAGTGGCCCCACAACAAATAGAAGACAGGGGCAACCAACGATAGATAATTTGCGAGAAGTAAATCTGGGTATCGAAGAAGAACCGAGGAACACATTTGTCAGCGCCGGTCTTTCTGAAAAAGAGTCCGAGGAATATGTTCGGCTTCTCAAAGAAAATAGAGAAGTTTTCGCTTGGACGTACGCAGAGATGTCGGGCTTGGAACCTTCCGTAGCGATGCACCGATTAAATATATCTAAAGAGAAAAGACCAGTCAAGCAGGCGCAAAAATGATTCCATCCTGACTTGGTTCCTCTGATAGAAGAAGAAGTGAATAAGTTAATAAAGGTGGAATTTATCAGGGAGGTCAAATATCCCAAGTGGATATCAAATATTGTCCCTGTGAAAAAAAAAATGGATAAGTCAGGGTGTACGTTAACTTCAGAGATCTAAATGAAGCATGTCCGAAAGATGATTTTCCTCTCCCAATAACTGAGTTACTAATTGACATTACAACTCAGTACGTTATCATGTCCTTTATGGACGGCTATACAGGGTATAATCAAATTAGGATGACTCCTGAAGACGAAGAAGCAACAACGTTCAGGACATCATTGGGAATTTATTACTATAAAGTTATGCAGTTTGGTCTCAAAACGCTGGGGCAACATATCAGAGAGCGATGAAGAATATCTTCCAAGACATGATCCACAAGCATGTTGAATGTTATGTCGATGACTTAGTGGTCAGATCAGGGAATCATCAGCAACACCGTGAACATTTGGCTTCAGTTTCTGCCGACTCAGAAAGAAACAACTGAAGATGAATCCGGCCAAATGCCCGTTTGGAGTATCCTCAGGTAAATTTCTTGGTTTTGTTGTCCGCATAGAGGTATTGAAATTGATCCAGGGAAAGTCCGAGCTATTCAAAATATGCAGCCACTAAAAACACTCAAAGAATTGAAAAGCTTGCAAGGAAAGTTGACATACATCTACCGCTTCATTTCAAATTTAGCAGGAAGATGTCAGTCATTTTCTCATTTGATGAAGAAAGATACATAATTTGTATGGGAGCAAGCTTGCCAGAATGCGTTTCACTCAATCAAAGATCTACTAAAACAGTCGCCAGTATTATCAGCTCCAATAAAAGGGAAGCCATTAATTTTATATATCTCTTCGGCAGAGGGTTCTTTAGGAGCCTTATTGGCTCAGGTGAATAAAATTGGAAAAGAAACTGCTGTTTATTATTTAAGCCAAACTCTGATGGGTGTAGAATGCAACTATTCCCCAATCGAGAAAGAGTGTCTGACATTGATATTTGCAGTACAGAAATTAAGACATTATTGTCTTTCTCACCGCATAACTTTGATCTCAAGGGTAGATCCTATAAAGTTTTTGATGACAAGGCCAATGTTGTCTGGAAGATTAGCCAAATGGATGATGTTGCTTTTAGAATATGACATTACGTATGAGCCCGCAAAAGCAGTAAAAGGACAAGCAGTGGTAGACTTTCTTGCAGCACATCCCGTAATAGAATGCGAAGTTGTTAGTGATGACTTTCCGGATGAACAAGTCATGTTAACTGAGACATAAAATCCGTTGCAGATGTATTTTGATGGCGCCGCTCGAGCATTAGGAGCGGGAGCAGGAATAATATTTATCACCCCTCAAGGTGACTTGCTACCATACTCCTTCACGTTGAGTGCCACATGCATGAATAATGAAGTTGAGTACAGGGCCCTCATTATTGGAATGGAAATAGCTCAAGAAATGAAGGTAAGAGCGTTGCATATTTTTAGGGATTCTAAATTGATTATAAATTAATTGACAACTGACTTTGAAGTAAGAAAGCAAGAACTTTTACCATACTATCGGAAAGCACAGCAATTACTAGAACAATCCTGTCATGTAGAAGTCAAGCATATACCGCGGTCTGAGAATGTAAGAGTAGACGCTTTGGCCAGCCTGGCAGCAGCTCTGTCTTGCCCAAATCGAAGTCCCCTCCAGATAACTATAGAAGAGAGAAGATTTTTGCCACCCTCGGAGGTCATTAAAGAAATCGTCGAAACTCTTCCTGTTTCGTGCTTATAGATAACGATAAACGATTGGTGGCAACCTTTCATCGATTATCTCAAATACGACATCCTACCAGAAGAGCCAGTGCAAAAATAATAAGTTAAGCAACGATCAAGCAGATTTATCATATACAGCGAAATATTGTATAGAAGATCTTATAATGGAATATTACTACGATGCTTAGATGAACAAGAAGCAAATCAAATGTTACGGGAAGCACACTCTGGAGAATGTGGGGCGCATCAGGAAGGACGAAACTTATTTCATCGAATACATCGAATGAGATATTATTGGCCTTCTATGTTCAAAGATGCGATAAATTATGCAAAGCAGTGTCATGGATGTCAGATTCATGGAGATGTTATACACGTCCCCCCAGAAGACTTACATCAGTCAGTTACCTCTTGGCCCTTCTCAGTCAGGGGACTTGACATCATTGGTCCTATAAATCTGCCCTCGTCCAAAGGAAAGCAGTATATCTTAGCAGCAACAGACTATTTTTCCAAGTGGACAGAGGTAGTGGCTTTACGCAATATCAAAGAAAAGGATGTAATGAATTTCATCCAACACGCGATAACACACCTCATGTTATTCCGAAGAAAATTGTTACGGATATTTGTCATTCATTTTCAACGCCCTACTATCCACCGACCAATGGATTATCAGAGGCGTTTAATAAAACGATAATCAAGATACTGAAGAAAACAGTGACAGGGGACAGACGTGATTGGGATGAAAGATTAGAAGAAGCATTATGGGCATACAGAACCACTCACCGGACAGCGACAAAATCAACACCGTATTCATTGGTTTATGGTGTAGAAGCAGTGATACCAATTGAAATGCAAGTAGCGTCACTCAGAGTGGCAGTACATCAGTCTATAACAGAGGATGAAAATGCAAAAATAAGGCTGCAAGAGTTAGATTTGCTTAATGAAAAATGCCTGGCAGCCCAACAACGATTACAATCATATCAAGCAAGAATATCGACCGCTTTCGATAAACGCATTAAATATTGCTCTTTCAAGAAAGGGGATATGGTGCTGAAGCTAAAAAGATCCATAGTAGTCACCCGGCGAACAGGGGGCAAATTCGAGCCTAAATGGGATGGGCCTCATATAATTCAAGAAGTATACTCCAATGGCGCATATAGAGTGGTGAATCAGGACCAACAAGGTACAAGTATACCGGTCAATGCTCGCTTTATAAAGAGATATCGTCCCTGAAGACATTATTTATTTTGATCAAGAATCATTATCAGAATAATGATTCTGTATCAAAAAGGGGCAAGAATGGGCAGGACCATGACAATGTATTTGTAACGCCCTGAAATTCGAGGGTCGAGTAGCAACTCAACTCTCGAGTTTCAAAACATCACTTATGCAACATAGATAATGATGATTAAATGTTGTCTGTGTTATTGCAATAAACATGAGTGAGATTACACCAAAACAGTAATACATACTCCAGATCAATTGTATAAAGGCAAGCGGAAGACTGAAACTGTATATAATTGTATGTAAAAGAAACAAAACCATCTCAATCTCCAGAGTATGAACTCAACTGAGTCACCATATACATGTATCTGTTTTACGATCAAAATGTCAAAAGTACAACTAGAGAAGTAAGCCCTGTAAGTCTCGACGATCCAGGCAGTCTAGGCAAAGCCACCAGAATACTGCATATACGAGAACTCGTCTTGGTCCTCGTCGTAGTCCAGCTCAGCCTCCTGAGTTGCCACCTCATCTGCACCTAAGACAGAGTCTGGTTGGTGTGTACAACACCGTCCCGTAACGTGGGAGTGAGTAGCTAACTCAATGGAATAATAAAGCATAGGTTAACATGTTATCAATTCAGTCAAGCAGTAATGATAAAGTAGTACAATCGAACAATCCTAACTACTCTTGTTAATGCAAGTATGAAATGCAGTCATGATACATGCCCTCACCGACATACTCCCTCATGCGACACCATCTTACGTCCGTGGCATGCGTTCATTCCTCAGTCCTCCACATCTTCAAGGCACATGCAGTGCAATGATGAGCATGATTACCAAGTTGTTATTAGTCCATTTCAAACAACAGGATTAGGAAGCTAAGGTACCTCCCTTGTATCATTCCCAAACATGATCCATTCTAAGGTCGTCAAACCTAGATAATCTCATACGATAGTGTGGTTCTAGGGTGCTGCAAAGGCTGCCAGGGCTGTTACACGCAATCGTTACACCACTCCCCCATCACCTTTTTAACGGTTCATCACTAAATTGATACAGGCCTAGTTCATACTCTATTCATCGCGACAAAACTCGTCACCTTACCGCAAATTCAGAGTATGCTCGAGGTCACTACAAAGGGCTGTCAGGGCTATTACTCGCAATCGTTGCACCACTCCCCCATCACCTTATCAATGTAAGCCGACAGCACGAATATAGTGTCCCATACCACCATAATCGGCCACGAGTCTGGTTGCTCAATGGACACTACGGGGAGGCTCGGGCTGACGCACTCGCAACACCACGAAACCCCAGCGTAGACCGACAGCTCGACCACGGTGTCCCATACCACCATGCCCGGCTCATGAGTCTTAGTGGATCAAGGTACCATGGTTAACGAGATTTCACTGGTAAGTTTGGTACCCTAGGTTCAAGTAGAGGCGTCCAAACATGGTGAACATACATAAGACAGATCGGGTTGCTTGACGAGCTCAGCTAGCTCGAGCACACAACAAGTTGAATGATATGAAGCGCAAAAGCACTTTGTGTGGCCAGCCACTATCGCCAACCGAAGTACGACTCGGGTTCGTCAAACACATCTCTCGTGGCGACTGAATCTCAACCACGAATTCAGTTTCGTTGCCGAATGCCTGGACTACATCATAGTCCCAAACTCAATCCATTCATCATGTAATCATGTGAGACGATCCACCGTAATGGATTCCACAGTTCAAGAATTCCAAACACATAGGCATATTATGAAACAGAATTCACAATCAAAGCATATTGAAACACGAACATGATTTCACACACAATCAGTTCATACATACAACCGAATTTATAATAAAACGTACATGTAGGAAATCATTCACACAATTTAGGCAACCGAGATTTGTATCTCAATCCTCATACAAAGTGTACTAGGTAATCCTAGCACATTCAAACATTTTCACAAACATAGAGACTACATACATCATCATACATGATGTATGATGATTACACATGTGTTAGGCCAAATCCTTTCACTAGGGAGGTACCCCGTATATCACGTGCGTACACCCTTGATGGATGAACCTGGCATGCATGGATACAAGTTCCATGTCTAGTGAAACATTTTCACAAACACTTAGGCTACGCACTTAGTCATATATATGTATTTTTGCCATAACATGAATTAGGGCAAGTCCTTTCGCTAAGGAGTTGTCACACATGTACTAAGCATATATTTATGACAAATAAACATGTTGAACACAAATCCAAATTCCAAACATTTCCAAACATTTCAACATATGCATAGATTAGCCTAAATCCTATATAGTTCATATAAACCCGTATAACGAAACAGATGACACATTTTGCGTGTGAAATAGCATCCACGTCAGTCATAAATCATTAACCGACATTGAAAGCCTTGAAAACCATAACCTATACACCTAAAGTCCGCACCTTACGCCGTAGAAGCGTAAAGAACGCGATTGATTTGCTAAGCTTTCGTATACGGCGATTCGGCAACCTAGAGAGTGAAATAGGTTAGCTATTTCATTACGTACAACTATCAAAAACCCCAAATCAGTTTAGGGTTAGGGTTTCTTACCTAGAAACGAAGCTAAAAATCGCCGGGAAAGCGATGAGAAGTGAGTGGTGAAGCTTATGTAGCGGTAGGGAAAAAGGGTAGGAAGAATCCTCCCACAACTCTCTCACTTTCTCTCTCTTTTCTCTCTCTCTCTCTCTCCTAGAGTTTTCTCAAATTCGTATGGGCTGGATATGAGAGGGTTTAAGGTCCTTATATAGGCTAAAAAGTCACCAAAATGGACTTAAGGTCAAGGTATACTTAGGTTATAACCAAAGTGAGTTCGATTCGATCCAACAGAGCACTTCTGGCGGCCCCTTTTCAGTGTGCGGTCGGACTTAAGCTCACTAATACTGGATCTAGGTACCATTAAGTTTTCGTTCCAGTAGGGTTTCCAGATCACAAATGGTGGACCAGTTTCAGTTCAACGGTTAACGGATCTCGATCTGAAATTTCAAGTACATGGATATGTTTGGGCAAATATCCCTGATCCGAGGGTGTTATCTGGTCTGATTCTGATGGTCAGGTTACTCAACACTGAACCGCAAGCATCACATGCCAGATTTTATAAATCCTTATTTATTTTGGAATTATTTTCATATTTCTCACACTTTTCGCTCCAGGCTCACGGTGAACACTTCTGGACATAGTTAGGACTTGATTTCCGGGGTGGTAGTCAAGTCCAACTAGGCGGTCATATCGTTGTAGTTTCGAAATAATTGGACTTTCGACGTGTGGTCTAGATCCAATACGAAGTTTCAAGGCATTCCTGAGAGCAAACGGGAAAAGAGATTTATCCTAGATTGTAGGGTAACGTAGCGTCAATGATTCTGCAAGTTTTGGGTCTTGTAGATCGTATTTAATGTGTTTAGTGCGGATTTCGTATGAACTCGAGGTTTGCACTAGGTAACCTTGTCTAATTTCTAAAGGAATTGATCCTAAGTGATTTCTACCTGAGGTGGTACTCGGGCCATTGTACGGAATTTTCTGAGTCGTTACAGTATTAGTAGATGAATAAATAAAGAAGAAATTCGCGAGCATATCAAGACTACGTATCGACAAGTGTTGCGAAAAGAAAGTGAACATCGTCAGATTAAGAGAGCTTTGATTGTCGAAATTGATATCGTCACTAAGCTAATATATTATAAACAAAACAAATGGATCTTCTTGAAGATATTAACAGAAATGGTGACGCATCAATCTTAGTCAGAGATGTCTATCAGTCTCACAGCAGCAATGATCACACCTATTATTGTATCTTGAGGCATTTTAAGGCAGTCTAGTCAAACTCTAAAAGGCCAAGCCTTAAAAAGGGGTGGCTATGCATAAGACCTATCATTTTCGCCATTTGGGCAGCAGCGAGAAGCCAGTGGCCCTAAGAAGCTTGTGAAGGCCATCGTACGCATACATATGCGGGCAGCTGACGAAGCCAGCGACTAAAACCTGAAAGGCTAAAAGTCCTTAATGGCCAGTCACGCGTAAGACTGATGCCCCGTCTATATAGCTTTCTGGCAATGTCACGGGGAACGGAGGAAAATGCCCTCCCGTGAATGCGCTTGACCTTGCAGATGAAGAAAAACCAGGCCGCAGTGTGAGCTCTTTGGCAATGTCCATAAATAGGCCAACCATGCGTAAGACCCCCCAGATCTTCGGCTCGATTTCAGTACTAACTCATGAAGAAGGGCTTAAACCTACTCATTGACAGACTGGCAGCCCGGGATTTGGTACCCTAAAGGTCACCTTGTGAGCTCTATGAACTCTAGAGAGTTACCGTGGCCAACCCTGTGGGTAATTCCAACCGAGTTCACGGTCCCGGTAGCTTCACTGGACCCCTCTGATGGACCGCGGTTTGTGAACTCCCTAGGCAGTGAGAAGTCCAGCGAACTCCTAAGAGTTACAGAGACCATCACGTAAGACCACTCGACTCCACTACGTAAGAGTCTAAGAAACTGCGTATGCTCCACTATTCAAGAGCTTAAACTATGTGTGACTAACTAAATTGAAATTTAGTACCGCCAATTAAGGCAAGGATCATTTAGGAAATCCTTTACTAATAAAGCATAAAAGGATAAAGCAGTAATCAAAATGAACATTATATTTACAGTAGCAAAGTACAATGTATTGAAGTTGTACATTTCAGAATTCCCGTGTAATGCCCAGTACTGCTAAATATTGTTGCAAACTTCCTTGAAAATTAACTTGAGCAGTTGCATGTTCCAATCTGGCAGTCAAAATCATTCTTGCAGGATCTAGGATGCCAGCTAACTTTTCCTCCAAAGAAGCAATCAATTCCTCATTCTTAATTAGTTCAGATCTTTCAAAATCCACAAAATGAAAGCTACAATCTATCTGTTCTTGCATTCTCTCAATGTTCAGATCCTCCTCTAAACTTTGCTTCTCTAGTTGAGCTATTTCTTGCTTCAGGAGAGAAATGCGATCTTGGATAGTTGTCTTATTATCAGTAAAGGTCTTCAGTTGCTCGCGCAGAGATAAGTGTTCTTGATCATGACGAGACACAATCGGAGCAAGCTGAGAAACTTTCTGTAACACTCCGGATTTTTGCCAACCTGGAGTTAAACGTCCTTGTGCAATGAGTCGATCATAACACTTTAAATGACTTCACAGAACTCAATCCTAAAGCCTCAAATCCCCTTTTGTATCGCCTCGGAAAAATCCGTACAAAGACCCGAGTACCACCACAGGCAGAAATCACTCAGGACCAAAGCCTTTAGAAATTAGACGAAATTAACTAAGATTCACTATGAAATTCACTTGATCCACTTTAAATAAGATCTGCAAGACCCAAAACTTGTAGAATCATTGACGCTAGGTTACCCTAAAATCTAGGATCCCTCTCATTACCCAGTTGCTCTCGAGAGCACATTGAACTCCGTATCGGATCTGGACCGCACGTCGAAAGTCCGATTAATACGAAGTTATATAATTAAGACCGCCTTGCTGGGCTTGACAACCATCTTAGAAGTCAAATCCAGATAGTGTCTCGGGGCTATTCGCTTAAGCCAGAGTGAAGAGTGTGAGAAAACGTGCTTTTCTTTAGAAATTAAATCTAATTTAAGTAATCTGAGACTTGTCGCTTGCGGGCCAGATATAAGCAATCAGACCATCAGAATCTGACCCAAATACACCCTTGGATCAGGAGAAATTTCCCATACATGGCAGTGTACTTGTAACCCTGATCGAGTTTCGGTGACCATTGAACTGAAACTGGTCCGCCACATGCGATCTGGAAACCCGATTGGAACGAAAACTTAACTCAACCTAGATCCATGGTCAGGGAGCTTAAGTCCGACCTTAGGCTCAAGGGGGCGCTCCGGAAGTGCTCCGTTGAGCTAAAACAGACGCCCTTTGACTATAACCTAAGTATACCTTGGCCCTGGGGCCATTTCCATCAGTTTTAGGCCTATATAAGGACCTTAAACCCTCTCTCATTTACTCTATACGAATTTGGAAAAAGCCCTAGGAGAGAAAAGAGAGTAAAGAGAGAGAAAGTGAGAGAGATGTTGGAGTCACTCCTGGGATTCGATCCCTGTCGCTCCACGTCCTTAACCGCCTCGTTTGTATCGCTAATCCGACGATTCTGACTTCATTCTTAGGTAAGAAAACCTAACCTTAACCCGTTCTAGAGTTCCAAATAGTGTAAGGGATGGAATAGCTAACCCATTTCATAATATAGGTTGCCGTTGTGCCGTAGACAAAGACTTGGTGTTTAAACTGAGTCCGTTACTCGTTTACCGGCGAAAGGTGCGGATTATAGACGTATAGGTTATAGTTTTCAAGGCTTTCAATGTCAGTTAATGATTTATAACTGACATGGGTGCTATTTCACATGCAAAATGCGCCGTCTGTTTCGATTTACAGTTATCCATGAACTATGTGAAATATAGTGTATTCTATGTATATGTTGAGATGTTTGCATACGTATTGAATTTGGATTTGTGCCTAACATGATTATCTGTCGTGAATATATGCTTGTTACATGTACGACGACTCCTTAGCGAAAGGACCTGCCCTAAATCACGTCACGGTAAATATACATTATATGTGATAAAGTGTGTAGCCCAAGTGTTTGAGGAAATGAATGAATGAATATGGAACTTGGATTCATGCTTGCCATGACTATCCGTCGTGGGTGCACGCGAGTTATAAATGGGGCAACTCCCTAGTGAAAGGATTTGGCCTAATACCTATGTGATCAACATACGTCATGAATGTTGATGTATGCAGTCTAAAGTGTTTGTTGAAATGTCTGAATGAGTAAGAAGTTAGTCAATTGTAATGTATAAGGGTGTTGAGATATGATTCTCAACTCCTTTAACTATATGTATGCTTTCCTCCATGTACCGTATATTATAGTGTCTATTTATCTACGTAATGCATTTGTATAAATCCATGTTTAAGTTGTATTCCATAAAATGCAAAACAAAAATAAAGCCGTGAAGGGTGATGGGGGAGTGGTGTAACGATTCCGTGCAACAGCCCTGACAGCCTTAAAGCGGACAATATTGGACATTTGATTGTATGATTTGAAATCTTGATCCATAACTGGTTTAATTATCTTCTAGGATATTTTATTGTAATTGAATGTGATTAGGGCTATTATATAGTCCAAGCAATCGGTAACTGATCTAGTTGGTGGATGAAGTTGTTTCGCCACACAGGATGTGTTCGAGACAGTGGTTAGGCCACACGGAGTGCTTACGCACTTCATGTCGATCCACTTGATGTGCACTCGTGCTAGTCAAGCTCGTCATGTAACCCGATTGACCTGATGTATCTTCACCAGTTTGGACGCTACTGCTTAAACCTAAGGTACCAAACTCACTAGTGATCACCCCGTTAACCTTGGTACCTCGATCCGCTAAGATTCATGAGCCGGACATGGTGGTATGAGACACCGTGGTCGAGTTGTCGGCCTACGCTGGGGCAACGAGCCTCCCCGTAGTGGCCAGTACGCAACCCAGACTCGTGAGCCGAATACGGTGGTATGGGACACTATATTCGAGTTGTCAGCCTACACTGATTTGGTGACAAGCCCTTTGTAGTGACCTCGAGCATACTCTGAGTCTACGTGGAGGCGACAACCCTTCCATAGCAACAAGAGTATAAACTAGGCCTGTACTGATTTGGTGATGAGCCCTTTGCAGCGACCTAGAACCGCAACATCGTATGAGATTTACTAGGACTGACGACCCTATAATGGATCCTTGTTTGGGAATGATATAAGGGAGGTACCTTAGTTTCCCAATCCTGCTGTATGAAAAGGACTAAAGACTTGGTAATCATGCTCATAACATCGCACTGCATGTGCCCCGGGTTGAAGACCACAGATGGAAGAAAGCATGCCGTGACCGTAAGATGGTGTCGCACGAGAGAGTGTAGGCGAGGGCATGCATCATAAATACATTTCATCCTTGCATTAATAAGAGTATTCTAGGAATGTTTGATTGTACTGCTTTATCATTATTGCTTGACTGAGTTGATAACATGTTAACCTCTGCTTTATAGTTCACTGAGTTGATCACTCACTCCCATGTTACGGGACGGTGTTATACACACCAACTAGACCCTGTCTTAGTTTCAAATGATGGCGATGCTTGCAAAGCTGAGCCGGACTTCGAGGATGTCGAGAAGGCCTTCTCCTACATACAGTTTTCAGGTGGGTTCATGTGAGTCGTGTCCTGATCGATGGGGACTTCTGGGATGTCAACTAGATGCCCTGACACTTGCTATTTTATCGTTTTGAATCACATGTATATTCATTTTTGGTCCATTGTGAGAAGTATACATGTATATATTTAACCTGGTAACGTGTTCACACTCTGAAGACTTACAATAGATTATATACTTTATATATCTATCACAGTTCTTCTGCTTGCGTAATTTAACTGTCTCTGGAGTATGATATGTTGTTTTGGTCTAATCCCACTCATGTTTAATGCACTGACACGGACAACATTTAATCTTCATTTTCTATGTTGCATAAGTGATGCGTTAGAACTCGGAAGTGGAGCTTATGCTCGACCCCCAATTTTCAGGGCGTTACACTTTCTCTTTAGAACATGCAAGCTGCTTCTTGTATTCTAAGAGTTCAGGAGGAGCAATCACGGCTTCAGCTAATGAAAGAGCAGTTATTGAATTATGAAACATGAGAAGTGCATCACGTACAGAGAAAACATCAACTTTGGCCATTCGTGCTACACTATCCAGGACATCCAAAGCAGCAGTCAGATCGGACCATTGATCAGGATTCTTGAATATCTCAACAATTACCAATATGGAGTTTCTGTTCAGCGCCAATTTGTACCCAGAAATCTTCTCGAGTGACGGCGCATTCAGTGATGTGCCAATGGAGCCATAACTTGCTACACCGCTTTGAGGTAAATTTCCTATTAAGAAATATAAAGTTATGGTAGAAGTTTTATGTGTAGGTAATCTAAAAAAGAGTGTGGACAAGGAAAAGAAAATACCTTCCGCTAGTATTGGAACAGTGGGCAGTTGCGTCTCTCCAGCAAGGGAAGGATTATGTACTATCATCTTAGCGAAAGATGGAGCCTTAGCTTCAGTACTTGAATTGACGGTGGTAAAGATGGGTAGAACAGTTGATTCCACCGAAAAAACCATTTCGCGTCCAGCACTTGAAGCAACAATATCAACAGTGGATAAATCAGTTGACCCCTGTGGAAAAGCAATCCTGCATGCTACTGCTCGCGGAGGCATTGATGATTTTGGTGTGGCTGTTGGTGCAACAGGTGGCAAATCCAGAGGAGAAGCACTATCTACCTCCATATTTGCAACGTGATCACCTGAAATAAAATGCGTAAGATAAGAAATAAAGAAAGACAAAAGTAAATAACAGTATTAAGACTTCCTTACCTGGTGAATATCCATATTCCCCATAGTCCAGTGGTTCTTCTTCTTCCCTTGCCACAGAAGAAGTCTTTGCAAGAACGACTTCAGAAGTTGAAAGAATATGTCCCTCATTAGTGGGAATATCTTCCACAACTACATCATCTTCGCCACTGATATCCACTTCTCCCTCCTCATAATCATTCTCCTGACCATCTCCTCGTACATTGCTTTCCTCGGAGGAAGTATATCCAGACGAAGAAGTTGAATCTTCTTCAACAGTGTCTTCTTGTAACATCCTGGATTTTTGCTAACCTGAAATTAGATGTCCTTAGGCAATGGGTCGCTCCTAACACCTTATTAACTTGTCAGAACTCAATCCCACAGTCTAAAATCGCTTTTTAACCCTTTTCCTTCACAAATCTCACCTTTCACTACCTTATCCTTCAAAAGTAACTAAGTGTTAAACTAGATTAGCTACAAAATCTGCTTGATCTACTTTAAATATGATCTGTAAGACCCAAAACTTGTAGAATCATTGACGCTAGGTTACCCTAAAATCTAGGATCAATCTCATTACCCGGCTGCTCTCGGGAGCATCACGAAACTCCGTATCAGATCTGGACCGCACGTCGGAAGTCCGATTAACGCGAAGTTAAACAGTTAGGACCGCCTTATTGGGCTTGACAACCATCTCGGAAATCAAATCCAGATAGTGTCCCAGTGCTATTCGCTTGAGCCCGGAGCGAGGAGTGTAAGAACACTTGGATTTCTTTAGAAATCAAACCTCATTTAAGTAATCTGAGACTTGTTACTTACGGGCCTGATATAAGCAATTAGACCGTCAGAATCTGACCCAAATACACCCTCGAATCAGGAGAAATTTCATATACATGGCAGTGTACTTGAAATCCCCGATCGAGTCTCAGTGACCGTTGAACTGAAACTGGTCCGCCACGGGCGATCTATAAATCCGATCGGACCGAAAACATAACTCGACCTATATCTAATGTCTGTGAGCTTAAGTCCGACCTTTGGCTCAAGGGGGGCTTTCAGAAGTGCTTCGTTGAGTTGGAACAGTCTCCCTTTGGCCATAACCTAAGTATACCTTGGTCCTGAGTCTAATTTGGTGAGTTCTGGACCTATATAAGGACCTTAAACCCTCACTCCCTCATTCCATATGAATTTAAGAAAACCTAGGAGAGAGAAGAGAGAAAAGAGAGATAAAGTGTGGGAGAAGTGGGTGAAGGATCTTAGTGCTCTATCCTACCATCATACGTGCTTAACCATCAAGATCTAATCGCCTTTCCGGCGATTCTGACTTCATTTCTAGGTAAGAAAACCTAACCCTAAGCTGTTTTAGGGTTTTCAAGAGTGTAGGTGATGTAATAGCTGATCTGTTTCATGATTCAGGTTGCCTAATCACTGTAAACGAAGGCTTAGAGATTCTAGCGTATTCGTTACGATTCTACGACAAAAGGTGCGGACTTTAGATGTATAGGTTATGGTTTTCAACGCTTTCAATGTCAGATAATGATAGATTCATGATCTGGATGCTATTGCACATGTACAAAGTGCTGTCCGTTTCGTTTTTCAGTTATACATTAATTATGTTGAATATACTGTATTCCTCGTATTTGTAGAACATACTGTATACATATGAAATACAGATTTGTGCTTGCCATGATTAATTATTTTCTAGGTATGCTAGATACATGTGTATCAACTTATGGGTGAACGGATTAGCCTAACACCTGCTATATTAACATACGTCGTGTATGTACTAGTTGTAGCCTAAGTGTTTGTAGAAATGTTCAAATGAATATGGAACTATGATTTATGCTTGCCATGACTATTGGTCATGTATGCATGATCGTGGTTCATGTGGCAATCCTTTGTGAAAGGATTCGCTACGACTTGTGTTTTAACTAGTATATTATAGGTATGTTAGAAGGTGTAGTCTAAGTGTTTGTGAAAATGCTTGTATAGGTATGTACTTAATCTAGTAGTGCCTTGTGTAGGTGTTGAGATAGGATTCTCAACTACCTTAGTGATGTGTATGATTTCCTTCATGTAAGTTGTTTAGTTTAATCACTTACTGGTTTATGAAATGCATGTGTTTGAATTTCCTGTTTGCATTGTGTTTTATAACATGCTTGTTAATATGTTTGAATTACTTATTTATTTAACTCTGCTCTAACTACTTCACATGTTTAAGTTGTATTCCATAAAAGCCGTGAAGGGTGATGGGGGAGTGGTGTAACGATTCCGTGCAACAGCCCTGGCAGCCCTAAGCAGGCAATATTGGATGTTTGACTGTATGAGTGAAATCTTGATCCATTACTGCTTTAACTGTTTTGTAATTGAATGTGATTGGGGCTATTGTGTAGTCCAGGCAATCGGTAACAGGATTGAATTCGTGGATGAGATTCATTCACCACGTGAGATGTGTTCGACGAACCCGAGTCGTACTTCGGTTAGCGATAGTGGTTGGCCACGCGAAGTTCTTATACACTTCATGTCGTTCAACTTGTCATGCGCTCGAGCTAGTCGAGCTCGTCAAGTAACCTGATTTGTCTAATGTATGTTCACCATGTTTGAACGCTACTGCTTGAACCTAAGGTACCAAACTTACCAAGGGCAACCCCGTTAACCTTGGTACCTCGATCCGCTAAGACTCATGAGCCGAGCATGGTGGTATGGGACACCGTGGTTGAGTTGTCGGCCTACGCTGGGGCCACGAGCCTCCCCGTAGTGACCGTTGAGCAACCAGACTTGTGAGCCGAATACGGTGGTATGGGACACTGTATTCGAGCTGTCGGCCTACACTGCTTTGATGGGTGATGGGGGAGTGGTGTAACGATTCCGTGTAACAGCCCTGACAGCCCTGACCATACCCGGTGTAGTGACCTCGAGCATACTCTTAATCCGCGGAGAAGCGACGAGCCTTCCCGTAGTAAACAGCGTATAAACTAGGCCTGTATTGATAAGGTGATGGGGGAGCGGTGCAACGAGTGCGTGTAATAGCCCTGACAGCCCTTTACAGCGACCTAGAACTGCATCATCGTATGAGAGTATCTAGGATGACGACCCTAGAATGGATCATTGTTTGGGAATGATATAAGGGAGGTACCTTAGTTTCCCAATACTGCTGTATGAAAAGGACTAATAACAACTCGGTAATCATGCTCATCATCGTACTGCATGTGCCTGGAAGATGTGGAGCAGTGAGGGATGAACGCATGCCGCGGACGTAAGATGGTGTCGCATGAGGGAGTATGTTGGTGAGGGCTGCATCATGACTGCATTCATACTTGCATTAATAAGAGTATTTAGAAATGTTTGATTGTACTGCTTTATCATTACTGCTTGACTGAATTGATAACATGTTAACCTATGCTTTATTGTTCCACTGAGTTGATCACTCACTCCCACATTACGGGACGGTGTTGTACACACTAACCAGACCCTGTTGTAGCTGTAGGTGATGGCAATGCTTATGAGGAGGAGCCGGACTTTTGCGACGACGAGGATGCCTTCCTGTATATGTTATATTATGGCGGCTTCATGCGAGCCGTGTTTTGATCGACGAGATTGCAAGGTTGCTGATTAGATGCCATTACATTTTTTTGTATATTTTGGACCTGCACATGTAATTATTTAACCTAGTAATGTAATCACACTCTGGAGACTCACCACGGTTTATATATTTTATATGTCTATCACAGTCTGCCGCTTGCAATTTAACTGTCTCTGGAGTATGATATGCTGTGTTGGTATAATCCCATTCATGTTTCAATGCTCTCATCATAATCATAATTATCTGTGTTATATAAGTGATGCTTTGGAACTCGGGAGCTGAGCTTTGCTCGACCCCCGATTTTCAGGGCGTTACACTTTTGTGCTTGATTCCTCGATAACAACTTGCTTTCCTTTGGAGGGAAGAGATTGAGAGCTTTTTGGCTGAATATCTGCAGCAGTCGACACCAGAGGAGTAATAACAGTAGTCTCTCCCTGTGGAGAAGCTTGAGCGCGCGTACGAGACCTCGTCATCGGAGAAGAAGTTGGTTGTTGATGAGGAATGTCAGTCCTAGAGACAGGAGAAGGAGTTGACCGCTGTCGAGAACGATTGGTCTTAGAAACGGGAGAAGAAATCAGCTGTTGCTGAGGATGAATAGAAGAAGAGGGTTGATCCTGAGGATTGGCGATATCATCTGGTTGAAAGAGAGCCTCTTTGCAGTTCTTCGTTGTGAACGATGGAGAGGGATTTGTTCAAATTCGTGAATATCACTGTATGTCGTCCATCCTTCAAGGGTATTATCGGATTTTATTTCACGAATAGGTTCGTCCATGTAAATCTGAATATTGTGATGACTGGCAGTGGTGGCAAGACTGGTCTCTGCGATAAAACCAACTCCCGCTTCGATGATGCGACCCTTTAGCACGGGAGGTGGAAGTCATACGAGTTTAGACACTGGCAAACTTTTTCTAACCAAGTATGACTGGTGCACCCACCATCTCATATGGTTGTATGATGCTCTCGGGGTACGGTCACACCCTGGAATGATGAATGAAGAATTAGCTCGACCCAATAATTACTTCCAAATCATCGCCCAGTTAAAAGGGCCAGTCCCGTAACTTCGCATTTTGCGAGTCACTAGTCCGCAATCTTTCGGCACAGCCTGATTAAAACCAAATTGATGGGCAAAGCAACTAGGGTAATACGGCTCTCGCCAAAATTCGGTCCCTTCTCTCAGCGGAAGACTGCACGATCTAATCGATATAAAGAATCCTCTCTCTGCTGGAGAAAGCGATTGTGTCTGCCTTCTCCGTATCAACGATGTAACAAGGTAGGCTGAAGTGGAAATAGTTTATCTTGTCATCCGAGGAAATGACATCTTTTGCCCAGTCGTAAGATCTCTTTGCCATAGATCTTTTTTGGAAGAAGTGGAGAGGAACTTTAGAAGGGTGGACATAAGCTTTTTTTAGTGCTTCGAAAGTCCAGGGGAAGTAGACACTAAGCCAACCTAGGAAGTAATGCCATGACATGTAAGTTGAGGCAGAACCGACAGAGGGACTTTTTATATGGCACGCAATCTCTCCGAAACCTCTATAGATTGAACAAAGAACAGACGGAGCAAGAGAATACTTGGTTCCCTTGGCCATGGCACTTGCAACAACAAATAGTGAAGGACGAATAACATCTGCCGATTTAGAACTGGGGAAGACTACCATGCTTAGCCAGTATGCGATGAATGCTGCCAGTTCCCTATAAACAGAATATTCAGCACGATCTCTTATACTCTTTCTGAGACGTTCAAGTTCTCGTGAATGACTGCCGGTAAACCTGAAGGGATAGGTAAATGAACTTATAATTATGTATAGATATATCAAGTCGTCATAAAGAGAGATTAGAGAAGAAAGGAATTACTTGAAAGCTCTGCTGAAGTGAGCTAGCCACTGCATGGGAGGAATCTTATGGATATTCAGGAATTTTGACATCTCCCTGAAGAGTTCGGTAGTTGATTCAGAAATAGAGGGGACACGATCAGGAGAGGAGACGAAAGCGAATTCCTCATTAGTGGGAACAAATTCATCAAGGAATTTGCTGGTTATTGGTAAACCGCAAATCCTATGAATATCCCAAAGCGTAATACTCATTTCGCCCTCAGGAAGATGGAAGGAATTGGTGGAAGGACACCAATAGTTGAGGAATGCCTTCAAAATAGAAGGTTCTTTGCAGAAAGGATATGATGTAGCTTTTATCGCATGGAGAATGCCAATCTTCGACAACGTTATAGCATGCTTCGCCAAAACCACGGTAGCCCACTCAGAATAGTAGTTGCGAGGAGTTAAAAGACCCCTTGTCCTAAATTCCTCCAGACTCCAAATGACTGGGCGATAACTAAAACGTTGCCTGAGTGTCTCATAAAAGCAAGTTGGATAAAGACTATGAACATCATAGGAGGGAACAAGGAATATCATGGGATGAATATTGCCTATTTTCTGTCGAGGTCTTGGTGGATGCAAAATCCCTTCTAATAGTCTTGGCTCCTTGAACTACCGCGACTTTATGTAGGCTAATCTTTCTACAGTGAGATGATCCCTGGGTTCGCAGACCAGCATAGAGTGATGGCAGTGAATGTTGATCGGAATTGTGATGATGCCCTGTTTATAGGGGTTGTCAAATTGAATGACACCCTGAATGGCACGGACAGAGTCCCAAGAGTTAGTGGAGCTTCTTCCTATTGTGCTCTTTAATTCTCTTGAAATTCTTGGGCTTTGTTTCGACGATGCTTCTTGGGTCTAGAAGGAGGAGGAGTATCTTCTCTAGCAGGCGGCTGTTGACTGATTGTCTGTTAATGTGCTATTGTCTTCAACCACTCATCCCAATCATACTCACGACCATGCCTTGGAGGCATTTCAGATCGCCCATGGCGATAGCCCTATGGATGGGAGATGATAATGACTCAATACGTGCGGTGAAGTCAAATGTGGGGAGTACAGGCTCTTTTATGTAAGCAGGCCATTTGGCAGTCATCTTGAATCATTTGCGCGGGGCTTGAGCTGGAGGGGATGGTAATTCTATTGTTTGAGGAGTTGTCATCTGATAAGCTTTAGTGTTTGGCAGCTCTCGGTGTGAAGGTTGATCAGAAGGAGCAACGGCAATGAAAGTTCTTTTGGTTCGGGCCATGATTAAATGTAGGGAAATTGTGTAAAGTTCAAGCAGAATTGCTGAAGTGGTAGTTGCGCGGATCGCGCAACGAGCGGGGTGTTGAGCGGGTCGCACAATGAATTAGGCATTGTGCGGGCAGCATAACGACTGAAAAGCCTTGCGCGACGAAGGAGTCGTTGCGGGGTCGCGCAACAAGTATCAGTTGCGAGAGAAAAAAAATTCGCAAGAGCTCCACTGCAGAATGGAAGAATGAGGAAATGAACCAAGTTTGGATATTTATAGAGGTTTGGGTTGAGTACCAGTTAATATTATAGAACCTTTTTGTTTATAATTTCACAACCTTGATTAGAAAATTTTACGTTATGATTGTTATCGCATATTTGAGATATGCTTAACAGGTTGTGTTTTAACCCTTCAATGTATAAAACATTTTTAAACAAAGGGAGGTTAAAGAGTTGAACCATACCTTGGCCAATAATCCTGCAATTGCTGCCATCACCGAATGTGACTGAACCATCAGTCATGTCTTTGAGATCGGTGAATAAACCTTTATCACCAGTCATATGCCTTGAGCATCCACTGTCTAGGTACCACTTTGAATGGTTTCTAGCTTTGAAAACGGTGTGGGCAACCAGGCAAGTAACCTGAGGAACCCATTTCATAACTATTTTGGGTTTAGGAGTATAGTTGGTCTTCTTATGTTTGTAGTTGTTGTAAGAATGACCCACTGAGTTAGTTTTTAAAACTCCTTAAGTAAATCAACTATATTTTCAGCTAAATAGTTTTGGTTCTGATTTTTATAGTTGATATAATTTCTTTTAGGTTTTTAAAATGTTTTAGTATTTTTAGAAAACTTTTGATTAGAACTTTTCTCTTTTGAGTTTGAGGATTGTCCTTTTACAAACTTAGGAGAAGTATACTTTTGTTTAGGAGGAATATTTATATCGTAGCCCAAACCGGATCGGTCGCCACATTTTCTTGATTCAAACAAAAGTTTTTTTAACTTTGGATCACCTTAGGCAAACCTTCATGTATCCTTTAAACTCAAAAGTGAAGAGACTTCAACTTTAAGTTTTTCATTTTCAGATTTAAGATTTTCAATAAGAGTGGTTTTGAATTCTAAATCACATTTCAATTTTTCAAAACAATCTGAAATGTGGGATTTTTTTTAAAAAAGAGTTTCAAAATTTTCTATAAGCTTTGAAAACTTTCTTTCTAAAGTTTAAGTTTGACAACAATTTTACAACTTTCCTTATATAGGGCATTGTAAGCATCTTGAAGATCTTCTTCATTTTCATGATCACCATCCAGATTTTTTCACTAGTTAAATCATCGTTATCTGAAAAAGTGAACTTGGCTAGAGTCATAAGGGCTTTGACTTCATTACCCGACTCGGTTTCAGAATCTTCTGATTCAGAAGAAGCTTCAGAACTAGAAGATACATCCCAAGTAGCCAACATACTATTCTTTTTGGGTTTGTCCTTTTTAGGACACTTGTTTGCCAAATGCCCATATTCTTGTCAGTTGTAACATTGACTGTCTTTTAATGATTTCCAAGTTTTAGATTTAGATCTTTTCTTATCATTAGATTTTTGAAAATCAACCCTCTTTTTTACTTTTGAAAATTTTTTATAACTTTTTCGCTAGAAGGGCCATATCATCTTTAGAGTTTTCTAAATCAGAATTGTTATTGTTTTCTTGAAAACTATTTTTAGAAGATTTAAGGGTAATAGATTTACCTTTTGGAGCTTTAAAAGTTAACTCATAAGTCTGTAAAGAGCCAACTAATTCCTCTACCCTCATATTGTCCGTATCACGAAGATCCTGGATCGTAGTTACCTTAGAATTGAACCGTTCAGGAAGTGAGCATAGTATCTTTGCACACACTTTACTTTCTGGGATTTTGTCACCAAGACCCCACATAGAGTTCACAATGTCATTTAATCTAGTATAGAAGTCCATAAACATTTCATTTTCTTTCATATGTATTTCTTCAAATTTGGTTGTGAGGATTTGGACTTTAGATTTCTTGACAATTGATGTACTGTAACGCCCTGAAAATCGGGGGTCGAGCAAAGCTCAGCTCCCGAGTTCCAACGCATCACTTATGCAACATAGATAATGATGATTTTGATGAGTGCATTGAAACATGAATGAGATTAGACCAAAACATCATATCATACTCCAGAGACAGTTAAATTACGCAAGCGGAAGACTGTGATAGATATATAAAATTTATAAACTGTTGTAAGTCTCCAGAGTATGAACATGTTACCAGGTGAAATATAAATATGTAGACACCAAAAAAAATGGACAAAATGAATATACATGGGTGTTTCAAAAGTGCAAACTAAAGTGTAATGGCGTCTAATCAGTAACCCTGTAGTCCCGTCGATCAGAAGATGGTCTACATAGACCCGCCTGATAGCAGCACACAGGAGAAACCCTCCTCATCATCATAAAAGTCTGGCTCTGCTTCGCAAGCATCGTCGTCATCTGAAACTAAGATAGGGTCTGGTTGGTGTGTACAACACCGTCCCGTAACGTGGGAGTGAGTGATCAACTCAGTGGAACTATGAAGTAGAGGTTAACATGTTATCAATTCAGTCAAGCAGTAATGATAAAGTAATAAAATCAAACATCCCTGAATACTCTTATTAATGCAAGAATGATATGAATAATGATGCATGCACTCGCCTACACTCCCTCGTTCGACACCATCTTACGGTCGCGGTATGCTTTCTTCCCTCTGTACTCTTCAACCCAGGGCACATGCAATGCGATGTTATGAGTCCTTTTCATACAGCAGGATTGGGAAACTAAGGTACCTCCCTTATATCATTTTCCAAACAATGATCCATTCTAGGGTCGTCAGTCCTAGTAAATCTCATACGATGTTGCGGTTCCAGGTCGCTGCAAAGGGCTCGTCACCAAATTAGTGTAGACCTAGTTTATACTCTTGTTGCTACAGAAGGGTTGTCACCTCCACGTAGACTCAGAGTATGCTCGAGGTCACTACAAAGGGCTCGTCACTAAATCAATGTAGGCCGACAGCTCGAATACAGTGTCCCATACCACCATATTCGGCTCACAAGCTTTGGTTGTTCACTGGTCACTACAGGAAGTCTCGTCACCCCAGCGTAGGCCGACAGCTCGACCACAGTGTCCCATACCACCATGTCCATCTCATGAGTCTTAGCGGATCGAGGTACCAAGGTTAACGGGGTGATCACTGGTGAGTTTGGTACCTTAGGTTCAAGCAGTAGTGTCCAAACATGGTGAACATACATCGGGTCAATCGGGTTACTTGACGAGCTCGACTAGCATGAGTGCACATCAAGTGGATCGACATGAAGTGCGTAAGCACTCCGTGTGGCCTAACCACTGTCTCGAACACATCCTGTGTGGCGAAACAACATCATCTACCAATCTAGATCTGTTACCGATTGCGTGGACTATATAATAGCCCCAATCACATTCAATTACAATTAAATATCCTAGAAGATAGTTAAAGCAGTAATGGATTAAGAGTTCAAATCATACAATCAAAGGTCCGATATTGTCCGCTTTAGGGCTGCCAAGGCTATTGCACGGAATCGTTACATCACTCCCCCATCACCCTTCACGGCTTTTTTTTGCATTTTATGGAATACAACTTAAACATGGATTTATACATATGCATTACATAGATAAACAGATACTATAATATAAGGTACATGGAGGAAAGCATACACATAGTTAAAGGAGTTGAGAGTCATATCTCAACACCCTTATACATTACATTTTACTAACTACTTACTCATTCAGACATTTCAGCAAACACTTTAGACTACTTACATCAACATACATGACGTATGTTGATCACATAGGTATTAGGCTAAATCCTTTCACTAGGGAGTTTCCCCATTTTAACACGCATGCACCCACGACGGATAGTCATGGTAAGCATGAATCCAAGTTCCATATTCATTCATTCATTTTCACAAACACTTGGGCTACACACTTTATCACATATAACGTATATTTTTCATGACGTGATTTAGGGCAAGTCCTTTCGCTAAGGAGTTGTCGCACATGTAACAAGCATATATTCACGACAGATAATCATGTTAGGCACAAATCCAAATTCCATACGTATTCAAACATCTCAACATATACATAGAATACACTATATTCTACATAGTTCATGTATTACTGTAAAGCGAAACAGACAACGCATTTTGCATGTGAAATAGCACCCATGTCAATTATAAATCATTAACCCATATTGAAAGCCTTGAAAACCATAACCTATAAGTCTATAATCCACACCTTACGCCGTAGGAGCGTAACGAATTCGACTGAGACTCTAAGTTTCGTCAACGATAGAATGACAACCTATAACACGAATTGAGTCAGCCATTTCGCTACTAGTGACAATTGAAAACCCTAAAACAGATTAGGGCTAGGTTTTCTTACCTAGGAACGGGATCGGTAGCGTTGGTAAAGCGGTACGGAAGTGGTGGTAAAGCACGTGGAGTGATGGGATTGAATTCCAGGGATGAACTCTCACTCTCTCTCTCTCTTCTTTCTCCCTCTTTCCTCTCTTCTCTCTCTTAGGGTTTCCCAAATTCATATGGGATGAGAGAGTGAGGGCTTAAGGCCCTTTATAGGCTTAAAACTAATGGGAATGACCCCAGGGCCAAGGTATACTTAAGTTATGTCCAAAGAGCGTCTGCTTCAGCTCAACGGAACACTTCCGGAGACCCCCTTGAGCTTAAGGTCGGACTTAAGCTCCCTGACCATGGATCTAGGTTGAGTTAAGTTTTTGTTCTAATCGGGTTTCCAGATCGCATGTGGCGGACCAGTTTCAGTTCAACGGTCACCGAAACTCGATCAGGGTTACAAGTACACTGCCATGTATGAGAAATTTCTCCTGATTCGAGGGTGTATTTGGGTCAGATTCTGACGGTTTGATTGCTTATATCTGGTCCACAAGCGATAAGTCTCAGATTACTTAAATTAGATTTAATTTCTAAAGAAAACCACATTTTCTCACACTCTTCACTCCGGGCTCAAGCAAATATCCCCGGGACACTATCTGGATTTGATTTTCGAGATGGTTGTTAAGCCCAGCAAGGCAGTCTTAATTATATAACTTAATATTAATTGGACTTCCGACGTGCGGTCCAGATCCGATACGGAGTTTCAATGTGCTCCCGAGAGTAACTGGGTAATGAGATTGATCCTAGATTTTAGGGTAACCTAGCGTCAATGATTCTACAAGTTTTGGGTCTTATAGATCGTATTTAAAGTGGATCAAGCGAATTTCGTAGCTAATCTAGTTTAACACTTAGTTAATTTTGTCTGGATTCGGTCCTGAGTGATTTCTACCTGAGGTGGTACTCGGGTTTTTGAAATTTGTATAGAAGGTGATTCAAGCTATTAATACTTGATTAAATTACGCCCTAATCACGGTAAAATAAGGTCCTAGGGCAGTTCTACGTCCAAGGACGTCCAACTCCAAGTTGGCGAAAATCTGGGGTGTTACATGTACCCTCGTGTGTCATTTCTAAAATATCCCAAGCTTGCTTTGCAGTATCATAGGATATAATTCTTTTAAATTCATCCGGTGATAGTGCGTAAGTGATTGCATTTAGTGCCTTTGCATTGGCACTACTCTCACTTTTCTGAAGAGTGGTCCAAGAAAAATAAGGTGAGATTTTCATAGATTTAGATCCATCGATACCAGTTACTTCAATGGTAGGAGAGGTCCATTCAGTCACTGTGGATAGCCACACTCTCATCCACGGATTTTAGGAAAATCATCATTCTGGCTTTCCAATAGGCATAATTGGTGCCATCAAAGGGTGGAGGCCTTGTGACTGAAAGGCTATCAAAATTTGACATCTTATATATAGCTTAGATTGATTAGCTCAGAAAATGAATCCAAATATAAAGAATTAAAAACGAGCTATTAGGCTTTGATACCAGTTGAAAAGGCCAAGCTATATGTACTAGAGGGGGGTGAATAGGACAATGCCAAATTAAAATAATAACAGTGGAATTTAAACAATAAGATAGCCTTATAAATAAATAAATGAAAGATAGAACTATAATCAATTCACAATACTGAAATGTAAAACAACCTCAAATGTATGAGTATTGAGAAATTGATACAAATGTTGTTCTAAGGACAACCTTACACCAAAAACCAAGGTTTATGGTAGGACAACCTGATTCCTAGAATGGTTTTTGTATCAAAAACTCAAACTTGATATAGAGGAATACATAGATAAATAATAGGGAAATGAAATCTAAGTTATTACAACATTCCCCACAATACTTGAAATGTAAAAGATTACAACATTCACATCCACAAATATATTCCACAAACTTAAATGATAAAAGATATAGAAAATAAATCACACATCCACAAAACACAAAGAATTACAGTGGTTCGCCTGTGTGTACACCAACTGTTAAACAACAGCCACACAACTTGCTATTTCACTCCTAATATCCTCACACAGGGGATATCAGCGTTCACTATGAAAATAGGTTTCTCAAGTTCACCTAAAACCCTCACAATTGTGTCTTTCAAATGGGCTTACACAATTCAAAAAACCCCACTTCTGAGTTTTCTGGCTCTCCTCAGATAACCAATAGATTGAGATTTTTCTGGCTTAATCTCAAATAAAACCAAAAGAAGGAAATTTATAATAATGTAAAATACTTGGATTTCTCCTTTTGTTGCAGCCCAGAAGAACCAAGTCGGAGTAGAAGTTCAAATATAAAAGTTCAATGTCTAATACTCACTTGAAATGGTTCTAGGTTCTAATTGATTTTAAATTAAACTAGTTGGGCTAGCTCTATTTGATTTTGATTCCAAGAAGGGGAATACAGCAATTCCTCTTTCAAATCAGATTGGAATATAGAAACAAAATCAAATCAACAAAGCTAACAAAAGAGAATATTAAATATGCACAATGTAACTTAAAAAGAACACAAACTTATCTCTTAGAGTGATGCCTTGATTTTACTTGAATTGAATACTAAACTCTAAAATTCGTTCTCTATTTATAGTTACAGAAACCGCGTCTACGACTGGTCGTAGGACGAACTGCATTTTGAAATTTTAAGCGCGATCGGATAAAATCGTTCCACAACTGGTCGTAGGTTATTCACGACCGGTCGAGAGCCTTCCACGACTGATCGTGACCTTCCCACGACTAGTCGTGAGGAACCAAAAATAGTCGATGGAGTTTGAGTCAAAGCTGTAGGACTAATCGTGAACGAGTCGTGCACTGTTCACACGACCGGTCGAACAGACTCCAGGACTGGTCAAAGCTCAACCAAAAAATTCTGAAAATTTACAACAACTTAGGACTGGTCCTGAAATTTCATAGACTGGTCGAGCCAGTGCTAGGACTAGTCGAACAGAGTCCAGGATTAGTCTTAGAATAGTCCAAATACATGTAAAGAGATTCAATTTAAATTATGTATACAAAATGACCTACCTTAAGGTTAGTCTAAGGTCAATCATACCTCAAAAGTGATGTATGAACATTGAGACTTCATTTCTTCAGATGATGGTTGACCTTTGAGAATTATGAAACTTGAGATCTCTATACTTACTGTAGCTTGAATTTAAGATCTTCTAAAGCTTGGACTTGAATTCTTCTTCATCTTGAGTTGTACTTGAGTCTTGAACAAGAACTTATCTTCTGATATAGCTCTTGAAATATTCTAAACTTTGAAGCTTACAAGAGTGGACAATATACTTGACCTTCCATGTCTTGAAGTAGAGCTTCATTCTCAACTAGAAGCATTGTTATACAGTGCCTTGAACATATATATATCCTCATGCTACACAAGACAGATTGTGTTTTTGGCACAAAAAATTTGACTATCAAAGGAGCAAGCAAGACTTGCACTTACAATATTGTGTTCATTTAATATTCTCTTTAATTTAGCATTTTGCATTTGATTTTGAAATCTCTATTCCTATCTTAATTGAAGAAGGGATTTAAGTTTTCCCCTTTCTTAAGATCAAAATCAAATCAAGCTAGCCCAAGGTGATTTAATCTAAAAATCATTTAGAACTTAGAACCCTTTCATAAGTGAGTGTGGACATTGAACATCTACTCTGAATTAGTTCTACCAAGGTTCATCAAAGGAGAATATTCAGATAAGTATATTTACGTTTTTGTAAATCTCTTTTTGGTTTTTGAGGTTGTGCCAGAAAAATCTCTCTTTCCTTTTTAGTTTGTTTGAGGTGATTCAGAAAATCTCAGAGTGTGGGGTTTTTGAATTGTGTGAGCCCTCTTGAAAGACACAATTGTGAAGGTTTTAGGTGAACCTTGAAAAACCTATTTTATAGTGAACGCCAATATCCCGTGGGTGAGGATATTGGGAGTGGAGTAGTTGTGTGGCTGTTTTTTAACAGTTGGTGTACACACAAGCGAACCACTATAATTTCTGGTATTATGGTGGATGGTTGATTGTGGCTTTGTGTGAATGTTGTAATTTCTCTCTGTGCCTTTGTGGAGAATGATTGTAATTTATATTTTGCACATGTGGTGAATGTTGTAATAACAGTAGAAATTTATTTCTGTTTTATTCTTTATTCCTCTATATTTGTTTGGGATTTTTATACACAGATCGTTCTAGAAATCAGGTTGTCCTACCATAAGCCATTGGTTTTTGGTGTAAGGTTGTCCTTAGAACAACATCTGTATCAACCTCTCAGTACTTGTGCATTTGAGGTTGCTATATATTTTTACTATTTGAATTGATAAGTGCTATCTTTATTTCTTTCTTTCTTATTCCGCATTAAAAAATTTAATTTGGCATAGTCCTATTCACCCCCCCCCCCCTCTAGGACTTTTTGCTCGGCCTTTTCAAATGGTATCAGAGCCTAATAGCTCGATTAATTATTATTTGGATTAATTTCCTAAGCTAATCGATTTGAGCTTTTTAAGATGTCAAATTTTGATAGTCTTTCAGTCACTAGGCCTCCACCATTTGATGGCTCTAATTATGCCTATTGGAAAGCCAGAATGAGAATTTTTTTAAAATCCATGGATGAGAGCGTGTGGCAAGCCACAGTGACCAATTGGACCCCTCTTACCACTGAAGTGACTAGTACTGATGGATCTAAAATTGTAAAAGTCTCACCTTATTTTTCTTATACCGCTCTTCAGAAAAGTGAGAGTAGTGCCAATGCAAAGGCTTTAAATGTTATTACTTGCGCACTATCACTGGATGAATTCCAAAGAGTTATATCCTATGATACTGTAAATCAAGCCTGGGATATCTTGGAAATAACACACGAGGGTACAACAATTGTTAAGAAATCTAAAGTTCAAATCCTCACAACCAAATTTGAGAAAATACATATGGAAGAAAGTGAAACTTTCATGGACTTCTATACAAGATTGAATGACATTGTCAAATTTATGAGGGGTCTTGGTGATAGGATCCCAGAAAGTAAAGTCTGTGTAAAGATACCGCGTTCATTGCCTGAACGGTTCAATTCAAAAGTGACCGCGATCCAAGAACTTTTTGATACGGATAATATGAGGGTTAAAGAACTGGTTGGTTCTTTACAAACCTACGAGTTAAACTTTAAAGCTCCTAAAGGTAAGTCCATCACCCTTAAGTCTTCTAAAATTATTTCTCATGAAAAAACTAATAATTCTTATTTAGAAGCTTCTGAAGATGATATGGCTCTTTTAGCTAAAAAGTTTTACAAGATTTTCAAAAGTAAAAGAGGGTTGATTTGCAAAAACCTATTGAAAAGAAAAGACCTAGCTCTAAAACTTGGAAATCTTTAAAAGACAGCCAATGCTACAACTTTCATGAATATGGGCTTCTAGCAAACAAATGGCCAAAGAAGGACAAGTATAAAAAGAAAGGTATGTTGGCTACATGGAATGAATCTTCCTGCTCTGAAGTCTCTTCCGAGTCAGAAGATTCTGAAACTGAGTCGGCTAATGATGTTAAAGCCCTAATGACTCTAGCCAAGTTCACTTACTTAGATAATGATGATTTAACCAGTGAAGAAAATCTGAAGAGTAACCATGAAAATGAAGAAGACCTTCAAGATGCTTATGATGCCCTATACAGGGAAAGTTGTAAAATTGTTGTAAAGCTAAAACTTCAGAAAGAAAAGTTTTCAAAACTAAAAGAAAATTTTGATAATCTAGTCTTAGAAAAATCACACATTTCAGATTGCTTTGAAAAATCACACATTTCAGATCTAGAAAATATGGCGATCGATCTGGATTGGGCTATGATAAAAGTATTCCTCCTAAATATAAGAATACTCCACCTAAATTTGTTAAAGGGGAGTCTTCTAACTCAAAAGGGAAAAGTCAGAATCAAAATAATTGTAAAAATACTAAAAATTTTCAGACTTTAAAACCTAAAAGCAACCATATCAACTATAAAAATCAGAATCGTTATCCTTTGGCTCAGAAAATTGTTGATTTACTTAAGGAGCTCTTAAAATCTAACTTAGTGGGTAGGACTTATAACAAATATAAACATAAGAAGTCCAATTATGCTCCTAAACCCAAAACTGTAATGAAATGGGTCCCTAAGGTTACTTGTTTGGTTGCCCACACCACTTTCAAAGCTTCGAGCCATTCAAAGTGGTACCTAGATAGTGGTTGCTCCAGACATATGACAGGTGACAAAGGTCTGTTCACCAGTTTTAAAGACATGACTGATGATTCAGTCACATTCGGTGATGGTAGCAATTGCATAATTGCTGGCCAAGTTATAGTTCAGCTCTTTAATCTCCCTCTATTTGAGAATGTTTTATATGTAGAAGGTTTAAAACATAATTTATTAAGCATATCTCAAATATGCGATAATAATCATAATGTAAAATTTACCAACCAAGGGTACGAAATTTTAAATAAGAATGGTTCTGTAATATTAACTGGTCGCAGAACTTCTAAGAATTGGTATATTGTTAGTGATTTAAGCTCATCTAAGCTATCGTGTTACATGGTCCAAACAGATGAGATCGAATTATGTCATAAGCGCCTAGGACATGTACACTACCGCAACTTGTATAGATTGAGCAAAAGAGAATTGGTAAGAGGTCTACCAAAAATACAGAAAGTGGATAAAATATGTGGCGAGTGCCAGATTAGTAAACAAACCAGGAGTGCTCATAAAAAGGTGTACTCCAAAGCCACATCTAAGTCGCTCGAACTTCTCCACATGGATCTCATTGGACCAACAAGAATGGAGAGTCGAGGTGGCAAGAAGTATATTCTGGTGATTATAAATTACTTTACCAGGTATACTTGGGTAGTCTTCTTAAGAGAGAAGTTAAAAACTCTTGATGAAGTAAAAAGGGTACTTAAACATATCCAAACTGAAAAAGAATCACAAGTCACTAAGATCCGTAGTGATCATGGTTCTGAGTTTGAAAATAGTAGTTTTGAGAAGTTTTACAGTGATCAGGGAATATCACATGAATATTCTGCGCCCAAAACACCACAACAAAATGGTGTAGTGGAAAGGAAAAATAGAGTACTTCAAGAAATGGTAAATGTAATGTTAAATAGTATGAAGCTTCCTAAAAATCTTTGGGCTGAAGCTGTAAATACTGCTTGTTATATAATTAACTACATTTATACTGGAAAATTAAATAGTAAAATGGCTTATGAAATGTGGTTTGATAAGAAGCCTACTGTCAAGTACTTTTGAGTTTTCGGTAGCAGTGCTACATCTTACGTGACTAAGAAAATCTGGGTAAATTTGACACCAAAAGTGATAAAGGGATATTTTTATGGTATGCTCTGAATAGTTGAGCATATCGGGTTCTTAATAAGAGGACCAGTGTAATTTAAGAGTCCATTAATGTGGTTATACATGATCACTTGAATACAACTGTCTCAAGTTCAAAAAATGATGAAGTCCTTTTATTTGATAAACCAGACTCTTCGTCTAGTCCAAATAACACTGAAATGAGGACAGTTAAAGATCATCTATCTAATTAAATCCTTGGAAACCCTCTCACTGGTGTGCGCACTCGTAAACAACTTGAAGATATGTGCAACTACATATGCTTTACATCTCAGATAGAATTGGTTAATGTAAAAGAAGCTCTTACTGATGAAAACTGGATTGTTGCAATGCAAGAAGATCTAAATCAGTTTGTTCGAAATGATGTTTGGTACTTAGTTCCAAGACCAAAAGACAAACACATTATCGGAACAAAATGGATTTTCAAAAATAAGTCTGATGAACTTGGTAATATTATTATAAACAAGGCTAGGCTGGTTATACAAGGGTACACTCAAATTGAAGGCATTGATTTTGATGAGACCTTTGTCCCAGTAGCTCATCTTAAATCAATCAGACTATTTATATTTATTGCGTGCTTTAAAAAATTCAAAATATACCAAATGGATGTAAAGAGTGCATTCTTAAACGGCGATTTGCATGAAGAAGTGTACGTTAAACAACCAAAGGGTTTTGAAAACCCTAATCATGCTAATCATGTCTATCGCCTGAAGAAGGCACTCTATGGTTTGAAACAAGCTCCCAGGGCATGGTACGAAAAGTTGACTAAGTTTCTACTAAGTCATAACTTTGTAATGGGAAGTGTTGATAAGACATTATTTGCAAAGAAACATAATGATCACATTCTTATAGTGCAAATCTATGTTGATGACATTATCTATGGATCTACCTATGCTAACATGACTGTTGAGTTTGCAAATCTTATGAAATCTAAATTTGAAATGAGCATGGTTGGAGAACTAAACTATTTCCTAGGGTTGCAAGTCAAATAGCTTCCTGATGGTTTCTTTATTCTCAAACCAAATATGCTCTGAACTTAGTTAAAAAGTTCAGATTTGAGAGTGGGAAAAATTTTGATACTCCAATGAGTAGTACTCTAAAACTCTCTAAGGATTCAACAGGTAAGAGTGTGGATCGTAAGTTGTATCGCAGTATGATAGGTAGTTTACTTTATTTAACTGTGAGCCAACCTGATATTGTTTTTAGCGTAGGAATTTGTGGTAGATATCAGTCGGACCCTAAAGAGTCACATCTGATTGTTGTTAAGCACATTTTTCGATAGGTCGCTAGTTCAACTAATCTTGGTCTCTAGTATCCACATGATACTAGTGTGCAATTAGCTGGTTACACGAATGCTAATTGGGCTGGTAACATTGATGATCGTAAATCGACCAGCGCTGGTTGTTTCTATGTTGGGAACTATTTGGTTTCTTGGCTAAGTAAGAAATAGAGTTCCGTATCGCTCTCCACAGCTAAGGCTGAATAAATTGTTGCTGGTAATGCATGCACTCAACTTGTGTGGATGAAGAGAATGCTAAGTGATTACGGAATTGCGCAAGAATCCATGGTTTTATAATGTGATAATTCAAGCGTAATTAATATTTCTAAAAATCCAATTCAGCATTCACGAGCCAAGCATATTGACATTAGGTATCATTATATTCGTGAACTGGTGGAAGACAAGATAATTTCATTGGAATATATTCCGACCGAGAATCAACTTGCAGACATATCACAAAACCGCTCGACAAAAACATGTTTGCAAAATTGAAAGTTGATCTTGGTATGTGCAATATGAACTGATGATTTATGCCTTTTTGTATATATATATATATATATATATATATATATATATATATATATATATATATATATATTATCTTGAAAATTTTAAATTTTCAAATAGATAAAAAAAAAATTACAAAATTTCAGTGCTACACGACCAGTCGAGTACACACTCGACCAGTCGTGGCTTGACCGGTCGAGTATGTACATGACCAGTCGTGGAAATTGGGTTTTGCTTTTTATTTGGGGAAAAACACTTTTTTCTTCACTTGGTTCTTCTTCTCCAACAAGCCCTACCACGACCGGTCGACCCCATCTTCGATTCCTCCATGGTTAGTACATTATTTTAAATTTCCTTATAGATTTGAGTTCTTTGATCTTCCATTTCCTTGTTTGTGTTGTTTATTTCAAGGTTTATGGTTGTTTGGTGGAGTTTTTAGCTAAAAATCTGATTTGCTTGAAACCCTTCTTGCCTCTTTTGCAATCCTTGTATTCCTTGATTTCCTTGTTGTAATGAAGAGTAGAAACAAGAAGAAAGGATCTCGTAGTCCCTCTTCTTCTCATTTTTCTCCTATCACGGTGCGCCATCTTCGGTCACCCGAGGAAGATCCCGAGTATGTGCGAGATATTCGCTTACGCAATGTGATAGTTGAACAGACAGTTAACATTAATCATTTGGCACCTTTTGGTATCTTTCAATTCCTTCAATCTGTAAGATGGGATAACATTTTACATTGGGGTGGTCCGGCATTCTACTCTATTGCGCAAGCCATGTATGCTTGTATTACTGACTTCTCTATTAAGAATCTTACGTTTACAATTTCTACTAGAGAAGATCCAATTGATGTGGACCGTCACCTCATTTCTAGATTAATAGATCTTCCAGTTATTGATGATGGTATTCCCATTAACACTCTTATAGCAAAACTGTCTGCATCTGAGAAGCGAATGCTCATTAGAGTTTTATGTAATATGCATGTGGAATGGAGTACTGGGAATGCGGTCGCTTCCAAGTTTATATTACCCAGATACAGGGTTCTTCATCGGATTTTCATTTCAAATGTCTACCCTAGATCTGGTAACAAAACCGAGCTTACTTCATTCATGGTTCGTATTCTTCATTCTATTATTATCAGAGTCTTTGTGTGTCTCCCTTCACTTATCTGTTATATCATAATTCAGTTTCGTCTCCATCCAGGTCACAGTGATATACCTTTTGCTTATCTTATGACTGTATTAGCCACCCATAGTCTAGTGGTTAAACCTATTGGAGAAGCTCTCATTCATCACTTTCTTTCAACAACTCAAACATAAATAAGATGAATTTGAAGTTGGCTCCAGGCCAAGTTGATGAGAGTGTTAGTGGAGCAGCCGAAGCAAATGAACAGGAGGGTGCTTTACCTCCAGATGATGTTAATATGGATGACATCTTTGATGAGATTGAATCTGACTCTGCAGCGGATCCTGATTTTCAACTATCTGAATTTGATGAAGGTTTGCGTTCTCTTGAGGAAAAGGTAGAGGGTATGCATGTGTCCTAAGATACTCAAGTTAAATATATGCGCAAATATTTGAGGCGCATTAATAAGGGACTACATCAAATCGATCCTTCCATACCTGCTCCTTCCTCTGGTTTTGATTAGTTTTGAATTTCTGGTCTGTAATTACTCTTATACTTGGATTTTTCTTAACTTTATATGCTTGTACATGTTTTTATTGTGGACATGTTTGAATGATTTATGTTATTTTGATCTTACTTCTTTCTATCATTACTCATTGTTCTTTTATCTCCTTCATCATTTATAGGTTCTTTCCTTTTTCTTATTATGACAAAAAGGGGGAGAATTTGTGTTGATATGCCTATTTCATAATTCATAATGATATTGGATTCTATTGAGTAATATATTGAGGGGGAGTATTGGTATACAGTTTTTAACTAGTGCATGATTCTTTGACCAGGTTGTAACTGGTGCATGATTCTTTATTAAGCATATATGGTTTTTTACTGTGTATTATGCATCATATTATTTATTTGGTTTTGTCATAAATTTGACAAAGGGGGAGATTGTAAATGCTATCTTATCTAGCTCCTAGATTTGTCAAATTTTGTAGTGCCAAAACCTCTTAGAATCTGTATCTTGTGTAGCTCAACTTTATATCATCCTTGCCTACATTCAAGAAGTTCAAATTTAAGATCAAGCATCTCAAATTCAAGTTTAAGAAGTTCAAGTATAAGAAATAAGTGATTCTAGTACAACATCAAGTACTACTTCAAGTTTTCAAGCTTCAACTATGTCAAGACAGTGTGTATTACTTAAGAATACATGCTCAACTTCAAAGTACTTCAAGATGACAAGCTTCAAAGTACTTCAAGATGACAAGCTTCAAAGTACATCAAGATGACAAGCTCTAAAGTACTTCAAGATAAACTATCAACTGAAGCGAACGATGTTTAAATGTTCAATTTTCACCGATAAGGTATGAATGACCCTAGATTGACCATAGGTTAGGTCATATTGATTGCATACTTAAATTGGGTCATTATATAATTTTATAGATTTTTCTCGACTAGTCTAACCTTATGTTCGACTAGTCTAGACACTGGCTCGACCAGTCCAAGAATTCCCTCGACCAGTCCAAGGTTTGTTACTAATTATTGGGATTTTCTGTTAGACCCTCGACCAGTCCTGGAGACTGCTCGACCAATCGAGTGAACAGTGCTCGACCAGTCGAGCAGGCTCAACTCAAAGTCCAGCAACCATTCTTGGTCACACTCGACCAGTCGAGGAACGGTCTTATCTTATCGCACCCGAAATATTTAAAATTTTGTTGGTCATTCGACCAGCGAACTGACCACTGAGCCAGTCGAGTGAATAGTATTTGTGCCTATAAATTGAGCACGAATTTCAGAGTTTGGTAAGTCATTCAAGCAAAATCAAGACACCACTTGAGAGATAAGTTTATGATATTCTTAAGCTATATTGTGTTCATTTAATATTCTCTTTAATTTAGCTTTTTGCATTTGATTTTGAATTCTCTATTCCAATCTTAATTGAAGAAGGGATTTAAGTTTTCCCTTTCTTGAGATCAAAATCAAATCAAGCTAGCCCAAGGTGATTTAATCTAAAAATCATTTAGAACTTAGAACCCTTTCATAAGTGAGTGTGGACATTGAACATCTACTCTGAATTGGTTCTACCGGGCTTCATCAAAGGAGAATATCCAGATAATTATATTTACATTTTTGTAAATCTCTTTTTGGTTTTTGAGGTTGTGCCAGAAAAATCTCTCTTTCCTTTTTGGTTTGTCTGAGGTGATCCAGAAAATATCAGAGTGTGGGGTTTTTGAATTGTTTAAGCCCTCTTGAAAGACATCATTGTGAAGGTTTTAGGTGAACCTTGAAAAACCTATTTTATAGTGAATGCCAATATCCCGTGGGTGAGGATATTGGGAGTAGAGTAATTATGTGGCTATTTTTTAACAGTTAGTGTACACACAAGTGAACCACTATAATTTTTGGTGTTGTGGTGGATGGTTGATTGTGGCTTTGTGTGAATGTTGTAATTTCTCTTTATGCCTTTATGGAGAATGATTGTAATTTATTTTCGGCACATGTGGTGAATGTTGTAATAGCAGTAGAAATTTATTTCTATTTTATTCTTTATTCCTATGTATTTGTTTGGGATTTCGATACACAAACTGTTCTAGAAATCAGGCTGTCCTACCATAAGTCATTGGTTTTTGGTGTAAGGTTGTCCTTAGAACAACATTTGTATCAACCTCTCAATACTTGTGCATTTGAGGTTGCTATTCATTTCTGCTATTTGAATTGATAAGTGCTATCTTTATTTATTTCTTTCTTATTCTGCATTTAAAATTTAATTTGGCATAGTCCTATTCATCCCCCTCCCCCCTCTAGGACTCTTAGCTCGGCCTTTTCATGTGGAATGAACTTAGCCCAGAGTATGTTAGCTGATGGTGGATTTTGTGGGATGGAGAGAGCAAACATGGAGGTCGATCTCTCACCTTACTTTACATCAATCAGCAGAAAGGAATATGACACTGAGGATAATTTGGACAGTGATGATGGTAACCTGATAGCTAACCAGGGAGAAGATCAGGAGCAGAGCCACGATGATGTTCAGGGTGAAGGTTCAGAGTGGAGCACACAAAATCAGGACAAGACTATACAAGGGACTAAGGAAGGTCTGATAATGACAGAAAAGAAGAGAGCAGCGAAGTATATAAGAAAACAGAATTCTATGTGCCAAAGGGGACTGGGGATCAAGACTTTGAAGGTTAAAGAGAAGGGCCGTGAATACTGGATGTGTGACGAATGGATAAGGTCATAGTGTGGAATGTCTGTGGAATTGGTAATAAACGGGCCATTAGGATAGCGAAGAGGATTATCAGGAAGTATAATCCTTCAATAGTGGCGTTGCTCGAACCAATGATTGTTGATGAAAAGAGAGTTAGTACTGGGCTATCGATGAGTTTTCATGCATCCTATTCCAATTGTGATGAGGGAGGCAAAATCTGGGTCTTCTACAAGGCTCTTACCTCTTGTTCCATGGTGTTTAAAACTGGTTAATGTTTGTCGGTCGAGGCAATCGTGCAGAGCGGCTCTCCCCAATCCATATGACTTTTGTTTATACTAGGTGTGCTAGGGCTTTGAGGAGAGTGTTATGGGCAGACTTGTCTTTTCTATCAGCTTTGATGAATGGCCCTTGCAATGCAATTGTTGACGAATCATAGAGAAGGAGAAGGGCTGGGGATAGGGCTCCGTCTATTGAATTTGTGGATGCTATTAATTCGGCGGGCCTCCATGACGCAGGTTTTTCTAGGAACAGGTTTACTTGGAGCAATAATCTGGCGGGAACTTCTAGAGTATGGGCAAGGCTTGATCAGGTTCTTATCAATGCTAGCTGGACATGGGTTCTTGAGGTTTAGTGTCATCCACTTGCCGCGCACATCCAATCGGATCATGCTCCGCTTCTTCTCAGCTCTCCAGATCAGTTGTATGGTGGGCCAAAACCTTTCCTGTTTTCAATGAATGTGGACTAAACATGATACCTTCTTAGGTGTGGTAAAGGAAGTTTGGAATAAGGTGGAATCCTCTCACCCGGTATATAATGTGCTCGCCAAACTCAAGTAAGTCAAGTGGGATCTGAAAATTTGGAATAGGGATGTGTTTGGGAATATTTTTTAGCAATCAAGATGGCGGAGAGACTTATGGTAGATCTGGAGGATCAAATGCAGGATAATTCAAATTCAGTTGAGCGGTATGGGCTTTTGCAAAAGCAAATTAGCGATACTTCCAATAGGTTAGAGTCTCTAGAGATAATGTAGGAAATTTTCTGGAAGCAGAAGTTGAGGGTTGATTGGCTGACGAAAGGGGACAAAAATACGAAGTTTTTTCATGCTACGGCTACAAAGAGGCAAAGGAGGGCTACCATTCGTCAGGTGGAGCTTAAGGGTAACGCCCCGACTTTTCAGGACCCGAGTATATGACCCGTTCCTCAAAAACATGAGTGTTAACCTTAAAGGATGGTCAAAAAATTTTTATTCATTCAGAGTAAGCAGATGAGCGTAGAGTGGACAAATCAACATAAGAGAAATTTCATTATCATTCAAATATACAAGCAGCCCATAATGACTTATACAAACCAATGTCCCTAATCTTACAAATTACTAAATGAAATAATATTACATGTGAAATAAAATAAATTACAACAATCTTGGGATATGAAATCCTGTAGCAACCCTTAGCAATTACAACCATGCATCCTTGTCAATTATAGCTTGCTCCTCATCAATATGAACATGAAGGTCACCTGGTCCACCTGTGCTACCTGTACGGTTTTATATTTGATGGATGAGTGGCCAACTCAGTGTGAACTCCCCTCAAGATTACACACCGCCACATTAGATAAGAAATAATATAAAACATCCAGGCAGCCAAAACAGAGTAAATGCAGTCTTATTATATGCCTGAATGCGTGAATGCAATCATTGTCCATGTAAAGACATCTAGACGGACATTGGGCTCGTCACCCATGCAATCATTGTCCCGAGAAAGACACCTAGACAGACATTAGGCTCATCACCCATGAAATAATCGACCCGGGAAAGACATCCAGATGGCTGGATATGTACATCACATATGATAGCAATAGATGCTAGTCTGTGCCATGTATGTATGATTAGCCAACCCATTATTAATCCAATTACTACCAGCCAATTTAAATAAGCTCAAGGTCACTACGGGGGCTCATCACCAGAGTAGGCCGACAGCTCAGGCATAGTGTCCCATACCACCATCCCTAGCCCATGAGGCTACAACCTTAAGATGTTTAATGGAACCCACCGACTAGTAGCCAATCATATTCCAGCATATGAGGCTTACCATCGCATGGTTGTATAGAAATAGTACGTCAAACCCATATAGGGAAAATACCAAAACAAAACCAACTCGGGCGAATATCAAAGCTAAGCTACATAGGGCAGGTTATCAAAACTAAGCCACATAGAGCCAATATCAAAACCATGCGATGAAAGACCATCCTTAAAAACCATTGGACATAGCAACCCTAGATGGTAGGCCCACATCAATGATTAATTTAAATCACCACTCAATAACCACCAAGCCTAAGGTCCATTACGATCACAACTAGTCGAGTTACATCCCAAGTATGGGTGTACATTTATAGGTGGGGGTTTCCCACTGATGTACCAGTTTAAGTCCCATAAGCAATCACCAACAGTCCACAAGCATGAAATAAATATGCAGGATAAACATTAAACATGAAATATAACAATTCAATTCCAACAATTTCACATGTGACTATAAAATGAAGATATCAATTATAAATTGAAATGAAAATTATAACTTAAGCTAATGTGAAAAATGGAAAGCTCAATGGGAAGAAATCATCACCTTATAGATCGGATCGCCACTAACGTTGTTAGGAAGTACGTGTGCCCTTAAAATCAAATCCTACCACAAATCATGAACTTGTACAATTAGATCCAAGTTCTATGTACCACCTAGATTTAAGGTTATAGCCTAGGGTTTGAATTATTTACCTTAGGGTTTTGGTGTAAAATTAGGGTTTTATCCTAGGGTTCAGTGCTAGGCTTGTATTTTAGGATTCGTACTCTGCTTATAATCATTATTGTTTATCTTTGTACCATGAATGTAGTAATAGTCATAATGGAGGTATTAAATAACCAATATTAATAATTATGCTGACATTACCTAATATTCTTATAGTGACTTATAATCTCTTAAATAATTCAAGTAATAATAATAAGATTTTTCTTTCTGACCATAATATAATAACAACTAACACTCAATAATCATATTAACCGAATTATACTAATCCCATGATAATATTATCTAATGATGATGATCATAATTATCAATGATAATTTTCAAGGGTGTGGACTAAAACACTTATGTTTAACACTAATTATAATTTTTATGTACTAACTAACATTAGTGTATGTAATTTGCTCATGGTTAACCATGTTTGGTATTAACGGCACTAATGATGATAAATAGGCTAGCATTGATAATAAAATTCGAAACGAATCCAAATCAAGAAGGAGAAGGTGGACTTACCTTGTTGACTCTATTCGAGCCGAGTTGACTCGGCTCAACACACCACCATCTTCTTTCTTCTTTTTCTTCTTTCTCTTCTTTCTCCCTTTCTTATCTTTCTTTCCTTTCATTTTCTCTTTATTTTACTGAAAGGTCCAGCCACCCTGGACTAGACCCAAGCCCAGCTGGACTCGGTCCCAACCGAGCTGACTCGGTAGCGACTCGGGATTTGACTTCCTCTCCTCTTCTTTCTTTCTTTCTCTCCTCTCTTTCTTTCTCCCTCCATTTTCTTTCTCTTTTCTTCCCTCTTCTCCTACTGCTGGAAAATCCCAGCAAGGGAACCGACCGATTCGAGTTGGGATTCAAACTGAGTCGAGTCCAATTGACTTGCCAGTCAAACCCCACTCAATCCTCTGTTTTTCCTTCTTCTTCTTCTTCTCTCCCTATATCTTTCTTTCCTCTTACTCTCCCTCTTCCCCTATTTTCTATCTACTGAAAAATTCCTAGCAACGGACTCAGGAGAACCTAACTCGACTCGAGGTCGCAGCTCGGTAGAGCCAGACTCGGCCCGGTTCGATTTGAGTCAGTGCAGTAATGCACTATCCGTCTTTTCTTTCCTGCTCTATTCCTTCCCATTCCCCTATTTCTTCTCCATTTCTTTCTCTTCTTCTCATTTAAAGGGATCCAAAAGTCCTGGACTCGACCCAGCCACGTATGGAACAACCCAACTCGTCCCGAACTCGGACTGCGTTCGGGTGGCTGTGTTGGTGTGGTGCCACAGCCGCACCACTCTCTTCTTTTCTCTCATTCTTCCTTTCTTTCTTTTCCTTCATTTGCTGCAAGTCCAGCGGAGTCACTGGATTGCCGGATTAGACCCGAATCGACTCGGTTTGGTGCCGCTTAAACGAGGAAGAAGCTCTACCGTTAATGGCGGTTTCTCTCCCTCAAGTTCTTCCTTTAATCCGACAACATGGGAAGTTTCTAGGGGTGTAATGGAGCTTGGATGATGGATGGATCGAAGCTTCGCAAAGGTTTTCTTGGTGGGTTTGCATGAAGAAGGAAAACAACGGTTTTGGGTCTCTTACTTTGTAATGCCCTAATAACACGATATAAATGGTTGGGATTGCTCGGGATTGAATGGTTAAGATGTAGGGAGGGCGAGCTCACGCGGATCGCTCAGGTGGCAGCAATAGGTTCCCATTTTCAGAAACTTTGTGTTTCCGGGACCCTCTTGTGCCGGTTGTTGTGAGAACACACATGCTCGTCTTCGTGTGAAAAGGCTAGGGTTTTGGTCAGCCTCACGTTGCGCACATGATGGCGATTTGGATTGTCTAGATGGACAGCGTAGGTGGGCCACTGATCAATGAACGGGAAGCCATTCCGTTCGCTGGCCGAAATGAGAAGGGAGAGAGTGTCTCTCTTTTTATGGAAAGATCGGTCAACTGCTGTTTGACCGAGCTGCTCCATTCAGTGCACAGTTGGTGCTCTCGCACTGGTGTACATGCACACCAATGTGGGACCCACCATGGTGATTATGATAAATCTGCCCTGTCCATCTTACTCCACAGGTCTTATCAACACCCTAGAGCTGGTTTAAGGCAGATCCCATACTCAGATGGCCCATACCAATCGAAATTTTATGGGTTAGGTGCCTATTAATATAACTCCAATGGTTAGATTATCCTGGAAGTTTAATAATTAAGATTCTCAAGCCCAGGGCCTTATTTTAAAGTGGCCATGTAGATAAGTGGGCCACCAATGATTTAATTAAACTCTTTAGTAGTTAATTACAAGTTTCTTTTGAAATTCGATGGTCAGATTTGGTTTTGAATTGTTTATCCATGTCAATCTAGTGATTTGACAGCTTTCATTACTAGTTATGGATTAATTGATTAGTGGATCTACGAGTTTTATCTCGACTCTGGTGAATTGTAATTCAACCTCGTTATGGCATGATGGTCCACCCTAAGAGTCAATGGTTGGATAGCCCAACTATGGATGAAGGTTACTCCTTGTGGATTGATCTAAAGGTTGATCAAATGAGTTGCCTAACTCACGGTTGGATTGAAAGGTCATACACATTTACTTAGGGTAAAATTTGAAGCTTCATTGATCTTTACGATCAAATGAATATGATATCGAAAATTCAACTTTCGGCTAGATCATGGATGCAATCCTACCGTGAGCAATCAAGAGTGAATTTAAGGTGGATTGACCTTAGACCTTATGATTGTCTTGTAGGTCGCCCTAATCCAAATTCACACGGTTAAGATGGTCAAATTGCGACTTATCGAGAGGTGGTTGGTGGTGTGGATTATATGTGTTCCCACATGTGCCTGCTAATTAGGTTCCTATGGTAACACCCGAGTACTGAATGTACGGGGTGTTACATTAAGTCAGGTGTAATTGTGGATGGTCAGGAGGATCTGAAAGACGCTGTTGTGGCTCATTTTAAACATATTTTCAGTGTAGTTCCGTGTCATGCTGATCAGGAGTTGGTGCAATCTATCCACTCGACCGTCACTCAGGTCGAGAATGAGAAGTTAATGGAGATTCCCACGCTACAGGAGGTTCACTCGGCAGTCCAATGCATGTCGTCTGATAGTGCGGTTGGGCCAAATGGCTTTTCAGCTAGTTTTTTCCAAGCATGCTAGGGCGTGTTTGGCTTTGACATTCTAAGTGTTGTCTCCTTCTTCTTCCGAGGGAAAATCCCCAGGTTAGTAACTGCATCCATTATTTGTTTAATCCCAAAATCTACATCTCCAAAGAAGTTTTCAGATTTTTGTCCTATAAGTTTATGTAACTATTTCTATAAGATTTTCTCCAGGATTGTGGTTGTAAGGCTTAGCCAGATTTTCCCGGGGTTGATATCACCCGAACAAGGCGCATTTGTTCAGGGCCGAGCAATAGCTGAGAATATTACCTTGTCCCAGGAGCTTTTCACGGAATTGAAGAGGCCGGTTCATGGTGGGAATATTTTTTTGAAGTTAGACATGGATAAAGCTTATGATAGGGTCAATTGGGACTATCTTATTCAGGTGCTAGTTCGGTTTGGTTTCAGCAGGGAGTGGATTCAGTTGGTAGAGAAGTGTTGGGCTAATAGTTAGTTTTCAGTGTTGGTAAATGGAGAGATGGCTAGCTTTTTTAAGTCCTCAAGGGGTTTGAGGCAAGGGGACCCAATTTCACCTAGTCTATTTATTCTTTCAGCTGAAGTTATGAGCAGGGGATTAAGAAACATGATCAATCTTTAGGTTTGTAGGCCATGTCCCTAGGGGATGTCCACATATTCTGCACTTGATATATGCGGATGACACCTTAATCTTCACAAATGGTAGCAAAATATTCCTTAAAGCAATGAAGAAATTTCTGGACTCTTACCAAGCTATATCTGGGAAATGTATAAATCTGAGAAAATGCTCCTTTTTCTGTGCTACGAAGGTGCAAAAAGCGAGAGTAAGGGCAATGGAGACTATTCTTGGTTTTGGGAAGTCTTCGGTTCCGTTATCATACTTGGGTGTTCCTTTGGCGGAAGGTAGACTTAAAGCCGATGCTTTTAATCCTCTGATAGATAGAGTCATGGGGTGCATCAATGGGTGGAAGGCTCGTATTTTATCATAGGCAGGGCGAGTAGTTCTGGTGAAGAATGTGTTGTCAAGCATCCCGATCCATACAATAGCGGCGATCCATCTTCCGGTGTAGGTGTTGAAGTTAGTGGAGAAGCAAATGGCTAATTTTTTCTGGGGCTGGTATGACGGGAATTAGAAATGTCATTGGAAGAAGTGGAGTGTCATTGCATCACCAAAAGATGAGGGAGGTATAGGAGTAAGAAAGCTTGCAGACATAATGAAAGCCTTTCGGCTTACGATGGCATGGACGATTAAGTTTAGGAAGGAGGGGAATGTTTGGAGATCGTACATGAGGGCTACGTATAATTATGACTTTCTTCTAGGGGCGGTGTAAGTGCTATGTTTTCAAGCTCCTATGATTGTCCAATTTTGGAATGCCAAAACCTCTTGGAATCTGTATCTTGTTTTGTTCGCCTTCAAGTTTAAGATGTTTCATTTTTAAGATTTAAGTACCAGTTCAAGATGATCCATTTCAAGATTCAAGCATCACAAGTATAAGACTTCAAGTACAACATCAAGTGTTAGTTCAAGCTTTCACAGCTTCATCTAAGTCAAGATAATATACTTTACTTTGGTACTCAAAAGCTCAAGGTGAATTGTAACTCAAAGTACCTCAAGCTCAAGCTTCGAAGTGTTTCAAAATCAAGCATCAAAGTGTTACAAGTTCAAGCTTCAACATACTTCAAGATGTCAAGCTTCATGTACATCAAGATCAACTATCAACCGAAGCAAAAGATGTTTCAATGTTCAAACATCGCTTATAAGGTATGAATGACCCTAGATTGACCGTAGGTTAAGTCATATTGATTGCATACTTTAATTGGGTCACTTTATAAGTGTATAGACTATTTCTCGACTAGTCTTAGCCTATGTTTGACTAGTCCTAGTACTGGCTCGACCAGTCTAAGAAATTCCTCGACCAGTCCAAGGTTTATCACTTATTTTCAAGATTTTTTGTTGGATCTTTGACCAGTCCTGGAGACTGCTCGACTAGTCGAGTGAGTAGTGCTCGACCAGTCGAACAGCCTTGACTCAAAGTCCAGCAACTAAATTGGGTCCCACACGACTAATCGAGTGTAGGGTTTAACTAGTCGTGCAGGCCACTCGACCGGTCGTGGAGCGGTTTTATCTTATCGCGACCGAATTTTCAAAAGTTTGTTGGTCCTTCGAACAGTCAAGCTGCCCCCTGGACCAGTTGAGTGAATAGTTTCTGCAATTATAATTAGAGCACGATTTTCACAGTTTTTCATTCAATTCAAGCAAAATCAAGACAACACTCTAAGATATAAGTTAGTGATATTCTTAAGCTATTTAGTGCTCATTTAATATTCTCTTTAATTAGCTTTTTATATTTAATTTTGTATTATATATTCCAATCTTATTTGAAGAAGGGATTGAAGTTTTCCCCTTTCTTGGAATCAAAATCAAATCAAGCTATCCCAAGGTGATTTAATCTAAAAAATCATTTAGAACTTAGAACCTTTTCATAAGTGAGTGTGGACATTGAACATCAACGTTGAACTTCTACTCTAAATCAGTTCTACCGAGCTGCATCAAAGGAGAATATCCAGATAAGTATTTTATAATTCAGTAAATGTATTCTTTTGGTTTCTTTGAGATTGTGCCCGAAAAAATCTCTTTATTTTTGGTTTGTCTGAGGTGATCCAGAAGACTCAGAGTGTGGGGTTTTTGAATTGTGTAAGCCCACTTGAAAGACACAATTGTGAAGGTTTTAGGTGAACCTTGAAAAACCTATTTCATAGTGAACGCCGATATCCACTGTGTGAGGATATTGGGAGTGGAGTAGTTGTGTGGCTATTTTTCTAAACAGTTGGTGTACACACAAGCGAACCACTATAATTTCTAGTCTTGTAGTTATTGATTGATGGTAGCATTGTGTGAATGTTGTAATTTCCTTTTATGCATTTGTGGAAGAATGTGGTAATCTTTTTATGCAAGTGTGGGAATGTTGTAATAGCTTAGTTTAATTCTTTACTATTTTTATACTTTATTCCTCTGTATCGGTTTGAGATTTTGATACACAGACCTTTTAAGGAATCAGGTTGTCCTACCATAAACCATTGGTTTTTGGTGTAAGGTTGTCCTTAGAACAACATCTGTATCAAACTCTCAATACTTGTACATTTGAGGTTGCTTTTGATTTCTGCTTTGTGGGATTGTTTAATACTATCTTTATTTATATCTTTTTAAATTTCGCATTTAATTTTTAATTTGACATAGTCCTATTCACCCCCCCTCTAGGACTTTAGCTCGGCCTTTTCAAGTGGTATCAAAGCTTAATAGCTCGCTTTAATTATCTTTTTTTGGATTAATTTCCTGAGTTAATCCATCTGAGCTTTTTAAGATGTCAAATTTTGATAGCCTTTCAGTCACTAGGCCTCCACCATTTGATGACTCCAATTATGCCTATTGGAAAGTCAGAATGAGGATTTTCTTAAATCCATGAATGAGAGCGTGTGACAAGCTAAAATGACCAATTGGACCCCTCCTACCACTGAAGTAACTAGTACCGATTGATCTAAAACGATAAAAGTCTCACCTTATTTTTCTTGGCCCGCTCTTCAGAAAAGTGAGAATAGTGCCAATGCAAAGGCTTTAAATACAATTACTTGCGCACAATCACCGGATGAATTCAAAAGAATTATATCATGTAATACTGTAAAGCAAGCCTGGGATATTTTAGAAATGACACACTAGGAAACAACAATTGTCAAGAAATCCAAAGTCCAAATCCTCACAACCAAATTTGAGGAAATATGTATGGGAGAAAGTGAAACTTTCATGGACTTCTATACAAGATTGAATGATATTGTCAACTCTATGTGGGGTCTTGGTGATAGAATCCTAGAAAGTAAAGTCTGTACAAAGATACTGCGCTCATTACCTGAATGGTTCAATTTAAAGGTGACCATGATTCAGGAACTTCGTGATACAGATAATATGGGGTAGAATAATTGGTTGGTTATTTACAAACCTATGAGTTAAACTTTAAAGCTCCTAAAGGTAAATATATCGCTCTTAAGTCTTCTAAAAATATTTCTCAAGAAAATAACAGTTCTGATTTAGAAAATTCTGAAGATGATATGGCCCTTTTAGCTAAAAAATTTTACAAAATTTTCAATAGTAAAAAGAGGGTTGATTTTCAAAAACCTATTGAAAAGAAAAGATCTAGATCTAAAACTTGGAAATCTTTAAAAGACAACCAATGTTACAACTACCATGAATATGGGCATCTAGCGAACAAATGTCCTAAAAATGACAAACCTAAAAAGAAAGGTATGTTGGCTACATGGGATGAATCTTCCTGCTCTGAAGCTTCTTCTAAGTTAGAAGATTCTGAAACCGAGTCGGGTAATGATGTTAAAGCCTTAATGATTCTAGCCAAGTTCACTTTTTCATATAACGATGATTCAACCAGTGAAGAAAATCTGAATAGTGATCATGAAAAGGAAGATCTTCAAGATGCTTATAATGCCCTATACAGGGAAAGTTGCAAAATTGCTGTAAAGCTTAAACTTCAAAAAGAAAAGTTTATAAAACTAAAAGAAAATTTTGATAATCTAGTCTTAGAAAAATCACACATTTCAGATTGTTTTGAGAAAACTAAGAGCGATTTAGTTTTCAAAACTTCCCTTGTTGAAAACCTAAAATCTGAAAATGAAAAACTAAAACTAGAAGTCTCTTCACTTTTGAGTTTAAAAGACACATGGAGGTATGCCCAAGGTGATCCCAAGTTAGAAAAACTCTTATCTGGATCCAAAAAAAGTGGCGATCGATTTGGATTGGGCTACGACAAAAGTATTCCTCCCAAACATAAGAATACTCCACCTAGATTTGTGAAAGGGGAGTCTTCAAACTCAAAAGGGAAAGGTCTAAATCAAAATTATTTTAAAAATGCTAAGACTTTTCAAACCTTAAAATCTAAAAGTAACCATATCAACTATAAAAAATAGAATCGAAATCCTTTAGCTAAGAAAATTGTTGACTTACATAAGGAGCTCTTAAAATCTAACTCAGTGGGTCGGTCTTATAACAACTACAAACATATTAAGACTAACTATACTCCTAAACCCAAAACTGTAATGAAATGGGTTCCTAAGGTTACTTGTTTGGTTGCCCACACTGCTTTCAAAGCTTCGAGCCATTCAAATTGGTACCTAGACAGTAGATGCTCCAGATACATGACTGGTGACAAAGGTCTGTTCACCAATCTTAAAGACATGACTGATGGTTCAATCACATTTGGTGATGGTAGCAACTGCAGAATTGTTGGCCAAGGTACGGTTCAACTCTTTAACCTCCCTCTATTTGAGAATGTTTGATATGTAAAAGGGTTAAAACATAATTTATTAAGCATCTCTCAAATATACGATAATAATCATAATGTAAAATTTACTAACCAAGGGTGTGAAATATTAAATAAAAATGGTTCTGTAATATTAACTAGTCGCAGAACTTCTGAAAATTGCTACATTGTTTGTGATTCAAGCTCATCTAATCTATTATGTTACATGGTCCAAACCAATGAGACCAAAATATGGCATAAACGCCTCGGACATGTACACTATCGTAACTTGTATAGATTGAGCAAAAGAGAGTTGGTAAGAGGTTTACCCAAAATATAGAAAGTAGACAAAATATGTGGCGAATGCCAGATTGGCAAACAAACCAGGAGTACTCACAAAAAGGTGAACTCCAATGCCACATATAAACCACTCGAACTTTTCCACATGGATCTCATTGGACCAACTAGAACGGAGAGTCGAGGTGGCAAGAAGTACATTCTGGTAATTGTTGATGACTTTACCAGGTATACTTGGGTAGTCTTCTTAAGAGATAAATCAGAAACTCTTGATGAAGTAAAAAGAGTACTTAAACGTATCCAAACGGAAAAAGAATTACAAGTCTCTAAGATCCATAGTGATCATGGTTTAGAATTTAAAAATAACAGTTTTGAGAAATTTTACAGTGATCAGGGAATATCACATGAATATTCTGCGCCCAAAACACCACAACAAAATGGTATAGTGGAAAGAAAAAATAGAGTGCTTCAAGAAATGACAAATAGTATGAAGCTTCCTAAAAATCTTTGGGCTGAAGCTGTTAATACAACTTGCTATATAATTAACCATGTTTATACTAGAAAATCAAATGGTAAAATGGCTTATGAAATGTGGTTTAATAAGAAGCCTACTGTCAAATACTTTCGAGTTTTTAACAGCAAGTGCTACATCTTACGTGACTGAAAAAATCTGGGTAAATTTGACACCAAAAGTGATGAAGGGATATTTTTAGGGTATGCTCTAAATAGTCGAGAGTATTGGGTTCGTAACAAAAGGACTGGTTTAATTCAAGAGTCCATTAATGTGGTTATATACGATCACTTGAATACACCTGTCTCAAGTTTAAAAAATGATGAAGTTCTTTTAATTGATAAACCAAACTCTTCATCTCTTCATCAAGCAAAAATAACACTGAACTAAGGACAGTTAAAGACTATCCTTCTTATCAAATCCTTGGAAACCCTCTCACTGGTGTGCGCACTCGTAGACAACTTGAAGATATGTGTGACTATGTGCACTCAGATAAAACCGGCTAACATAAAAGAAGCTCTTACTAATGAAAACTGGATTGTAACTATGCAAGAAGAGCTCAATCAGGCCGTAAGAAATGATGTGTGGCACTTAGTTCCAGGACCAAAAGCTAAACACATTATCGGAACAAAATGGATTTTCAAAAATAAGTCTGATGAATTTGAAAATATTATAAGAAACAAGGCTAGGCTGGTTGTACAAGGGTACACTCAAATAGTAGGCATCGATTATGATGAGACCTTTGCTCCAGTAGCTTGTCTTGAATCAATCAGACTATTTATATCCATTGTGTGCTTTAAAAAGTTTAAAATATACCAAATGGATGTAAAGAGTGCATTCTCGAATGACAATTCATATGAAGAAGTGTATGTTGAACAACCTTCGTGTTTTGAAGTCCCTTAACATGTTAATCTTGTCTATCACCTAAAAAAAGGCACTCTATGGTTTAAAACAAGCTCCTAGGGCATGGTATGAAAAGTTGACTAAGTTTCTACTAAGTCATAACTTTATAATGGGAAGTGTTGATAAGACATTGTTTGTCATAATGATCATATACTAATAGTGCAAATCTATGTTGATGATATTATCTATGGATCTACCTATGCTAACATGACTGTTGAGTTTGCAGATCTTATGAAGTTTAAATTTGAAATGAGCATGGTTGGAGAACTAAACTATTTCTTAGGGTTACAAGTCAAACAGCTACCTGATGGTTTCTTTATCTCTCAAACCAAATATGTTCTGAACTTAGTCAAAAAGTTCAAATTTGAAAGTGGGAAAATTTTTGATACTCCAATGAGTACTACTCTAAAACTCTTCAAGGATTCAACAGGTAAAAGTGTGGATCCTAAGTTGTAACGTAGTATGATTGGTAGTTTACTCTATTTAACTGCGAGCCGACCTGATATTGCATTTAGCGTAGGAATTTGTGCTAGATATCAATCTGACCCTAAATAGTCATATCTAATTGCTGTTAAGCGGATTATGCGATATGTCGCTAGTTCAGCAAATCTTGGTCTCTGGTATCCACATGATACTAGTGTACAATTAGCTGGTTACACGGATGTTGATTGGGCTGGTAACATTGATGATCGAAAATCAACCAGTGATGGTTCTTTCTATGTAGGGAACTGTTTAGTTTCTTGGCTAAGTAAGAAACAAAGTTCCGTATCGCTCTCAACTGCTGAGGCTGAATACATTGCTGCAGGTAATGCATGCACTCAGCTTGTTTAGATGAAAAGAATGTTAAGCGATTACGAAATTGCACAAGAATCCATGGTTTTATATTGTGATAATTCAAGTGCAATTAATATCTCTAAAAATCCAATTCAGCATTTACGAACCAAGCATATTGACATTAGATATCACTACATTCGTGAATTAGTGGAAGATAAGACAATTTCTTTGGATTATATTCCAACCGAGACTCAACTTGTAGGCATATTCACAAAATCGCTCGACAAATGCAGGTTTACAAAATTGAAATTTGATCTTGGTATGTGTAATTTGAATTGATGATTCATGTCTTTTTGTATCATAATGTATATATTTTTATTGTGAAAATTTTTAGAATTTAAAATTTATGAAAAATTACAAATTTTGTGAGGTGCACGACCAGTCGAGTACATACTCAACCAGTTGTGGCACGACTGGTCGAGCATGTACTCGACCCGTCATGAAACTCGGGTTTGACCTTTTATTTGGGGGAAATCACTTTTTCTTCATTTAGGTTTTCTTCCCCAGTGAGCCCTACCTCGACCAGTCGAACCCATCTTCGATTCCTCCATGGTTAATGCATTATTTTCGATTTTCTTGTAAACTCAACTCCTTTGCACTTCCTTTTCTTCATTTGTGTTGTTTATTTCATGTTTTATGTTGGTTTTTGAGGTTTTTTATCAAAAAATCTGATCTATTAGAAGCCCTTCTTTCCTCTTTTGCAATCTCTATATTCTTTGCATTCTTTATTGCAAATGGAAGGTAGAACCAAGAAGAAATGATCTTGTGGTCTTTCTTCATCTCGTTCGACTCCTATCACGGTGCACCACGTTCGGTCGCCCGAGGAAGATCCTAGTTATGTGAAGGATATTCAATTATGCAATGTGATCATAGAATGAACTGTTAATCCTGATCATTTGGCTTCATTTGATGTTGTTCCTCTCCTTCAGTCTGTAGGATGGGATAACATACTACATTGGGGTGGGCCTGCATACCGCTCCATTGCACAGGCTATGTATATGTGCATTACTGATTTTTGTACTGAGAATCTGATATTTACTATTTTGACCAGAGAAAGTCCAATTGATGTAGACCGTCATCTTATTTCTGGTTTAATGGACCTTCCAGTTAATGACGAAGGTATTCCCATTAGTTCTCTAGTGGAAAAACCCTCTGAAACTGAGAAGCGAATGCTTACTAGGGATTTATGTAAGATAGATACGGAATGGAGTACTAGTAATGCGCTCCCCTCTAAGTTTCTGTTACCCGAATTGTAACATCCCGGATTTTTACCAACCTGGGATTAGATGTCCTTAGGCAATGGGTTGCTCCTAACACCTTATTATTTCATCAGAACTGAACCCCACAGTCTAAAATTGCTCCTGAACCCATTTCCTTCACAAATCCCACCCCTTTACTACCTTGTGCTTTCAATTTTTCAAAGCACTTTCGCCCTAGACACTAACTTAAACTAGCTAAGTAGTAAAACTTGGATCACTTTATATACAAACTACAAAGGCCTAAGTACCATCTCAACCAGAAAACAATTATGATTAAATCCTTTAGAAATTTAACAAAGTTAACTAAGTGCAAACTCGACTAGCCATGAAATCCATTGGGATCGCTTTAAATACGATCTGCAAGACCCAAAACTTGTAAAACATGTGACTCTAGGTTACCCTAAAGTTTAGAACCGAACTCATTACCCGTCTGCTCTCGGGACTGAAACGAACTTCGTATGAGGTCTAGATCGTACATCGGGAGTCCGATTAACACGAAGCTAAGGAACCAGGACCGCCCCACTGGGCTTGACAATCATCTCAAAAATCAGCTCCGACCGATGTCCCACGGTCATTTATTTCGATCCGGAGCGAGGGAGTGTGAAAAACACTATTTCCATCCTAATAAAAATATCAGGAATAGTGATCTGGCACCATTCGCTTGCGCATCAGTATTAAGCAACCAGACCGTCAGAATCAGACCAAATTACACCCTCGGATCAGGAAAAATTTCAGGAACATTTACATGTACTTAGAATTTCTGATCGTGGCCCACTGACCGTTGAACTGAAAGTGGTCCGCCACGTGCGATCTGGGAATCCGATCGAGTCGAAAACGTAATCCCTCATAGATCCATGTGTGGTGAGCTTAAGTCTGACGTTTGGCTCAAGGAGGGCCACCAGAACCTCTCTTTTGAGATGGAAAAGTGACGAAATACCTATATTAGCAGTAACCTTTGAACAGGAGTCTATTTCGGTGAGTTTTGAGACTATATAAGGACCTTAAACCCTCTCTCATGGCAGCCATACGAATTTGGATTTGAGAGAGGGAAAAGAGAGAGAAAGTGTGGGAGATGTGGGAGAATCTCCCTGCCGTCCTTCCCTGCTGCTATCATGCTCCACCACCGCATCCCTCTTGATGCTTTTCCGGCGTTTTCGGCGTCGTTTCTAGGTAAGAAACCCTAACCCTAATCTGTTTTGGGGTTTAGACTGTTGTAGGTTGTGAAGTAGCTAACCTATTTCGTTCTATAGGTCGCCTAGTTGCCATATACGGAAGCTTAGCAAACCTATCAACTCCGTTACGATTTTACGACAAAAGGTGCGGACTTTAGGTGTATAGGTTACGTTTTTCAACGCTTTCAATGTCAGATAATGATAGATTCATGATCTGCATGCAATTGCACATGTACAAAGTGCTTTCCGTTTCCTGTTTCGATTAACGTTGTAGAATATGGAATTTCACATACTCTAGATATACGTAGAAATACCGTATCCGTATTTTTTTTTGGAAAATGTTTGACATGTTTATTTAATGTATGATTATATAATATATGGATAAAATACTAGTTTGGCGAAAGGAATCGCCAAAATACATGTTCCTTTGTAAATGACAAGTATGTTGAATTTGTGTATTCTAGAAATACCGCGTATATGCAAATTTTGGAATATAATTGTCATGATTATTTGTTGTATGAATACGGTATACGCGGATAAAATAACCGCTTGGCGAAGGAATAGCCCTAATACGCGATTTGCTAACATACACCATGTATGTTGTAATAGTGTATTCCAAGTGTTTGTGGAAATGACTGAATGAGTATAGAATTCTCATTCGTGCTCGCCATGACTAATTGTCATGGATTCATGATTGATGTATTGGCGATACCCCCTTTGACGAAAGGATTTGCCCTAAGTCACGCCACGGCCAAAATACACTATATATGCTAAAATGTGTGGCCCAAGTGTTTGTGGAAATGACTGAATGAATATGGAACTTGGATTCCTGCTTGCCATGACTATCCGTCGTAGGTGTACGCGTGATATGATTGGGGCAACTCCCTAGTGAAAGGATTTGGCCTAATGCCTATGTGATCGACATATGTCGTGTATGTTGATGTATGTTTGTTCAAGTATAACTTGAAATGTCTGAGTGAGTAGTAGTTAGCAAATTGTAATGTATAAGGGTGTTGAGACATGATTCTCAACCTCTATAAACTATGTGTATGATCTCCTTTGATAGTTGTGTGATTAGGAATTGAACATGTACAAACTCATGCTTGTGTTGTGATTCATAACATGCTCAACTGCTTTATGATTTTAACTATGTGATGCATATGTTTAATCTATATTTACGTTGTATGATCCGTCATGGGTGATGGGGGAGCGGAGCAATGAGTGCGTGCAACAGCCCTGGCAGCCCTAAACGGATAATACCAGACTGATTGTATGATTTGAATCCTGATCCATTACTGCTTTATATCTCTGTAATTGATTGTGTTTGGGGCTATGATTATAGTCCAGGCAATCGGTAACGAGATTGAACTCGTGGCTGAGATTCATTTGCCACGTGGGATGTGTTCGACGAACTCGAGTCGTGCGTTGCCTGTCGGCAGTGGCTAGGCCACACGAAGTTGTTTATGCACTTCATGTCGTGCAGCTCAACGGGCGATCGTGCTAGTCGAGCTCGTCAAGTAACCCGATCTGTCTTATGCATGTTCACCCTGTTTGGACGCTACTGCTTGAACCTAGGGTACCAAACTTACCAATGAAACCCCCTTTTAACCATGGTACCTCGATCCGCTAAGACGCATGAGCCGGGCATGGTGGTATGGGACACCGTGGTCGAGCTGTCGGCCTACGCTGGGGCCATGTGCCTCCCCATAGTGACCATTGCGCAACCAACTCGTGAGCCGAATACGGTTGTATGGGACACTGTATTCGAGCTGTCGATACCTCGGCGAGAGCCGAGTACGGTGAGATCTGTGCTCGTGCTGACGGGCGACGAGTCCTCCGTAGTATCATCGAGTACACTCCAAGGGTCTGTGATTGGCGACGAGTCTTTCACAGCAACTAGAGTGTGAGTTGAGCCGAGTACGGTGAGACCTGTACTCGAGCTGACGGCTAGTGATTGAGCCGAGTACGGTGAGACCTGTACTCGAGCTGACGGCCAGCAATTGAGCCGCATACGGTGAGATCTGTATCCGCGCTGACGGGTGATGAGCCCTTTGCGATGCCTTCACTACGCTTCTCAAACCATAACATCGTATGAGAATAACTAGGATTGACGACCCTAGAATGGATCATGTTTGGGAATGATACAAGGGAGGTACCTTAGTTTCCCAATACTGCTGTTTGAAATGGACTAATAAAAACTTGGTAATCATGAGCATCATCGCACCGCATGTGCTTTTTAGATGTGGCGCACTGAGGGAGTAAGCATTCGCGAACGTAAGATGATGTCGCTTGAGGGTGGTTTGGCAAGGGCATACAGCATCATGTCATTTCATTCTTGCATTTAATAAGAGTAGTTAGAATTGTTTGATTTGTAATGCTTTATCATTACTGCTTGATTGAATTGATAACATGTTAACCTATGCTTTACTGTTCCACTGAGTTGATCACTCACTCCCACGTTACGGGACGGTGTTGTACACACAACCAGATTTATTGAGTTTCAGGTGGTGGCGATGCTTGTGAAGCAGAGCCGGACTACTTCTATGATGATAGGAGGAATTCTCCTATCTGTATCTCTCTGGCAGGTCAATGAAGACCTGATATTGTATTGACGGGGCTATGGTACATGGGATGGGAGGCATTACACTTCCTCACATTTGGTACATTTTAGAACTGCACTTGTATTTATTTAACCTGGTAATGTTATCACACTCTGGAGACTCATCATAAGTTTATATTTTATCTATCTATCACAGTCTTCCGCTTGCAAACTTAACTGTCTCTGGAGTATGATATGCTGTTTTGGCTTAATCTCACTCATGTTCAATGCACGAATACAGTCAACATTCAATCATCATTCATTTTGTTGCATAAGTGATGTTCTGGAACTCGGGAGCTGAGTTTATGCTTGACCCCCGATTTTCAGGGCGTTACATGAATACAGAATCTTTCATAAGATTTTCATTTCAAATGTTTATCCTCGATTTGGTAACAAAACTTAGCTTACTACATTCATGGTTCGTATTCTCCATTCTATCATTTCTGGAGTCTCTGTATGTCTTCCTTCTTTAATTTGTCATAGTATCATTCAGTTTCGTCTTCACCCAGGTCATGGTGACATACCTTTTGTTTATCTTATGACTGTGTTAGCCACTCATAGTTTAGTGGTTATGCCTATTGGGGAAGCTCTCATTAATCATCTACCCTTCAAAAATTTTAACATTAACAAGATGAATTTGAAGTTGGCCCCAGGCCAAGTTGATGTGGGTGCTAGTGGAGCCGCGGATGCACATGAAGAAGAAGGTGATTTGCCTCCAGATGATGTCAATTTAGATGATATTTTTGATGAACTTGAATCTAATTCTTCTGATGATCCTGATTATGATGTGTGTTTGCGCTCACTTGAGGAGAAGGTTAAAGGTATGCATGTGTCCCAAGAAATGCAATTCAAATATATGCGCAAATATCTTAGGCGCATTAATAAGGGACTTCATCAAATTGATCCTACCATACCTGCTCCTTCTGGTTCGGAATAGTATTTGAATATGAGTTTTGTAATAACTTTTAAACTACTTGAACTTCCTTTGTTTTATGTGCTTGGACATGCTTGCTTATGGATTTGGTTATCTTGGTAATCTTGATCATATATTCACTTATTTCTCATTACTCTTCTACCTACTTCCTTATTTATCTACTTCATTTTCATTTATTAAGTTCCTTCCTTTGTCATATTTTGACAAAAAGGGGGAGAATTTATTCTATCTATCATGGTTATTTCATTTTGATAATGTGCGATTGTGGATAGAAAATTTGTATGGTAGTAAGGGGGAGTATTGATGCGTATTAACTGGTGCATGATTCTTTAGCCAGGTTGTAACTGGTGCATGATTCCTTATTGTGCATGTTATGCTTATCTTATGTTAATGAAGTGTGTTTTGCCACAAATTTGATAAAGGAAGAGATTGTAAGTGCTATGTTTTCTAGCTCCTATGATTATCAAATTTTGGAGTACCAAAACCTCTTGGAATCTGTATCTTGTTTTGTTCGTCTTCAAGTTCAAGATGTTTCATTTTTAAGATTCAAGTACAAGTTCAAGATTCAAGCATCACAAGTATAAGACTTCAAGTACAACATCAAGTGTTAGTTCAAGCTTTCAAAGCTTCATCTAAGTCAAGATAATGTACTTTACTTTGGTACTCAAAAGCTCAAGGTGAATTGCAACTCAAAGTACCTCAAGCTCAAGCTTCGAAGTATTTTAAAATCAAGCATCAAAGTGTTACAAGTTCAAGCTTCAACATACTTCAAGATGTCAAGCTTCATGTACGTCAAGATCAACTATCAACCGAAGCAAAAGATGTTTCAATGTTCAAACATCGCCTATAAGGTATGAATGGTCCTAAATTGACTGTAGGTTAGGTCATATTGATTACATACTTTAATTAGGTCACTTTATAAGTGTATAGATTGTTTCTCGAATAGTCTTAGCCTATGTTCGACTAGTCCTAGTATTGGCTCGACCAGTCCAATGTTTGTTACTTATTTTCGAGATTTTTTGTTAGATCTTCGACCAGTCCTGGAGAATGCTCGACTAGTCGAGTGAATAGTGCTCGACCAGTCGAGCAGCCTTGACTCAAAGTCTAGCAACTAAATTGAGTCCCACACGACCAGTCGAGTGCAGGGTTCGACCGCTTGTGCAGGCCACTCGACCGGCCGTGAAAGCCACTCGACTAGTCGTGGAATAGTTTTATCTTATCGCGCCCGAATTTTCAAAAGTTTGTAGGTCCTTCAACCAATCGAGCTGTCCCTTGGACCAGTCGAGTGAACAGTTTCTGCAATTATAAATAGAGCACAATTTTTGGAGTTTTTCATTCAATTCAAGCAAAATCAAGACACCACTCTAAGAGATAAGTTATGATATTCTTAAGCTATTTAGTGCTCATTTAATATTCTCTTTAATTATCTTTTTGTATTTAATTTTGTATTTTATATTCCAATATTATTTGAAGAAGGGATTGAAGTTTTCCCATTTCTTGGAATCAAAATCAAATCAAGCTAGCCCAAGGTGATTTAATCTAAAAAATCATTTAGAACTTAGAACCTTTTCATAAGTGAGTGTGAACATTGAACATCAACGTTGAACTTCTACTCCGAATCGGTTCTGCCGGGCTGCATCAAAGGAGAATATCTAGATAAGTATTTTATATTTCAATAAATCTATTCTTTTGGTTTCTTCGAGATTGTTCCAGGAAAAATCTCTTTATTTTTGGTTTGTCTGAGGTGATCCGAAAAACTCAGAGTGTGGGATTTTTGAATTGTGTAAGCCCACTTGAAAGATACAATTGTGAAGGTTGTAGGTGAATCTTGAAAAACCTATTTCATAGTGAATGCCGATATCCACTGTGTGAGGATATTGGGAGTGGAGTAGTTGTGTGGCTGTTTTTCTAAACGGTTGGTGTACACACAAGCGAACCACTATAATTTCTGGTCTTGTAGTGATTGATTATTTGTGGCATTGTTGAACATTGTAATTTCCTTTTATGCATTTGTGGAAGAATGTTGTAATCTTTTTATGCAAGTGTGGGAATGTTGTAATAGCTTAGTTTAATTCTTTACTATTTTTATTCTTTATTCCTCTGTATGGGTTTGAGATTTTGATACATAGACCTTTCTAGGAATTAGGTTGTCCTACCATAAACCGTTGGTTTTTTGTGTAAGGTTGTCCTTAGAACAACATCTGTATCAACCTCTCAATACTTATACATTTGAGGTTGCTTTTGATTTTTGCTTTGTGGAATTGTTTAATGCTATCTTTATTTATATTTATTTAAATTCCGCATTTAATTTTTAATTTGACATAGTCCTATTCACCCCCCCCCCCCCTCCAGGACTTTAACTCGGCCTTTTCAGGCCGGGGCCAGATCGAGAGGGCTCTCATATCCAATTTGGAAGCAAATTAGGGCCCTCATTCCTATGGTGGAATTGGGTGCTCAATGGTAGGTTGGAGCCCGAAAGTGTGGCTTCTGGAATGATAATTGGACAGGGTTAGGTCCTCTAATCCGGAGAGTTTGAAGGAAATGCAGGTGCACCAGGTTCTTGGTCCGTTGGGTCCCCTTCCCCCCTCCTCAGTGTGGAGTTCCCTGCTGCAGTTTGTGATTAATCATGTGTTTCAAGCTGGGTATTGTATAGGTGAGGAGGTGGATGCCCCTTTTTGGCCGCATACACTATCTGGAGAGTTCTCAGTTAAGTCGGCCTGAAAGCTATGCAGGGTCCCAAACCAAAGTAGAAGTTGGTTCAGATGGGTATGACATGCTAAAATCCTGCCCAAAATCTCTCTTTTTGTTTGGAAAGTCCTACATAATGATGTTCCAGTGGATAGTACGGTTCAAGCCCAAGGAGTTCACTTAGCTTCAAGATGTGTTTGTTATGTTCTTCGGGATTCTCAGGTTTATGCCTAAGAAACACTGTATCATTTGCTTGTTACTAGCAGGTTAGCGTAGTAGGTGTGGTGTGTGGTTGGAAGATGGTGTAACGACCCGTAAATTTCCGTACGTTGGCTCGAGTACCATCTCGACCAGAAATCAATTAGGATTAAATCCTTTAGAAATTTAACAAAGTTAATTAAGTGCAAAACTCGATTAGCCATGGAATCCGTTGGGATCGCTTTAAATACGATCTGCAAGAACCAAAACTTGCAAAATCAGTGACTCTAGGTTACCCTAAAGTTTAGAACCAAACTCATTTCCCGGCTGCTCTCGGGAATGAAACGAAACTTCGTATTAGGTCTAGATCGTGCATCAGAAGTCCGATTAACACGAAGTTAAGGAACTAGGACCGCCTCACTGGGCTTGACAATCATCTCAAAAATCAGGTCCAGCCGATGTCCCACGGCCATTCGTTTGGATCCGGAGCGAGGGAGTGTGAAAAACACTATTCTCTTTACAAAATAAATATCTGGAATAGTGATCTGGCACCATTCGCTTGCGCATCAGTATTAAGTAACCATACCGTCAGAATCAGACTAAATTATACCCTCGGATTAAGAAATATTTCAGGAACATTTACATGTACTTGGAATTTCAGATCGTGGCCCACTGACCGTTGAACTGAAAGTGGTCCGCCACGTGCGATCTGGGAATCCGATCGAGTCGAAAACGTAATCCCACATAGATCCATGTGTGGTGAGCTTAAGTTTGACGTTTGGCTCAAGGAGGGCCACCAGAACCTCTCTTTTGAGCTGGAAAAGTGACGAAATACCTATATTAGCAATAACCCTTGAACCTGAGTCTATTTTGGGGAGGTTTTTGGCTATAAAAGGAGCTTAGAACAGCCCCTCTCACAGCCATACGAATTTGGGATAAAACCCTAGAGAGAGAGAGAGAGAAAAGAGAGAGAAGAGCTTGGGATTTGTGGGAGAGCTTCCTCCTGCTGCTTTCGACTATCGCACGGCCTACACCGCCTCTTTTCAGGCGCTTTCTCGGCAGTATCCACTCCGTTTGAAGGTGAGAAACCCTAACCCTATGTCTGATTTGAAGTATATAGGTTGTAGGTTGTGAAAAGGCTAACCGATTTCACTCTTTAGCCTAGAAAACGCCCGTATACGGAAGCTCAACAACCCTTGCTGATTCGTTGAGATTCCAAGGACAAAGGTGAGGACTTTAAGTGTATAGGTTACGGTTTTCAATGCTTTCAATGTCAGATAATGATAGATTCATGATCTTCATGCAATTACACATGTACAAAGTGCTTTCCGTTTCCTGTTTCGATTAACGTTGTAGAATATGGAATTTCACATACTCTAGGTATACGTAGAAATACCGTATACGTATTTTTTTTGGAAATGTGTTTGCCATGATTAAATGTTGTATGATTATATAGTATATGGATAAAATACTTGTTTGGCGAAAGGAATCGTCGTAATGCATGTCCGCTTGTAAACACTATGTATGTTGAAATTGTGTATTCTAGAAATATCATATATGTGCAAATTTTGGAAATGCAATTGCCATGATTATTTGATGTATGATTATGATATACATGGATAAAATACTCACTTGGCGAAAGGATAGCCCTAATACGTATTTTGCTAACATACGTCATGTATGTTGGAATAGCGTACTCTAAGTGTTTGTGTAAATGCTTATGTGTGTAAATGCTTGAGTGTTAGTGCCTTAGAGAGGTGCTGATATGGAATTCCCGACTACCTTAGAGACATGTAGGATACCCTCCATGTGGTGGTTCGCTATAACCACTCAATTGCGATGTGTATGTAATTGTATCCCTATTTGTATAGTACTCTACAACATGCTTTACAATATGCTTTACTTCATGCTTTACAACATGCTTTACTCCATGCTTTATAACATGCCTTATGACATGCCTATTGACATGCTTGTATTACTTTGTTTATCATGCATTACTCCACATGCTCTTGATGAGAATTGATTGAGTGTGGGACTATGTCTATAGTCCAAGCATTCGGTACCAGACTTGAGATTGTGGCTGAGATTCATGTCGCCACAAGGGATGTGTCTGACGAACCCGAGTCGTACTTCGGTTGGCGATAGTGGTTGGCCACACGGAGCGCTCTTGCCCTTCATATCGCCCAACTTGTCGTGCGCTCGAGCTAGTCAGGCTCGTCAAGTGAACCGATATGTGAATGTGTGTTCACCATGTTTGGTCGCTACTGCTTGAACCTAGGGTACCAAACTTACCAGTGGCGATCCTGTTAACCATGGTACCTCGATCCGCTAAGACTCATGAGCTGGACATGGTGGTATGGGACACCGTGGCCGAGCTGTCGGCCTATGCTGGGGCCAAGTGCCTCCCCATAGTGACCATTGATCAACCAAACCTTGTGAGCCGAATACGGTGGTATGGGACACTGTATTCGAGCTGTCGATACTTACGGCGAGAGCCGAGTATGGTGAGACCTGTGCTCATGCTGACGGGCCACGAGTCCTCCGTAGTATCTTCGAGTATACTCCAAGGGTCTGTGATTGGCGACGAGTCTTTCACAGCAACTAGAGTATGAGTTGAGCCGAGTATGGTGAGACCTGTACTCGAGCTGATAGCTAGTGATTGAGCCGAGTACGGTGAGACCTGTACTCGAGCTGACGGCCAGCAATTGAGCCGCATACGGTGAGATCTGTATCCGCGCTGACGGGTGACGAGCCCTTTGCGATGCCTTCGCTATGCTTCTCGAACCATAATATCGTATGAGATTAACTAGGATTGACGACCCTAGAATGGATCATGTTTGGGAATGATACAAGGGAGGTACCTTAGTTTCCCAATACTGCTGGTTGAAATGGACTAATAATAACTCGGTAATCATGATCATCATCGCACTGCATGTGCTTAGCAGATGTGGCGCACTGAGGGAGTTAAGCATTCGCAAACGTAAGATGATGTCGCATGAGGGTGGTTTGGCAAGGGCATACAGCATCATGTCATTTCATTCTCGCACTTAATAAGAGTAGTTAGAACTGTTTGATTTGTACTGCTTTATCATTACTGCTTGATTGAATTGATAACATGTTAACCTATGCTTTATTGTTCCACTGAGTTAGCTACTCACTCCCACGTTACGGGACGGTGTTTACAACACCCACCAGACTCTGTCGCAGGTATAGATGGCGCATCGGTTCAGGAGCCGGAGCCCGGCTTCGATGAGGATCAGGAGGAGTTCTCCTTTATGCAGTACTCTGACGGCTTTGCTTAGGCCGACTGCATCGCGGGGATTCCAGGGCTTATCTACGGAGTTGTATTTTGTTTTTTGACTTAGAAACAATACATGTATATTGGTACTCAGTTAGTGTTCATACTCAGGTGTTCACAAAAATTTTATTACTTTACATACTTTGAATATACAATTTCAGTCTTCCGCTTGCCTTTATACAATTGAACTGGAGTATGAATTACTGTTTTGGTATAATCTCATTCATGTTTATTGCTCTAACTCAGACAACATTTAACCATCATTGTGTATGTTGCATAAGTGATGCGTTGGAACTCGGGAGTTGAGTTCATACTCGACCCCCGAATTTCAGGGCGTTACAGATGGTGTGAGATCAATGTTATGACGGCAATGTCAATAGAGGCCAGATTAAATCAGTGGTGGGCGGCGGTAAGTGTTAAGCACGGGAAATCAATGAAACACATGATTACTCCATGTATTATTATATGAAAAATTTGTAGAGCTCGTAATGCAGTAATTTTTGAAGGTAAGCCCATATCTAGAGCTAGAATAACTGCTAGGATCGGGTGGTGGGTGGCTCAGATCAATGGCTCTTTGGATGAGGTATGGTCGGGTGGACAGACTAGGGTGGGTGGCTTCAATCCAAATAGAAGAGATTTTGGTTCAGCCTTTGTGGGAGAGGCCAGTAGCAGGTTGGGTTAAAATTAATGTGGATGTTCGGCCAGAGGAAACCCGGGGAGAGTGGGTGGGGGTGGTATTTGTAGAGGTGAGAAGGGGGAGTTCATCTTTGCTTTTGTTGTCGGTTATGGTGTCGGTTCTAACAACGTTGCAGACTTAGGGTGGTACAAGACGGGCTTCTTTTTGGCCTTCAAAGGGGTATCACGAGAATCATAATAGAATATGATTCAAGGTTGGTGGTAGACATGATAAAGGGGGTTGTAAAGCCTGAGTGGAAATGGAAGGCTTGGATTTCAAGGATAAATCAACTAAAGAGGAAAGGTTTAATTCAGTTTGAGCATGTCCGGAGGGAAGGGATCGAAGGTGCAGATTTCATGGCGAGGCTTGGTAGTGCGTCTCAGGTGAACTCGTGGTTTGGTAACCATTATGAGCTTCCAAAATAGGTTAGAGAAATTATTTTTCTAGATAAAGTCGGATTGGGATCAATAAGGATCGTGTGAGTCCTTTTTGGTGCAATTGTGCAGTTTTTCCTATTTCTTACGATAGGCCCCTATTTTATGTAAAGGGTGGCTCAAATGTACATGGCTTCTTTTTAGGATGGAAAAACCTTTTTTGTTTGAAAAAAAAAAAAGGCCAAGTCATGGCTTCACTGCTTGAGGCTGATATCTATTGGCACATGGCCGAGACGACACAGGAGTTCTTTAAAAAGTTTTTCTCGATTCATAAAACCAATGCTCTCAAGCGTGACATTATGAAATTCTCCTAAAAAAGAAACTTTTTTCCAGTGTTGGGAATGGTTCAAAGACTCACTTCTCCCTTGCCCACATCGTGGCTACAAGATTTGGCGGGTAATTACTTTTTTTGAATGATAAACTAAGCTCAAACTGCGCCAATTCATAAAGATGATCTATAACAATAAATTTATTAGTAAGTATCCGAAAGAGGCATGGGATTACTTTGACATGTTAGCTAAAAGTATCCAATTATGAGACATGTCCAACCAATCTTGTAATCCCAAGGTAGTACCAAAAGAAAAGGGAATACGTGTGTTCAAAGAGGAGGACGATGGTGATGGATCAACGCATGGAAACCTCAGTCCATCAGGTGGAGGAGGGATTTGTAGAGGTTCAGATGGGAACCTTATTTTTGTGTTCGCAGTGGGATTTGGGAATGGGTCTAGCAACAGAGTGGAGTTGCGTGTGGTTTGGAATGGGCTCTTTAATTACCTGGCCCAAGGTCTTTCCAGGTGGAGGTGGAGTCAGACTCTAAGTTTATGATTGATCTCTTATGTGGTTGCTCGCATACGAGTTGGGTTTGGAGGCATTGGTTAAAGAGGATTGACGATCTTATGAAAGTGGATCCTCCTTTCGCCATATTCCGAGGGAAGAGAATGCCTTGGCGGACGCTTTGGCACGCATTGGTAGTGCTTCTCAGGGGAACTCTATTTTCAGGTGTTCGGCCGAGCTCCCAGCGCAGATCAGGGGGTTATTAGTGCTAGACAAAACTAGGCTAGGTTTAATCTTAAAGAAGTTCTAGGGGTCAGGGAGTTGTCTTTTAGGTGCCTAATCATATGATAGGCGGCCCTCTTTTTTTTCCTAGTAGGGGTGCCCGAAAGTCTATCCAATCTGTGTATAGTTATATTCAAGTGAAATGAAAATATCTTTGTTTATAAAAAAATAAAAATAAATATAAATATAAAAGAAAAAGGAGGAGGACGATGTTAGTGCAAGGTTGGCGGGTCTCATAAGGAAGATTGAGGTTATGAAACTTATGAAGGAAGTGATCCAACCTATTGAGGTCGTTAAAACTGTATGTAGTATTTATGAGAGCAATGCTCACCTAATTAAGGATTGTCCTACAATCCCCGCTTTTCATGAGCTATTGCATGTTCAAGTGATTGCTATGAACACGTGTTAATGCTCCTTTAGTGCACCAAACTCTAACATCTATACTCCCGATTAGAGGAATCATCTGAATCTCAATTGGAGAAATGGACTAACTGCGAATGCACCCAATAATCCCCAAGGGCCATTTACTAGTACATCATGAGTACCTCTGTTGAAGAGAACCATTGAGGATATGTTGAATGTATTCTTGCAAGGGCAAATGCATGCCATCAATAAACTCAAAACTTTGACTGAAAGAATTGTGACACATCTAAGTATTATGGAGAAAGGGACCTTTTTGGCCTAACCTTAGCCTAACCCCAAGGAACAATTTGAGATAAGTGATCTCAATTCTTCAGCCCAACATGTAGAATATGTTAAATCTATCACCTACCTAAGAAGTAGTAAAGAGATTAAATTCCTAAGAAGGTTGAGGAATATAAGGAATTTAGAAATTCAAAGGATGATGGTAAATCTAGCAATGCTCTACATGACAAAGAGTTAGAGCATGAGCTTAAGCCTATGTGGCCCCATTTCCCCAACGTCTTACCGTTGCGTGTCAAATATTGCATATTTTCCCTGTTTATATTTTGGTTTTATGAACATAATAATGCTTAATTGGTATATTTTATACATGCTTGTATTGTGAGGTGAGTTTAAGAGATTAAATTGAAAAGAATGTTAAAAGCATGAATTTGATGCTAAAAAATCACCAAGGCAAGGGATGGATCTTAGGAGACTAAGATTAAAGATTTCAAGACCCAAAAATTCAAGAAAACCAAGGAGAGAAGGAAGGAAGTCGAACGTACAGAGTGCAAAAATTTAGAGAATCTAAACTTCACTATGTAAGACCAGCATCTTAGTCTGTACCATTCCGTAGGTTCCAGCGATCCTCCCTGTCAAATTCCGGCAACCCGCGACCTGTAATCGCGTTTGTGCACGACCCTGAGTTACACACCGTCAACCCGAATCGACTCAACCTGATACTTGTACCCTAGAGACCGCGCCGTCGTTGTGGTTCCGATGCCGTGTCTCGTACGACGAGGCGATACCCAAGCCAGGAGATGTGGGCCTGCGTTTAATTCGAGAAAAACGCCGCTCGTTGCTAAACCCAAGAATCTCTACCCAATGTGGCATCCTTCAATCAATCAATCCCATCAAGGGTCAAGTACATATCAAGTACACCATCACCTCACACCCATCCCCAAGTAACCCCATAAGTCAAAAAGTTCATACACACTCCATACCTTTCTTGCACAATCTACCCCTAAAGTCAAAAAGTTCTTACACACCCATCACTCACCACATCCATCACTCCATCACCCATCCCTCTCTCTCTCTCCCCTTACAACCCTCTCTCTCTCTCTCTCTCTCATTTCTCAAGCTCATTCCCAAGAAAGAAAAAAAAAATTCACACGTCCAAACATTGTCTAACCTCCATGAGAGCTTTGTGTGTGACCCACTTTCTACCCTCTCATCTCCCATCTCAACCATCGAATCACCATCTCTTCCATTAGGATCGAAGCTAAGGAACAAAGGAAGCCTAGGGAGCAAGAAGAAGTGGACGGTGGGTGATCTTGGACCCACATTTTCCTTCTTTTTTTTTGTGATTTAAGGGCCACATATGGTGGGACCCAGTTTGATGTATGCTTGTATCCAAGAGGGGCCCATAATGGTGGGTCCCTCCGTCATCTCCGATCTCTTTCCTCTCTTTCTCTCCTTCTATCTTTCTCTATGATGAATGGCCCACCTATGATGGGTGTATTTTATCCAGGCCAACCAACTAGTGGGCCACCCTGATTCCGATTTAGGGTTCGCCTGACCGGAAGGTCACACATACCCGGATGAAGGGAAAAACACATATCAACTTGATCCAAACTACATGGGACCACCATGGCGTTTGAGTGCCATCCAGCACCGTCCAACTTGTCGGATGGTGGGCTAGACAGCTGGACGGTGGGACATCCACAGCTCCAGTGGTAGGCGGTGTGAAAGATACCTCGTTGCAACGATGAGGTCTTGGCATTGATTGCCTAGTGAGGGTGGCTAACAGAGAAGTGTGAGTTGACGGGGGGGGTCCATGGGACCCATCCCCATCCTTCATCAATCCAGATCGGCCACACCATCGTGTATGTGTTTATCCAAGCCGTCCACCGTCTATGGACAGTAGGACCCACCCCACGTGTGGGGCTACAGTGACTTATGCAACCATCCACGCCGTCTAGGGCCTGGACATTGTATATACATTATATATATTATATTATATTATATTATATATATTTATTATATATTATATTATATATATACCTACTATGGTGGGCCCTACGTGGGACCCACCTCTGTTTTTAAAAAAAATAAAGGGAAAGGAATGGCAGCCACGTAGCACGTGCTGCAGGACCCACGTGATGTATGTGTTTTACACATGTCGTCCATCTGTTTTTGATGGTGGGATCCACTACCATCTGACGACAGCAAGTTCTGTGGGTCCCACCACTCAGGACGTCATATATTTTATAGCATAATATATTATATTATATATTATATATTATACATTATATATTGTATATTATATAATATATGCATGGTGGTGGGCCCTATGTGGGACCCACCTTTGCCCTCCTTGTGCAGCTAGCTGCCTGTACAGCAGCTATCTAGTTGCTCCTTTGTTGGCAGCAAGCCTGCAGGCCCCACATTGATGTATATCGACATCATCCACTATTTGAACCGTGGGGCCCACCATGATGCATGTGTTGCATCCATGCCATCCAACCATTTGTGAGATCATTTTATAGCATGAGAAAATAGTAATGAGCCAGATCTAAAGTTCAAGTGGACCCCACTATTTAAATAGTGGACCGTGACATCCACCATTCAAACTCCTAAGGGCCACGGTAGTTTCCAATTAAGTTGATAACTCTTTTCATTTCATCTATCTCTATGATAACTTATGAATAGGTCGGATCTCAAATATATAAGGGTGGGCCCGATTTGATATGCATTTGGCCCATTTGATCGACCCATTTGATTCGGCCCATTTGGTAGGCCCATTAGGGTGGGCCCATTTGAATTGGCCCATTGATTCGGCCCATTTTAATCGACCCATTCGATTAGCCCATTTGATGTATACGAAGTACGATGCGATGTGTGTGAGGCTGATGAACGAGGCCCAATGTAATGTATGTGTGTGACCATTACATTGTTTATGAATTCCTTATATAGGCCACTCCTTAGGAGCAATGTTGGTTAGATATCCACATTGAGGGGCAATTATGGTTAGATGTCCTCATTGTGACCTTCCCTTAAACCTTGCTAGGCCCATTCTCTTCGTGGGTTAACCCAAATAAGTGGACCCCATTCGCTGTAGACAAATGACTCCATGTTATCGGATTTGATATAACCATGGCCGAGTGCCGATTTTTATATTATGGACGATTGACTGTTCATCTATGGACCCCGCCTTGTTTATATGCTGATTGTCGGTGCTGATTATCGATGCTGACTATCGGTGCCGATTATCGAGGTCGACGCCGATTATCGACCTGATTATCGGTGCCAATTATCGGTGCCAATTTTCGAGGCCTACGCCGGTTATCGATACCGATTATGAGTATGTGAGAACATAACACCATGATACATGTCCATACGCATCATCTGCATGCTTATGATGAGCTGAGCGATTGATCATAGCACATGCCATAGGACATATTGTCATGGACTCCCTGGTAAGGGGAGTTGTCCACATGAGAGTACGGTATGCGCAAGATTGTTGCATAAGTGGATAGTGTGATTTATGCATTTCGCATTGTGTGACATGATTACTGTACGCCCTAGCGACATCAGGACCATATCCGCCACAGGCGTATCGTGGTTGGCAGGATTAGATACCAGAAATCTTGTTCTACATGGGGTGCTATAGATATCCCTGGGTGAAAGTCCCTAAACCCTTATGGTACCAGGAGGTTGCTCTAACTTTTAAACCGAGTGGATGCATGGGTGCCGAGTGCCGATTACTAAGAGGCCGCGCTTTCTACTGTGTCATGGTCGGTTGGAAGGGGGTGCGGCCTTACCTGCCCGAGACGAAGGGGAAAAGCTAGGCTGAGTTTGACCAGCTCGAGGAATGAGTCCGCTATTGACGAGCCAAGTCTAATATTGGCAGGAGGATAGTGAGGTCTTATCCACTCACTTTGTTGCGCGAGATGGGGCGATAATCTGGTTGGAGTGTACTAGACCCCAGTTATATTCCAACGTTAAATTGTATTGATGTGTGGACTTAGATGAGGATTTGTATACTTAAGTTGCATCTCGCATCGCATGGCCTTGGTATGGCCGACATCATTCATGTTTTGCATCGCATGGCCTTGGTACGACCAATAGTATTCATGGATTCATCAGCATATTCGCATAACTCTAATATTGCAGAATTGTATTACTACATTGCGCACACACTTTCACCACCTTCTAAGCTTTCCATAAGCTTATGCACGACCATTACGTGCAGGTGACGTTGGACCGCAGCAGCACTGAGGATGAGCGCATAACAGATCATCTTGGAGATTTTTGTTTATCATCATTGTATTTTTCTTTATGCGCACTATACTTATAAATTTTTTATCATAGTGGAAATGTGATGGAGTTTTTGGTTGTTGTTTGTGGGTTATGTCTTTAGTTATGCTTATTACGAATAAAACTAATGTTGGAAATCCTCCTCGTATCATCCCAGGATCGAAACCTGGCAAATGGGCGTTGGAAGCCGAGAATGGGTACTAAGGAGGCTGTCGGCGCCGGATTCGATGATCGAAAATTTTATGAGCCCGTTCTCCGAGTTTAGGGTGTGACAGAAGTTGGTATCAGAGCATAACTTAGGAATAACTGAGAACAACATTACATGTCTACTATGAGTTTAGAATGATTAAGTCCCGAGTCTGGATAGCTTAGTGATTTGCTATTACAGACCCTTAACGTGCGTGCCTTCGAGAGTTTTCAAGTTGATAGGTGCCTTTTCTCTTTCCTATAGAACATGCCGAGCAGGAGAGTGACCTGATCGACTCCCGCTCCACCACCTGAGACTCCCGCTCCACCACCTGCGACTCCCGCCCTACCACCAACGATCCCCACTCCACCACCAGAGATTCCTACTGCCTAGCCTGAGGATGCAGCCCCTCTACCCGAGACCGGTGCAGATCCGACCGTACCCGTGAGTGCCTCCCAGTTACAACAGATGTTGTAGGCTGTGACGGCCACCCTTCAGGGGCAGGACAGGCACCCCGTTGTTTCACCGGCCCATGAAGAGTAGGAGAGCACGAGCGCCCTTCTTCGAGAGTTCCGGCAGCTCGATCCCCCGAGTTTCCAGGGCGAGCCTGACCCCACTGTAGCTGAGAGATGACGCTCCGATGTGGAGAAGATATTTGACACGATGAGATGTACGACCTAGCGGCAAGTCCGATTAGCAGTATTTCTTCTCTAGTGTGAGGCTAAGCACTGGTGGACATCAGTCTCCCGAACAACAGGTGCTGATTTTGTGTGGACATGAGAGGATTTTGTGGATCGGTTTGATCGATAGTATTTTCCTGATCACATCCGACGACAATGAGCATTGGAGTTCGAGGCCTTCGTGCAGGGTGATATTATAGTGGCTCAGTATGCGGCTCATTTTGTAGCGCTGTCCAGATTTGTACCATATCTGGTAGATGATGAGGAACGGAGAGCCTGCCAGTTCGAGGACGGCTTGCATTATGGTCTTCGAGGCTGTGTTATTGGGCATGAGCTCCCGACTTTTGAGGGGGTTGTACGGAAGGCCCAGATTTTTTAGGTTGAGTGGGCCAGTTCTCAGTCCGATTGAGGTTAGGGGAGAGACCGGAAGAGGTAGGCTCCTTCCAGTGACTCCCAGTAGCGTCGACCATAGCAGCAGAGGTGGAGAGGTCGCCCAGCCTTCTAAGCACCAGCAGCACCTCCAACACCACATCCAAGGCAGTTTACCGACACTTGTTTTAGGTGCGGTGGTATGTGGCACCGTATGTGGGAGTGTCCCCACCATAGCAGCAGCAGCAACCGAGAGGTCCACAACAGCCTCCACCACAACAGCAACAAAGACCCCACAACAGCAGCGATAACATCCCCCACCACCGAGGCCACCTCATCAGTAGCATCAGCACCAACCTCCGAGATCGCAGCAGCAGAGGCAGCAGTTTCGACCGCCTTAGCGACAGCAGCAGCAGCAGCATGCTCAGAGGGGACAGGCACCTCCCAAGCTCGCTCAGGCTAGGTTTTATGCGGCTCAGCAGGATCCACAGTCATTTGGAGGAGTCATTGAGGGTATACTTCCAGTCTCTGCATGTATCGGTCGAGTTTTATTTGATTCCGGTTCTTCCCACTCGTTTATGTCCGACGGATTATGTCGTTCGACTGGATTGCCGACAGATTCTGCTCGAGAGGGGTTAACTATATCGACGCCCTTGGGGAAGACTACAGTATTAGGCCGCTTCTGTTCGTCTTACCCCATGTTAGTGGGAGAGATTTTCTTGCCCGCAGACTTGTATGTGCTGTCAATGTCAAATTTCGACGTTATCTTGGGCATGAATTGTCTTGCCGAGTACCATGCCATCTTAGACTGCTCCGTAAGGACAGTCATGTTTTGTATACTAGGCTTGCCGCAGTTTCAGTTCGTTGCAGAGCCCAGGGGAGAGCCATTGTCTTGCTTGATGTCCTGCGCCGTTGAGGAGCCTGTTGCCGCTTGTATTGATCAGTTGCCGATTGTCTTGGGTTTTCTCGATGTATTCCAGGAGATTCCGGGATTACCACCTCGTCGACACACCGAGTTTCAGATCGATCTTGTGCTCGGTATCATGCCTATTTCGAAGGCCCTATATCGTATGACACCATTAGAGTTGCAGGAACTACAGAAGCAGTTGTACGAGTTGCGCGAGTTGGGCTTTATCCATCCGAGCAGTTCATCGTGTGGAGCGCCGGTATTCTTCATGAAGAAGAAGGATGACTCGTTGAGGCTTTGCGTGGATTACCGTGAGCTCAAAAAAGTTACGATTTAGAACAAGTACCCGCTCCCTAGGATTGATGATTTGTTTGATCAGCTGCAGGGTGAACGGTTCTTTTCGAAGATTGACTTGCGTTTCGGTTATCATCAGATTCGGGTCCGAGAGGAGGACATCCCGAAGACGGCTTTCAGGACGCGTTATAGTCATTTTGAGTTTCAGGTTATGTCCTTCGAACTGACCAATGCACTTGCGGTTTTCATGCAGTTGATGAATGAGGTCTTCCGTCCGTATGTCGATCAGTTTGTTGTAGTCTTCATCGATGACATTCTAATCTATTTGAGGACCCATGAGGAGCACGAGCAGCATCTGGAGATTGCATTGCAGACCCTTCATGCCCACCAGTTGTATGCGAAGCTGGAGAATTTTGAGTTTTGACAAGAGGAGGTGAAGTTCCACGATCAGGTGGTGACGAGGAAGGGTGTTGCGGTGGACCCCTCGAAGGTTGAGGCAGTGCGTCAGTGGGGCAAGCCCACGAATGCGTCCGAAATCAGCAGTTTCCTTAGTTTGGCGGGCTACTACCGGCGTTTCATTGAAGACTTCTCTCATATTGCAGCCCTACTGACCAGGTTGACTTGGAAGGGCGCAAAGTTTATTTGGAGCGAGCTTGTGAGCGACTATTTATGGAGTTGAAGGGTCGTCTGACGTTTGCTCCTGTCCTCACTCTTCCCTTTGGGAGTGATGGATTTATTGTATTCATTGATGCCTCGCATATTAGTTTGGGTGTTATCACGATGCAACACGGGAGACTAGTGGCATTCGCATCTCGTCAACTCAAGGTCCATGAGCTGAACTACCCCACGCATGATTTAAAGCTAGTTGTAGTTGTCTTCGCACTGAAAGTGTAGAAGCACTATCTCTATGGGGTTAGGTTCGAGCTCTTCTTTGGCCATAAGAGCTTGAAGTACCTCTTCTCACAGTCTGAGTTGAACATGAGGCAGAGGCGCTGGATGGAGCTCCTGAAGGACTATGACTTCGATCTTCAGTATCACCCGGGCAAGGCGAACGTGGTGGCAAATGCCCTCAGTCGTCAGTCACGTGGCCTGGTGGCGCATATGATGGTCCGAGAGTGGATGATGCTCGAGGATATCGCGGAGTATGTTTTAAGTTCGGCCTATAGTCTTCTATCGTGCAGTTATCGAGCATATTGATTCAACCCTCTCTTATCGCAAGGGTGATCAAGGCTCAGCAGGTTGATGAGTCGTTGTAGAGTTATATGGCTGAGGCGGTATCTGAGAGTCAGGCAGATTAGCAGATTGGTTCAGACGGTGGACTTTGCTTCAGAGGCCAATTATGTGTCCCAGATGTTCCTGAGTTACACGGAGATCTTATGACCGAGGCACATCGATCGCGGTTTTCTATCCACCCTGGTTCGACGAAGATGTACCACGATATGAGGCGAGAGTATTTTTGGGTGGAGATGAAGCACTAATCGCTAGTTTTGTGGCTGAGTGTGACATGTGCCAGTGTGTCAAGGCCGATTATCAGAGACCCCGTGGTCTATTGCAGCCATTGAGCGCCCCAATGTGGAAGTGGGAGCATGTGTCAAGAGATCTTATTATGGGCTTGCCGAGGACTCAGCGTGGTCATGATGTCATCTGGGTTGTTGTGGATCGTCTGACGAAGTCGCCACATTTCCTTGTGATACGTGCTATTTGGTTTATGGACCAGCTTGTGAGGTCGTTTATCGAGGAGATCGTGAGACTGCATGGTGTTCTGGTCTCGATCGTTTCTGACCGATACTTGAGATTTACATCTCAGTTATGGGGGAGCTTCTAGAGAGTGATGGGACTGATTTGCAGCTTAGCACAGCGTACCATCCGCGGATTGATGGCCAGACCGAGAGGGTCAATCAGATACTTAAGGATATGCTTCGGGCCTTCGCGATTGATTTTGGGGTTAGCTGGGATGAGCATCTGCAATTGGCTGAGTTCGTATAAAACGACAGCTATCAGGCAACCATCGGCGTGGCTCCTTTTGAGGCACTATATGGCAGACCATGCAGATCACCGAGTTGTTGGACCGAGATTAGAAAGCGTCGTCTCCTAGGTCCCGAGCTTGTGCAGCAGACGTCAGATGTTATCGATATCATCAAGCAGAGGATGCGCACAGCTCAGAGCTGGCAGAAGAGTTTTGCTGATCATCGGCGTCGTCCCTTGGATTTTGCTGTATGGGACCATGTGTATCTCAAGGTCGCGCCTATAAAGGGCGTAGTTCGATTTGGAGCGAAGGGCAAGCTAGCCTCGAGATTCATAGGACCTTTTAAAATCACTGGGCACGTTGGCGCCGTGGCCTAATGGCTTGGCTTGCCATCTCAGTTGTCCGGCGTCCACAACATTTTCCATGTATTTATGTTGAGGAAGTGTGGGTCAGACATCGTTCCTGTTATTGGTTGGCAGCCGTTAGAGGTTCGTGAGGACGCTTCCTATATTGAGCAGTCGGTTCGTATCCTAGATCGGAGGGAGCAGGCCCTCTGGACCAAGGTCATTGGTGAAGGTTCAGTGGGGTCACCATTCTATTGAGGAGGCTTCTTGGGAGAGTGACGTCGAGATTCGAGAGCATTATCCCCATCTCTTTGATGATTGATTATGTGTTGGATTTTGTATGTTGTCTCTAAATTTATATGATGATGTTATGTTTCTTATTCCTCATGAGTTATATCTAGTTGCGATGGTTATATAAATTTTGAGGACGAAATTTTCATTAGGTGGGGAGAGTCCACATCTTAGTCCGTACCATTTTGTAGGTTCCCGCGATCCTCCCTATCAAATTCCAACAACCTGCGACCTGTAATCGGCGTTCACGCACGACCATGAGTTACACGCCGTCAACCCGAGTTGACTCAACCCGAGACTTGTACCATAGCGACCGCACCGCTGCCGAGGTTCCGATGTCGTGTCTCGCACGCAGAGGCGATACCCAGGCCAGGAGATGTAGGCCCGCATTCAGTTCGAGAAAAACGTCGCGTGTTGCTAAACCCAAGAGAATCTCTACCCAATTTACATCTATCAATCAATCAATCCCATCAAGGGTCAAGTACCTGTCAAGTACACCATCACCTCACACTCATCCCCAAGCAACCCCATAAGTCAAAATGTTCTTACACACCCCATACCTTTCCTACACCATATACCCCTAAAGTCAAAAAGTTCTTACAGACCCATCACTCACCACATCCATCCTTTATCAATTACGTGACAAAAACAACCTATCCTAGGACACTGTCATGGTCCATGTTCAAACTCCAAGTGTAGGGTCGCGATGTAGTAATAATCTCAGTGAGACCGAGGTCGAATCCACAGGGACTAAACCTTGTATGTATTCTGAAAGCAACTAGAACTAAAACAAGAGAAAGATGTAATCTAAAGCTAAAGAATTTAAGAGAATAATTATAAACTTTTAACTAAAACTTGTAAAATTCAAAGGTGGGAAACTAGGGTTTCCAAGGATCCACTTGTAGAGATCAGGGAGATCTACGCTTGATTCACAAACACAACTGGATTTAGAGTCTCACCTTCATCCAATTGGAAGATAATTCATGGAAAATCAATTCTGAACTTCCTTTGATCTAGTTTTCAATGAATGATAGGTATGAGAACTAGAGGTGACTCCATCACTAAACCATGCCCATGAGACAAAGTAAACAATAGAATGTACCAATCCACAACCAATCTGAGAGAATTATGAACGTTAAGAAGGATTCCATCATCCAACCATGTCCATGAGACAATGGTGAACAACAAGGTTTCCAAGTTCACAATCCCTATAATGAAAAGAAAATACTCAAAGCTATCGCAAATCTATTGTAATTTAAGTCACAACAAACCATTAAAAACTAAAAGTATTTCTTATAATCAAACTAAATTCAAGGATAGTTCAACTTAACATGAATCAAAGCCATAGAAGAGATCTCATCACACTACAAGCTTCACCTCTTAGCCCTAGTTAAGAGGTTTAACCAACCATAGACATGATTAACTAAAATCTCTTAAGGAAAGACATAAACAAAACCAAGAAAGGGAAGAAAACTCCTAGCTGGCCGCTCGTCCTCTTTCTCTTTCTTCCTCTTCCTTGCTCTCACGTCCTCACGTCCACGGTCTGATTTTTTTCTCTCCATGCTCTCTCCTTTTATAGACGTTTGGGATATCAGCTGGAGTTGGTGGAGACTTCGCACTCCCTTTGCGCAGCGAAACCTCTTGCGCTTTACTCGCGTTTGGAGCTGTGGAAGAACCACATGATCAATCTCTCTAATCTGACTCCATCGATGTGGTTGGGAGTTTCTCCTCATGACTTTGGATAGTTAGGATCATCAGTCTGACCCTGTCCGTGATCGCACAACGGTCAGAGAAGGGTCGAACTTCGCGGACACAAACCGCGCACCTCTGTTCCTGCGTAGTGAAAATGCGAAAGTTTCTTGCATTTGATCCGAGTTTTCTTGGCTGAACGTCTAGATCTTTTAAAACTGAATTCTTGGATAGAGTCAAGACCACCATTGCAAGAGTCTGGATGATCTAGATCATCAATTTGGTCCCTGTTTTGATCATTCTTGGTGTCGAAACGTTCGGTTGCTTCTAACGAACGCCCTACGCAAATTCTTACGCTGTGATGATTGGTGGGCCCCTGATTAGTGCTGGCGGAGAAATCCACTCCATCCATTGACTTCTCCTAAAAAAATTAGTCGAAGATGGACGGTTTTGGATCGGATTCGGTGTGGCCCATGGAATTTCTATTATGTCGCCCGTCCAGCGTTTGAACGGTTGAAAATTGATCTAGCTGTCATCTTCTGATTCCCTCTTTTAGGTCTGGATCAGTTGGACCATTGGAGTCTACTGGATGGTCCAGATTAGTCGTCTGGGCCAAGATGGTGGCCCACAGATATCATCCGCAAGCCCCTGTTTGAACTTTCGCAGGCAGAAGTCCAAATTTTCGAATATAGATGGGATTGTGCGGGTCAGCGCCCGCTAACCATTCTGACTTGATTCGGGACACTGCTGGTGCACGTGAGTGGGGTACACGCACTATAAGTGGGGTCCACCGTGATGTTTTCTAGGAAATTCACATCATCCATTCGGTTTCCCAGCTAATTTAAGGGGCTGAGTCCAAAATTGAGACCTATCTAAAGATCAGGTGGCTGATTGGTTGCTCCGTCACTGGCTTTGGTGAATCTTGAGTGTTAAATCCATGCCTTGAGCATCATTTTCAATCTAAGCTCTTGAATTCAGCTTGCAACACAAACATGATTAAAATAGAACCTTAAGCATTATCATGTTCATAAAACCAAGTAATAAATGGGGTCTGATATGCAATATTTGACCCTCAACACAATCCCCAACCAACATTTTGCTAGTCCCGAGCAAAGTATGCGAAAAATATTTTAAGAATTATAGGATAATTTTTTATAAACTCAAGTGGTTTTGAAAAACAATCCAAATAATAGGATTCTAAGATGCTTTAATGTTGAGTCATATTTTCTCCTAAACTCGAGCGTTCGGTAAACTTCATGGTCAAGTTCAAAGTAATGATTCATTAATTAAAACAATTCTAAACATTGAGTTCCATGGGTGTAGAGCGTAACCTCGACTTATCACAATTAAAAGTCCAATTCTCAATTTTCACAATAACATTGTCAATCAAAAAGAGCATTTCGGATAATCAAACCTAAATCAAAACTTGCCTTACAGTTCAGCCTTTTTATTCTTCCAGCTTTTGATTTTTCCATCGATGGCTTCATGTCATGTCAACCTTTTTAAAGATCTTTAATAGGTAGTTGTTTTCGATGACAATTATTTTTTTAGCTGGGTATTCTTTTTTTAAAAAATATATATATATTCATTGAACGTGATGGACAAATTCCCCAGGCTAGTTCCTTCCATGCTTAATGATTACCAAGTTAATAATTCAATATCGAACTGAAACCTTCATGTGTAAGCTAGATGTGACATGTGAAATCATGACTCAATCAATGTTTAAAACTTCTAATCATAGATTTATAATTCGAACTTAACAGTGAAATCTAACAAGCGACTGCACCCAAGAGTCATAAATCACCAATATTAAGCATCTTATATTTCTAAATCAAGGATGGTCTTCAAAATCACTCGAATTCACAAAATATTTAGAAAAAAATTTCACAATTTTTGTTCAAGACTGAGAAAACACTGATTAGGTAACCTAATCTCTCATCCCCAACCTAAAATCTACATTGTCCTTAATGTAAAAGATATCAGCATGCAATGCACTTGAGACAACGAAAGTAAAGGGGAAGTGATGGAAAGGTAGTACCTGTGGAAGGAATTAAGAGGCTTTCCTAAAGGATCTCAGCATGAAAGTGGGTCAACATAAGAGTTAAACCAACAAAAAGCAAACTATCCTAAAACAAATGGAAAGCAAACTATCCTAAACAGCATAAAGCTGACTATCCTAAACATAACATGAAAGCAATAAACTAATCCTAAACTAGGAAAGCAGGGGAAAACCTACTTAGTCATGCCGCAAGGTTCCTCCTCTGGCCAATATCTTGATAAATTTCTCAGTAGGTTTCTTAACAAGATCATCCAAAAGCCCTTTTCACAATAGGCTTAAATGCTCTGGAGCATGAGTTTCTAGAGAAATTGATGGACCTCGGCAAAAAATTATCGTTGAATCGCTTGAGGTATCCAAAGTATATATGATTCACCTGTGACAGAGAAAGTTTCAAAGTTAGTACCCCATGGTGAATCAGAGACTACAGGTAGATAAATTCAGAAAAAATCTTAGTAGATGATGTAGTCTCTACACATTCCGAAGTTCCAGACTTTGGTTCAATTGTCAGCTCCTCCTCCTTTAATGGTAGACATTCAAAATCTGGGGAAGGAGGGGTTTCAGAATAAGGGTTCTCTCGGTCAATGAAAACTGCTCAGGTATTGTCTTGCAAGGCATCCACTATTTCTTGTATTATCGGGTCATTTGAATCTGCAAAGTGTGTCAAGCAATCATCCAAAGAGTTAGGAAATTCAGTTGAGAGTGACTCATTTTCCATATTGAAGCTTGTGATGATCTGTCCAAGGATTCCATCATCTCTGAAAGTGGATGGACGCATGCTCTCTTGCTCTTGCCCTGCACAGACAGATTGAAAATTAATAGGGGAAGCATTGATGTGAACACTCTGTTCATTGAAGCTACTCAGTAGAGGCATTGAATCGTCAAAAGTGTACAACTCAGATGGTGGCCTCAACTGGATGGTTTCAAATTCCAGAGTCATATCAACTAACTAGTCCCTCTCCCGAATCATATCATCATTCAATTTAGGGGAGTGGTCCAAACATATCTCACAAGAGTTAGAAGGGTTGGTTGTAAGTCCTCCACATTTATATTGGACATGTTTGATAAGTGGAGTAGATTCTTATGATCGATCATTTCGTGTACTTCTTGATCACTGACCTGGACCAAACTTGAGATTGATTCTAGGAGAATTTGGACTGAACATTCATAATCATCATCCCAATACTCATCATCTTGTAATTTCGTGCAGTACACACTTGGGATGGGATCACACTCTATCCAGATTGGGTTGAGGTTCGAATAAACTAACCTCTCCCTCATTATTGAAACCAAGTGTGTCATGTGAGTGAAGTGTGTTATTATCATTATATTTGAAAGACACCCACGTCTCTTGGTCATTCCTTTGGACCGTCATCGAGATCGACTCTTCAAGAAATTGAACCATATGCTCATTAATAAAATCCAACTCCTCATTCTCAATTTCAGTATCTTCCACAAGCGAGTTAGGATCACTTTCTTCGCATTGTGCTTCTAGATTGGGTTGAGGCTGGGATAACCTAGTCTCTTCCTCCTCCATAAAGTGCGACTGAATTCTTTGAATTGAGGAATCGAGCAATTCACATGATTGTATGACATATTGATTGAATTACTCTTGTGCATTCATGACTTTCTGAAGTGAATCCTCTTGGATCGTTTTTGGTTGGATTTCAAAGATAGTGGGTCGAGAGAATAATCACTATAACATGTTGTTGGTTTATCTTTCCAATTTTGATGTTTCCACTAATCATAGCCATACGGATTATAGGTGGGAGAATCTGATGGTTGTTGATACATATTATCACCTATAATATAATCTCTCATTGTTTTCTTCCTGTCAGATGGGTGATAATAATTCTCACTCACATAGTTATGATAACCCCAACACTCACATACTGTCTTCTTAATCCGTGGGGTGTAATTATTCTCCTGCATATGATTGCGTTAGGACTTCTTAACCAATGGAGCATTATATTCCGGTCAGTTCTCGATGATGGTTTCAGAAAAAATTTGAGACATAGGTTGATTTCTATCATAATCATCATACATCCCTTCCTAATGTCTCTTAGCTATCTCAGCATACTAATGTTCCCACTCTTGCATGGTGAAACCCTAACTCTGAATCTAATCTTAAAGAAAAAAATCCTACAACAATATGGAAAGTAAGTAGAGGAAAAGTTAGAAGGAAGTTACCATATTGGAGGTGATCTATGTTAGGATCCTACAAAACAGAAAACAATGTTAGTTTCTAAAAAAAAAATTCTAAGATTAAAAAGTTTCTAAAAAAAAAAAAGAAAAAGGAGTTAGTTTCTAAAAAGGAAAGTTTCTAAAAAAAATTAGTTTCTAAAAAAAAATTAAGAAAGTTTCTAAACTTAGAAAATAGAAAGCTAGGTTAGTTTCTAGATTAATTCAGAAAACCCTAATCCTAAAAAAAAAATTAGAAACTAGAAAAACCTTAAGCTTAAGCTAATTCCAAAACTACATAATCTTAGAAAAACGCAGCCGTCAATCCCCGGCAATGGTGGCAAAAACTTGTTCATAACCCAAAGTGTAGGGTCATGATGTAGTAACTATCTCGGTGAGACCGAGGTTGAATCCACAGGGACTGAACCTTGTACGTATTCTAAAAGTAACTAGAACTAGAACTAGAACTGGAAGAAGATGTAATCTAAAGATGGAAAATCTAAGAGAATAATTGTAAACTATTTAAATAAAACTTGTAAAATTCAAAGGTGGGAAACTAGGGTTTCAAGGATCCACTTGTAGAGATCAGGGAGATCTACGCTTGATTCACAAACACAACTGGATTTAGGGTCCCACCTTCATCCAATTGGAAGATAATTCATGGAAAATCAATTCTGAACTTCCTTTGATCTAGTTTTCAATGAATGGTAGGTATGAGAACTAGAAGTGACTCCATCACTAAACCATGCCCATGAGATAAAGCAAACAACAGAATGTACCAATCCACAACCAATCTGGGAGAATTATGAACGTTAGGAAGGATTCCATCATCCAACCATGTCCATGAGACAATGGTGAACAACAGGGTTCCCAAGTTCACAATCCCTATAATGAAAAGAACATACTCAAAGTTATCGCAGATCTATTGTAATTTAAGTCACAACAAACCATTAAAAACTAAAAGTATTTCTTATAATCAAACTAAATTCAAAGACAATTCAACTTAAAATGAGTCAAAGCCATAGAAGAGATCCCATCATACTACAAACTTCACCTCTTAGCCCTAGCTAAGAGGTCTAGCCAACTATAGACATGATTAACTAAAATCTCTTAAGGAAAGACATAAACAAAACCAGGAAAGGGAAGAAAACTCCTAGTTGGCCGGTCTCCTCTCTCTCTCTCTCTCTCTCTCTCTCTCTCTCTCTCTCTCTCTCTCTCTCTCTCTCTCTCTCTCTCTCTCTCTCTCTTCCTCTTCCTTGCTTGCACATCCTCATGTCCATGGTCTGATTTTTTTTTCTCTCCACGCTCTCTCCTTTTATAGACGTTTGGGAGATCGACTGGAGTCAGTGGAGACTTACGCACTACCTTTGTGCAGCAAAACCACTTGTGCTCGACCCACGTTTGGCGCTATGGAAGAACCCCATGATTAAATCTCTCTGATCTGACTCCATGGATGTGGTCGAGTGTTTCTCCTTGCGACTTTGGATGGTCAGGATCATCAGTACGACCCTATCCATGATCGCACAATGGTCGGAGAAGGGCCGGACTTCGCGGTCGGAAACCACACACCTCTATTCCTGTGCAGTGAAAACGCGAAAGTTTCTTGCATTTAATTTGAGTTTGTTTGGCTGATCGTCCAGATCTTTCAAAACTGACTTCTTGGACAGAGTCAGGACCACCATTGTAAGAGTTTGGACGATATGGATCATCAATTTGGTCCATGTTTTGATCATTCTTGGTGCCAGAACGTCCGGTTGCTTCTAACGCACTCCCTGCGTAAATTCTTGCGTGTGATGATCAGTGGGACCCTAATTAGTGCTGGTGGAGAAACTCGCTCCGTCCATTGAATTCTCCTCGAAAAACCGGTCGAAGATGGACGGTTTTGGATTGGATTCGGTGTGGCTCACGGAATTTCTATTTTGTCGTCCGTCCTACGTTTGAACGGTTGAAAATAGATGTAGTTATCCTCTTCTGATTCCCTCTTCTAGGTCTAGATCAATTGAACCATTGGAGTCTACTGGACGGTCCAGATTAGTCGTCTGGGCCAAGATGATGGCCCACAGAGATCATCTGCAAGCCCCTGTCTGAACTTTCACAGGTGGAAGTCCAGATTTCTGAATCCGAATGGGATTGTGCGGGTCAGTGCCTGCTGACCGTTCTGACTAGATTCAGTACACTAATGGTGCACGTGAATGGGGTACACGCACTGTAAGTGGGATCCACCATGATGTTTTCTAGGAAATCCACACTATTCATTCTGTTTCCCATCTAATTTAAGGGGCTAAGTCCAAAATTGAGACCTATCCAAAGATCAGGTGGCTGATTGGTTGCTCTGTCAGTAGCTTTGGTGAATCTTGAGTGTTAAATCCATGCCTTTAGCATCCTTTTCAATCCAAGCTCTTGAATTCACCTTACAACATAAACATAATTAAAATAGAACCTTAAGCATTATCATGTTCATAAAACCAAGTAATAAATGGGGTCTGATATGCAATATTTGACCTTCAATAGTCCGTACCAATGACCTACCAAAACAATAAGAGATTACATATCATGTACCAAATTACAACTCAAACATAAGACTAGATATGTAACATAGAGATGTTGCTCCCCTGTAGTTTCTTCCATGATCAACCTGCATGCTGCAGAAAACAACAGAGTGTTTTGGTGGGTAGATAGGTTTCTTCTCCCCCCTTTTGTTAGTTATTAGCAAATGATTTACCAAGAAGCAAGCCAATATATGATGAAATCCAGTGTAGAGAGAGAGAGAGAGAGAGAGAGAGAGAACTTGTAAATCACATAAAGTTAGAATGGAAGGGTCATGAAATATATAAGCATTATGTGATCAAAAGAAATATATAACCCATGTTAGAAGAAATATAAACATGAAGAAGACTAACAAACATGAGCATAATGGATATCATCATAAATTCACCAAAATTACTACCCCAAGGTTGGGTAGAATGATCATCATCCAAAAATCAACAAGCCCTTAAGGACATAATCATTCAAAAATAAAATGTACTATGATTAAGCAAAACATTAGAAAAAGGTCATTTGGACGATCCACCTTCATACGGAGGGATATAAGAATGACGAGTCAAAAGCAATTCAGTGATGTGCTGCCCAGTATGTTGAAGAGCGTCAAGATGCAGTTTAATCCCGGAGAGCTGATTTTCGCACTGCCAGAGGCGAGCTTCTATATTTGATTGCCATTGAAGAAGTTGATGAGCTGTCTCATGCTGGTGGAGAAGATGCCCAGTGCTCATTGATAGTGGACTTGGTGCAGGAACTAGGTGCGACAAGAGTCCCAGCCAGTGGCCATGGGAATGTCTTGAGCTTCTTCACCGCTCCTACATTGATGATTCTCTTCAAATGTAGTTGCAAACACATTTATTTGAATTAGAGTCTCCTTGGTAAAGCACACGGCAAGATATACTGTATCATAGGTAAGTGACAAACCAAGGAATTTTGAAAGTTTATAGATAACACTTGGAAAGGGAAGGCTAATGTAATGAATGCCTTTGACGACTAGGATCAATTGTTTCAAGATAAGAGTGGGTAGGCATACTTCAATCCCCTGAAAGATGTCATACAGGATATTCAAAACAAATGGAGAGATCATATCTCCAGAAACTTCACATGGGTATGCATTGGTTCTCAGAATGTTGTGCAACACTTTTGTGGTTGAGTCCAAATGCGATGAGTGAAGGAAGTTTCATTTGTTTTAGGGGATTGTCTCACCTTACATAGTGATCGAGTTAATTCACCCCAAACTCCAAGATGATTTAGAGGACGCAGTTGGGGGAATTTGAGTTACTCTGAGGTGCAATAGTTATCTCAGCACCAAAGGAGTGATCTCATTGTTTTTGTTCATGAAGTTGATGTTGAGGATAGAGGGCATCATTAGTGTCATGGAAAGAGTTTAAGAATTGATGAATGAGGTCATGCTGAACCTCTCCTCCAAAGTACATTAGGTTATCTGACCCAATTGATCCTAAGTAGAGATCAATCCCATATGGTTCGATCAGAAGGGATCTAATCAACCTGTCAAAGATAGTCTTCTTTAACATAACCATTTCAGTGGGATTAGAATAGGGAGAACGACAATTGTTAGTTCGTCTAGTGGAGTGTTCTCCTTTTGTAAGAGCTTTGCCTTTGTCTTTTACATTATCGAGCTGTAATTATACATTAGAGAAGTTAACATAAAGATTAACAGATCTTAACAATATGCATATAAAGTTCCAAATTCTCAAATATGACAAGAAAAGCAGATGAAGTATTTCAGCAAGAGTTAAGTTATGCATATTAACTTATCTCCAAAATAAGGTTCTAACTATAAATTTACCAATATAACAAAAGGTTGAAGTCCTCTGATTTCCTTGGAAAATCAGTTATCAAGGAAATGGATAATTGATGCATCAATATAAACATAAGTTTCCAGCTGTAAAATACAGTATCCAAAAATTTCACAAAAAAAAAAAAAAAAAAAATGATCCCGATACACAATTAATCTAGGAAGATCCATCAACAGTATCTTCATGTGGGCATGATAGATGTGCTGCAATCTGTTCCACCGACTGTTGGAGTGAGTGGAGCTTTTCTTCCTTGACTTCACCATCTCACCAAGTTTTGATTGCTCCTCCAAAATTTGCACGAGAATATTATTCTGAGTAGAAACTGTAGGAGCGGAGGTTGGTAGATTAGTATCTAGGCCTTCCTTAACCATTTCATCTTCCTTGTCCGAAACACTTCTTCTGTCGATATTGGATTATCAGTTTCATTCACAGAAGAGAGATTCATTTTCCTAATATTATGCACATTGACTTCTGGGGCTGATATAGATTCACCTTCAGGCACCTTGAACCCACATTGATGGGCCAACTTGCACAACAAATGTTCGAAAGGTAATGCTATGAAGTTAAACTCAAATCCCGAAATTATTTGATCGTATACTAAGGTAGGCAAGCATAATGGTTCCCCTTACCAATGTGATATAGGGTTTCCACCATGAATGGTGTAAGCTCAGTATGATTTCCATATCTAGGATAGATGTTGGAAATGCAAATCAGATGAAGTATACGATAATCATAGGACATATTTGTGGCCCGCAGTCCATTCCCGTGATGCCAAGGTACATTGTTCCCATTGCACAAAAATTTAGTCCAAACAACACTTTGCTTTAGTGGGTAAGTTTATTTCAATAGGTTGTTTGGAGTCCAATGGTATTCCTATAAGAGTTGAAATACGATATGGGGTGAATTTAACTCTTCGACCATCGCAGTCAACTTCGAAACCCCCAGATAGTGTGCAATGAGACAAGAATGATCGGACTAAGGATTCGTTAACTGGCCCTCCTAATGACAGAACTTGCAACCATCCCCGTTGTGAAAGAATTTCCTGAACTTTAAAATTTTCAAGACAATTCACATCTACTCTTCTTTAACACACAATCCTTCTCTTCAAAAATCTAGCAGCAATGGGACTGGTAGAATCAGGGTTTGAAGAGGACGAGTGTCTAGACAATTGGTTAGAAGATCATCCATGCTTTGGAATGCGGAGTTTTTGCCTAGTTCTGGTTGAATCTTCTCTGTCATACTTCATCTTGGATATGTTTTCTCTAGGCGTTGATGACTCCATTTGTGGAAATGAAGTGGAATGAGGAAGACCTATCAAGAGAAGACAAACCTAAGGAAAATTGTCATAGTTTTTTGAGATGTAAAGAGAAAGGACTAGGAGATACCTTAGATTTTGCCGATTTTGGTTGCACAGCCCTTCAATCGAACTTGAGAAGAAACAAGAGAAGTGACCGTCTAAACAGAATTGAGTAGTGAGGGATTTAAATAATTTGATGTGACTCAATTTCGGTAGTACCAGAGGTAGGTTTGGTGTTATCAAAGTATCCCTGGAACTTAGAAGTTACTAACAGTTTTTCCTACTATACACATTGTGTTCATGATATGATTTGTGAGTGAAGATTTAACATGAAATCATCAAAATGTTTAGAGGCCCGGAATCATCAGATTTATCAATTGATCTAATCATCAGGCTTAATCCTTTGATTTGACTCTAATGCTAGGAGGCATGATCCTCAAATATACCAATTCAGCTCAAGTGGACCACTGGGGTCGCTTTTCAATATTCTTGAGGGGATGGTGTGATGTGAGCCAATAGACTGCACATTTGTCTCTCATCCTTCATATTTATATGTTTTTCTTCTATTTCGTTATTCAATTTGGGAATGACTGTAGTTGTAGATGTCATAAGTATTTTTAGTGACTTTTGGTCATCTTCACTTTCAGACTCACTGTTTTCAGAATCAGATTCATTTGTGTCATCCCATGCGGCTGCTATAGCTTTTCCTTTTGATTTTTTGAATGGACGCTCAGTGGATATATGTTCATACTTTTGGTAGTTATAACATTGGAGTTCTTTAGGCTTCCTAAAGGTTTTCCCTATTTGGCGTTTGTGGTCCAGTTGAGCTCTTTTGTTATTGTATGGTCTCCCACGGTTCCTTATCAACATCTTCATCTTCATTTTCTTCTTCCTCTATTATATTCATGTCTTTAGTAATTTTGAGGACATTGTTCTTGGTTTTTGTAGAAGGTTTGAAGTGCAGTTCAAAGGTTTGTAGGGAACCTACTAGTTCTTATACTTTCATTTCTTCTATATTCCTATACTCTTCAATTATAGTGACCTTGAAGTTAAAACGTTCCGGTTGGGATCTTAGAATTTTTTACATATTTTGGGTACTAGAATTCTTTCTTCAAGTCCTCCCATGGAGTTGCATATACCAATTAATCTTGTGAAAAATTGTTCACAACCCTAAGTGTAGGGTCGCGATGCAGTAATAATCTCGGTGAGACTAAGGTCGAATCCACAGTGACTGAACTTGTGTCTTCTGAAAGTAACTAGAAGAAGAACTAGAAGAAGATAAAAATCTAAATCTGGAAGTATAAAGAGTAATTGTGAATAGATTAATTTAAAACTAATAAATTTAAAGGTGGTAACTAGGGTGCCAAGGATCTACTTGTAGCAATTGGGAAACTACCTTACTTGATTCAAGGACATAACTGGAATCAGAGTCCTATCCTATCCAATTGGTAAGAAGAGATTTGTCAGATCTCTGAACTTCTCATGGATCTAATCATCAATGGATAAGAGTATTGAGGTTTTGGAAGTGATTCCATCACCTAACCATGCCGAGGAGACAAGGCAAACGACAACAATTTACCAAACCCACAACCAATCATAAGAGAATTGTGAAAGTTAAGGAGGATTCCATCACCCTACCATGCCCATTGGACGATGATGAACAACAGGATTTTCTAATTTCACAATCTCAATTCATAAAAAGAAGATATCTTAAGCTATCGAAGATCTATTGTAATTTGTCACAACAAACCATTAAAAACTAAAAATATTCCTTCATAATCAAACGAGAATCTAAAAGAATTTAACAAAATATGAATAAAAACAAAGCAAACATCCCAATCATGCTCCAAGCTTCACCTCTTAACCCTAGCTAAGAGGTTTAGCCAACCATAGACATGACTGAACTAAAAACTCTTAAGCAAAACAAAAAGATCAACTAAAGAGGAAGAAGAAGAAATCCCGAACAGCGGCCCCACCCTTTTGCTCCACTCCTCAAACCCTAAATGATGCTTAGGGATGCCCTAAGGACCCCTATTTATAGTTTTAGGCCTTAGACTTTTGCAGCGAGTTGGAAATTTCCAGAAACCGTCTCAATTTATGCTGTCCGCACAACTTTTGCGTAACCGTCGACTGGTCATTGGCTATCCTCGACCGGTCGTGGGATGCCCTCGACTAGTTGAGCAGGACGAAAAATTGATTATTTTAGTCACTAGAGTTCGAGTCGAGCACCTTCGACCAGTCAAGCCAGGACTGGTCAAGCAGAGTCTAGGACTGGTCGAGCGTACGCATGACTAGTCGAGCTGGAGCCAGGACTGGTCGTGGATTACGTAAATTCACTTTAAAATTTCGATTTTCTTCATTCTTGGCTTGATTTTCTTAGATCTTTAGTGTGTGCATTCTTCATTCTTAATTTCGTCAGATCCATTCTTGGCTTTGGTGATTCTTGAGCATTAAATCCATGCTTTTAACATCCTTTTCAATCCAAGCTCTTAAATTCACCTTGCAACACAAACATGATTAAAATAGAACATTAAACATTATCATGTTCATAAAACCAAGTAATAAATGGGGTCCAATATGCAATATTTGACCCTCAACAAAAACTCCATGAACGTCTCTTCTTCTTTCATCTTTATTTGTTCAAATTGAGATGTTAGGAATTGAAGCCATGACATTTTTACCGTGTTAGTTCCTTCATGGGTAGTTTTTAATAACTCACATGCTGCCTTGGAGTTTTCACACATACTTATCTGATGAAATACTTCTTGCGAAACTCTGCAGCAAATTACATTCATGGCTTTGACTTGACACATCCTCATCTCTTTGTCATACTAGGTTCATTTGGCCTTTGGTTTTGATTTGGTGATTGTAGTGCCATCCTCGAGAACAATTTGTTCTGTTGGTGCAATATATCCATTTTCAACAATCTCCCATACATTATCGTCTAAGGCCTGGAGAAAATATATAATTCTAGCCTTCCAGTATTGTAACACCCCGTACTTTCCAGTACTCGGGTGTTATCGTATAACCAAACTTAGCATAAACACAAGCCAGTCTTAAGTAAACATTCACATTCATTTTAGTCTAAACCCAACTCCACTGATGGACAAATCTAACCGAATTACGTACATACAACCCTGGATCACGAAATCCATCGTTCACCCTGTTTACAACGTCTCATAGGGTGATCCGTCTTTTAAAAGCACAAATCATGATTTAGTAATTAGAGGTTCGTGACTTGTAACCCACCTTAAGGTAAGTAACCCTAATGTTAAGGCATGTAGCTAAATGACACACGAAAAATAGTCTCACGTCTTACATATAAGCATAATAATAATAATAACAATGAATAAGTAAGTAAATAAATAAAAAGATAAATAAGTAATAGCAAGTATGAGTAATAATAATGATAATAATAAGATCGAAGTAAAATCACGAGATAAATGGTCCTAATGACCCACAGAGCGGGACCCACAACATGATGCACGCACAGGTGAAAATAATAAATATAATAATAAAGAAATGAATAATGATAATAACAAAATTAAATATTAATATTAGTATTTAGACTAGTAATATAGTAGGCCTTGAATATACATCGAGACCCATGTATTTAGATTCATATCAACAACTTAGGGAAAAGTAAAATAAAATCTACAAGAATAATAATAATGGTAATAATTATAATAAAATAATAATAATATTATAAGTATTATAACATGATATGTAATGCTATGAAAACATAATAGGATGCACAATCTATAGTTTAACCATTGATCTCTAGCTTAAATGGCCCAGTAGGACCTTTCAACTGTTGACGTTCAATCTCTAGAAGATCCGACCACTAGATCGGCAGGAAATCCATAAATAGGGCCTGAAATGAGTTGTGGGCCCCACTGGACCTTAGATCTGCCCCGTCTTTGGTAAAAGGCTATGTCAGGACCTTACAAATGGAATGGGCGGAGTGGATTTATCACAATCATCATGTTGGACCCCACCTTTGTGCGTGAGTGCATGGCAGGGGTGTGCACTCACAGTGCACCCTTCTAAGAAGGCTCGGTCAGCAGGCGCTGACCCGCCATTTCCATAAAGAGAGATTTCTCTCTCTTTCTCTCCGTTTCTGCAGCCGACGGACGCCGTCCGTTCCTCTGATCATTGGTCCACCACCTTACCCCGTTTGGACGATCCGAACCGTCCATATTATAGAGAACCCGAAGCTGAACAAAACCATGGTCGATCCACCGTTGGATCGCACACACGTATACACAATGTCAGTCTCAAATCGAGCCACAAATACATCTATTTTCGAAAATGGAAATCTACTGTTGCCACGAGGGCGATCCGCGTGCTCCCTCCATTTCTAGTCCCAGCCGTTCGTCTTAGGGCAATCCTAGCCCTGCAAGCTAGGTCTTTTGTTTAAAAGAAAGGGGAGGAGAGAGAACCAGCCGTTTTCTCTTTCTCTGAAACCCACCAACCTAAACCCCCTTCAAGCACATGAAAGCTTATCCTCAAGTTTCGTAGGGTCCATACGGACCATCTGATGGAAATAGATTGAAAGGAGGAGCTTCCGTTTGAGAGTCGCCATTAACAGCAGGCCATCTTCCTCGGCAAGGAGCTGCTCCGAGTCGTCTCAACTCGGGCGATATCAGGTCAAGCCGTGGGCTCTGTGAGGCCTCTGTAACAGCAGAAAAGAAGAGAAAGAAGAAGAGGGAAGGAAGAAAGACAATATAGAAGGAGGAAGATCGGGTGGTGGCTGTTATTATGGCTACCGCACCACCTGCACTGAGACCAACCGGAGCTTGGGCCGAGTCAGGCCGGGCTTGGCCTGCACTGCTAGAGTTCCAGCACATGCACACACACAGAGAAAGAAGAAGGAGAGAAAAGAAGAAGGAAGAAAGGAGAAAAAGAAGGAGGCAGACTCGGGAGCCTGACTTGCTGCCTCTTCACGCAGCCACCACACCGACTCAGCTCATCGTGCTGCTGAGCTTGTTCTGTTCGAGTCATCCTAAAAAAAAAAGACGGAAATGGAAGGAGGAGAGAGAGAGAAGAAGGGAGAAGGGAGAGAGGTGCAGCTGTTGCTGCTGCTGTCGTTCGTTGTGTTGCACCAGACCGTTATCGGATTGAACGAGCTTGTCTCGCTACGACCTGTGTGGACGGGATGTCATCGAGCAACCTTGCTGGGCGTGCGGGTTCGGTCCGATTCACGCCAGGGAAGAAAGAGGGAGGTAGAGAGAGAGAGAGAGAGAGAGAGAGAGAGAGAGAGAAAATTATATGAAGGAGAGAAAGTTGCTGCTGAGTTGACTCGGTTTGAACCGAGTCCAGCCGAGTCAAGTTGGGATGGGTCTATCCAGACACATTGCTGGACATCCCAATAAGGAAGAGAGAAGGAGGAAAGGAGAAGAAGAAAGAGAGAGAAAAAGAGAGAGAAAGAAGAGGATGGTGGCTAGTTGAGTTGAACCGAGTCAACTCAACTCGAACCAAGTCAGCTAGGTGAGCCCACCTTTGCTTCCCAAAATTTAATTATTTCGATTGTCGTTGTTACTGTTATTACTAAATTGTGGATTATTAGAGTTAGATATAATTAACCATTAGTAAATTTCACATATACTAAAGTTAGTTGTTATAGACAAAATCTCAATTATTAAATATAAGTGCTTTATTTCTCATATTATCACTAATTGTAGAGCACACTATTTAATTCTCATCAAAAGATTATTAGTGTCACGTTAGCTAATATTAAGGGTATGGTTAATATTAATAATTAGTTTGGAATTACTAGTATTGGTATTCGTAGTGTTGTTGTTGTTATTATTTAGCCATTATTAAATTATTATTTTAAGTTAGTAATATCATCAATACCGTTATTACATCACATAGAAATTAAATCCAAAAATCAAAACCTAAACCTACATTCTAGGGTGAAGTCCTAGACCTAAGTAACCTAAACCATAAATTATGATCCTAATTGGTAAGTTATTCTCTATGACATCACTACAGGTTCCTTTACTATGATATTAATATTATAAGTCACTATTAGTATCATTACTCGTGGGTTGTTAGATAATTTAATATAATATTAGCCGTTGTAATATTTCCAAAATTAATGACTAAATTATTTATTAATTTTACTCAATTATTACTCTCATTAACAATATCATTAATGGTCACACCAATTAAAGTCCAAATTCCATAATCAAATTCTAGAATCTAAGTTTAGAACTAAACCCTAGGATGGAAACCCTAATCCTACACTAAAACCCTAAAAGGTAACCCTAGGCTATGATCTTAAACCCTAGGTAGTATGTAGAACTTGGATCTAATGTTACATCCTGATTCGTGGTAGGATTCAATTTTAAGGGAACGCGCGTCCCCTAACCATGCTGGTAGGCGATCCAACTATAAGGTGATGATTCTTCCCCTTGAGCTTTCCATCTTCTCATTAGCTTAAATTATAGTTTTTATATAAATCCATAATTGATATCTCTCTCTTATAATCACATGTGTTAGCTGGTGGAAATTGAATTGTTATATTGCCTACTTAATGTTCATCCTGTATATTTGTTCATGTTTGTGTATTGCTTATGGACTTTAAACTGGTACATTAGTGGGAAACCCCACCTATAAATGTACACCCATACTTGGGATGTAACCCGACTAGCTGTGATCGTAATGGACCTTCGACTTGGTGGTTATTGAGTGGTGGTCTAGATGGATCATTGATGTTGGCCTACCATCCAGGGTTGTTGTGCTCAATGGTTTTTAAGGATGGTTTTCATCGTAAGGTTTTGATATTCGCCCTATGTGGCATATTTTGATATTCGCCCTACGTGGTTTTATTTGATATTTTCTTTATATGGGTTTGATGTTTTATACTGTACAACCATGCGATGGTAAGCCCCATATACGGTAATATGATTGACCACTAGTCGACAGGGTTCCATTAAACATCCTAAGGTAGTAGTCTCATGGGCCGGGGATGGTGGGAATGGGACATTATGCCCGAGCCGTCGGCCTACGCTGGGCCATGTGCTCCCTGTAGTGACCTATGAGCTTATCTAAATTGGCTGGTTATAAATAGACTAATAATGACTTAGCTAATCATGCATACATGGCACGTATTGTTCCGACTGGATGATATTTCTCAGGTTCGATGACTGCATGGGTGACGGCCCACTGTCTGCACGGATGAGCATCCCTGGGGCGATGATTGCATTCACGCATCCATGCATCTAATAAGACTACATTTACTCTGTTTTGGTTGTCTGGATGTTTTATAATATTTCGTACCTAATGCGGCGGTGTGTAATCTTGAGGGGAATTCACACTGAGTTGGTCACTCATCCATCAAATATACAACCGTACAGGTAGTACAGGTGCCTTTAGTGATATGCATGTTCAGACTTGATGAGGAGCAGGGCACGATCGCCAGGGATGCATGGCTGTACTTGCCTGGAGGAGCTGCGTGATCTTGCAGCTTATATTTATATGTTTTCTTCTATTCTTCTTGTATTAAATTTTTATAAATATTGTACTTGTTAAATCCAGAGACATCGGTTTGTATAAGTCATTATGGGCAGCTTCTTGTACATTTGAATGATAATGAAATTTTCCTTTATGTCGATTTGTCCACACTACGCTCATTTGCTTACTCTGATAAAAGAAAAATATTATGTCTGACCATTCTTTAAGGTTAACACTTGGGTTTTTGGGAAACGGGTCGTGTACTCGGGTCCTGAAGATTCGGGTTATTACAAGTATGTATAGTTTGTTCCATTAAAGATGGGTGGTCGTGAGATGGATGGTCCCTCTCCTTTGCCCATAATTCTATCTTCAGTCAAGATCTTCCTGTAGGTTGTTAGACCTTTTTCAGAGGAATCTCGCTCTGATACCAATTGAAATTACGGTTTAGATCGTCGATACTGAAGAATGAATATGCGATAATGTCCTAGAGGGGGTGAATAGGACTTTTAAATATTTTTTCCTATTTAAAACTCTTAATTGCCTTATTAAATAATCATTCAGTTTAAATCAAGTAAGGCAATATAACTCTAAAGGCTTCTAAGCCAATAGATGTAACGACTCAGAAAATTCCGTACAATGGCTCGAGTATCACCTCAGGCAGAAATCACACAGGATCAAATCCTTTAGAAATTAGACAAAGTTAACTAAGTGTTAAACTATATTAACCACGAAATCCGCATGAATCACTTTAAATACGATTTGTAAGACCCAAAACTTGTGGAATCGTTAACGCTACATTACCCTAAAATCTAGGATCAATCTCATTACTCGTCTGTTCTCGGGAGCACACGGAAACTCAGTATTAGATTTGGACCGCACATCGGAAATCCGAATAATACGAGGTTATAGAGTTAGGACCGCCCTGTTGGGCTTGATAACCACCTAGGAGATCAAATCCAGATAATGTCCCAGCGCTATTCGCTTGAGCCCGGAGTGAAGAGTGTGAGAAATGTGAAATTAAGTAAAAATAAAATATAAATTTATGTAATCTGGCACATGTCGCTTGCGGATCAGTTATAAGGATTTCGACCGTCAGAATTAGGCCAGAATACACCCTTGGATCAGGAGAAATTTCATACACATGGCAGGGTACTTAAAATCTCTGATCGAGTTTCAGTGACCGTTGAACTGAAACTGGTCCGCCACTTGCGATCTGAGAACCCGACTAGAACGAAAACTTAATTATACCTAGATCCAGCGTTAGCGAACTTAAGTCCGACCGCACACAGAAAAGGGGCCGTCAGAAGTCCTCCGTTGAGCTGAAACTGACCCACTTTGGATATAACCTAAGTATACCTTGACCTTAGGTCTATTTTGGTGTGATTTTAGGCTATATAAGGACCTTAAAACCCTCTCTCATTCAGTCATACGAATTTGAGAAAAAACCCTAGGTGTGAGAAGTGAGAAAAGAGAGAGAAAGTTGAGAGAAGTGGGAGAACCTCCCTGCTATTTTTTCTTGCCGCTCTACAAGCTTAGCCACTCCATTCTAATCGCTTTCCCGGCGATTCCAACATCATTTCTAGGTAAGAAACCCTAACCCTAACCTGTTTTGGGGTTTTGATAGTTGTAGGTTATGAAATAGCTAACTTATTTTCATTCTATAGGTTACCAAGCTGCCGTATACTAAAGCTTAGCAAATCTATCGAGTTCTTTACGCTTCTACGGCGTAAGGTGTGGACTTTAGACGTATAGGTTATAGTTTTCAACGCTTTCATTGTCAGATAATGATAGATTCATGATCTGTATGTCATTGTACATGTACAAAGTACTGTCTATTTCGTTTTTCGATTATAGGTTAACTATGTTAAATATACTGTATTTTTCGTATTTGTAGAAAGTACTGTATACGTATAAATTTTGGAAATGTGTTTGCCATGATTATTTACTGTATGAACATATTATATATGTGTATAATACTTACTTGGCGAAAGGGGTCACCCTAATACATGTTTTTGCTGATTTACACTATGTATGTCAAAATAGTGTATTCTAAGTGTTTGTGAAAATGCTTGTAAGAGTAAGTGCTTAGATAATCATGGTTTAGGTGGGTGTTGAGATGGGATTCTCAACTACCTTAGAAACGTATATGATTTCCTCCATGTTGGTTGTTTAATTTAATCGCTTACTATGAAATATATGTGTTTGTATTTCTTGTTCATATTGTGCTTTGTAACATGTTTTATGACATGTTTGTTAACATGCTTGAATTACTTTATTTATTATGCTTTACTCCACATGCTCTGAATAAGGATTGATTGCGATTGAGACTATGATTATAGTCCAAACAATCGGTACCAGACTTGAGGTCGTGATTGAGATTCATTTTGCCACATAGGATGTGTTTGACAAACCCGAGTCGTACTTCCGTTGGTGACAGTGGTTAGGCCACGCGAAGTGCTTACGCACTTCATGTCGTTCGGTTGATTGTGTGCTCGAGCTAGTCAGGCTCGTCAAGTAACCCAATATGTCTAATGTATGTTCACCATGTTTGGACGCTACTGCTTGAACCTGAGGTACTAACCTTACCAGTGCAATCTCGTTAACTGTGGTACCTCAATCCGCCAAGACTCATGAGCCGGGCATGGTGGTATAAGACACCGTGGTCGAGCTGTCGGCCTACGCTGGGGCCATGTGCCTCCCCGTAGTGACCAGTGAGCAACCCTGACTCGTGAGACGAATACAGTGGTTTGGGACACTGTATTCGAGTTGTCGGCTACACTGATTGGTGACGAGCCCTTTGTAGTGACCTCGAGCATACTCTAAAGCTACAGAGAGGTGTCTAGCCTTCCCGTAGCAACAAGAGTATAAACTAGGCCTGTATTGATAAGGTGATGGGGGAGTGGTGTAACGATTCCGTGTAACAGCCCTGTCAGCCCTTGCAGTGACCTGGAAACACACCATCATATGAGATTGTCTAGGACTGATGACCCTAGAATGGATCATTGTTGGGAATGATATAAGGAAAGTACCTTAGTTTCCCAATATTGTTGTTTGAAATGGACTAATAACAAGTCGGTAATCATACTCATCATCGCATTGCATGTGCCTGAAAGATGTGGAGCACTGAGGGTGCCAGCATGCCGCGGACGTAAGATGGTGCCGCACGAGGGAGTATGTTGGCAAGGGCACGCATCATAACCGCATTTCATCCTTGCAATAATTACAGTACTTAGGAATGTTGTTTGTACTGCTTTATCATTACTGCTTGACTGATTTGATAACATGTTAACTTATGCTCTATTGTTCTACTGAGTTAGCTACTCACTCCCACGTTACGGGACGGTGTTCTGGACACCCACCAGACTCTTTCGTAGACGCAGGTACCGACGATCCACAGGAGACTGACCCTGATTATTATGAAGATCAGGATGAGTTTTCCTACATGCAATTCGCTGGAGGCTTCGCGTAGGCTATCCAAATTTACGGGATTACAGGGTTCATGATCACAGTTGTACCATTTTGTCATTTTGATTCGGGAACAAATACATGTATATGGTGACTCAGCTGGTATTCATACTCTTGAGATCGGGATTGTTTTGTTTTATATACATTTATATACATCTTTCAGTCTTCCGCTTGCGTTTATACATGGATCTGGAGTATGAATTACTGTTTTGGTATAATCTCACTCATGTTTATTGCACTAACACAGACAACATTCAATCATAAGCATTTGTGTTGCATAAGTGATGTTTTGAAACTCGGGTGTTGAGTTGCTACTCGACCCCCGATTTTCAGGGCGTTACAATAGAGGATCCAAGTAAAAACGCTGGTCGAGATATACAAATAGATCAACTAACCTATAGTAATGTGAGCTGTGTATGGAATGTGCTACCTATCAATCTTAAGCATTCATCTAATCATGCTTAAACAATCAAGCATTCAAACTTAAATAATCATGATTAAATAGATGTGCAAATGATAATTCCAAACACAAGCATGTATAATGGTTCGGCTACTAGCTTACTTACTCCCAATAACAACACTCTCTCTTAGAGTGTATCGACTTTCACTATGAATGGTTTTAAATCAGGTTCACCATTAACCCTTACAGCCCTACATAAAGGACTCAATAATTTATGCTCTTCACACGAGCAAAGGTCCTACACTAAGAGCCTACGTTTAGTCCCCACGGCCAAGGTCCCATACAAGGCACTTACATTTAGGCCCACCGGCCAAGGTCCCACACAAGGCACATACGTTTAGGCCCACTGGCCAAGGTCCCACACAAAGCACCTATGTTTAGGCCCACCAGCCAAGGTCCCATACTAGGAACCTAATCGAGTTTATGGATAACAAACTCTTAGCCTCGATCCTACACGAGGATAAAGACTAAACTCTGGACTCTTAATAATGACACTTACATGTTGGAATGAGTCCTCTCTTGTAGCTTGTCTTGGGTTGCTTGATATTCGCTCTTTTGTGCTTGAATCAGCTCCTCGATGCTCCCCCGATCGCTATGTTGTAGTTTACCTATTGTTTCATCTTCACGATCAAGAACCTTGCATATGATGTTACTATAAAGGTAACTAAGGTAATGAGTTGGTTGAATCTCTAATGAAGTTTATAAATGGATTACCTAAGAGATTCAACTGATGGATGCTCTAGAGTATCTTGAAGACTAAGGTTTTACCTATAGGTTTGGTCTCTATACTCTAGAGGAGGCTTAAGATCATATTCTCCATTAATAGGAGCTTTGAATGCTCATGAGTGATGAATCACAATGAAAAGAACATGAATCTCATGTGGATAGAGTCTAAGATGAGTGATTTGAGCTTGGGATAACATAGGGACTCTGAAATGCCTAAATCCATAATTTTTACAAAGTTTTGGGTCCTATATTTATAGAGAAAAGGGCCCAATGAATCTATGACGACTAGTTATCGGTGCTACCGAATGAACCTTTGATAGTACCGAAACATAGTCAGTGGTACTGAATTATCGCTCAATGGTACCGAATTAGATCTTGAACTTTGCTGGATGATTTTTGTTACTTTCGGTGGTACCGAAGTTGTTCATCGGTAGGAGTTGGTGGTACTGAATATTCTTCGAAAGCTGTTGGACTGTCTTGGGCACTTTCGGTAATGCTGAAGGTATCTTCGATGCTACCAAATGTGTCATTCAGTGGCACTTTCTCCTACCGAATATGGATAGATTTTTCTATTTTAACTTCTTGTCCGTTAAATCATTCAACAACTTAGAACTTCCTAAAGCCAAGACTAAAAGGATAGAAAGTATGAACTTGGAATTCGCTTTTAATAGATGACCTAAGTGGGTTTCCTATTTAGGTTAGAGTCATCTAAATGCAAGAACTTGATCGTAAAAGCTTCTTTGGAATTTGACTTTGTAGCTCCGGCTTCTGCTCCAGTTGCGTCATCCGTCTTCATTTGCAAAGGACTCATCTGACTACTTAACACAACTAGTCACGTGATTGACAAACATATGTGCAAATAAGTGCACTAACATCCCTTAATTCCTGAATAGCAGTAACCTTATAATTGAATATGTCAGGAAGAGATCGCAGTATTTTTGTGTAAACCTTGCTTTCTAGGATTCCATCTCCTAGGCCCCACATGGAATTTACTATGTCATTCAAATTCGTATAGAAGTCCATCTGTCACACCCCAAACTCGGAAGCCGAACTCACAGAATTCCGGATCGCCGAATCTGGCGCCGACAGCCTCCGTAGTACCCCATTCTCAGTCTCCAGCTCCCATACGCCAGATTCTGATCCTGGGATCCTATAAGAAGGATTTTCAATATGAATTTGATTCGTAATAAGCATAACCATAAGCATAACCTACGAACAATAACCAAGACACATCACAAAGTCCACTATGATTAAAAACTTTAAGGTACAATGCATAAAAGGAAATACAATAGCGATATCGAGATCTCCAGAAGTCCGTTGCACGCTCCATACTCAACGATGCTACGATCTAACGCAACTTACACGCATCTATCGTGCATAAGCTTATAGAAAGCTTAGAGGGTGGTGTAAGTGTGTGCGCAAGGTAAGTGCCAAGAATGTAATATCAGAGCAATGCAGAAACATGCTGTTAAGTCTATAAATACTATCAGCCTTATCCAGGCTATGCGATATAAAAATATAATAAGCCAATATCATATACTGAGGAAGCAATGTAGATCAGCTATGCAATGCGGAAACATAGTAAGTCAAATATCATATACTGAGGATACAATGCAATATACAAATCCTGACGAGTTCACGAATACTGTCAACGTCATTTAAGCCATATAAATGCAGAAACATAGCGAACCAAATGCTATGTGCTGAGGATGCAATGCAATATGTGGTGCAAATGAAATTACCAAGTTGCAGTGTGAAGTCGGGATGATAGTACGTGGTATCGTAGGCTATGGGATCCATCACAAGGGACTTCTATCCAAACCAGTCTCATACCTAAATTTAGATAGCCAGACTCAATGTGGTAAACTACTGATCTCAGGTTAGTCGCGCACCCCAACCAAAATTCTAGCCATTGTAAAGGTACATAACAATTAGTTGCGCACCACCAGCTGAGTGGATAGTGAATGAATGAATCAATCAATCAAATGCTGAGTACGCAACAGCTGCTCAGTAAGTCCACATATCAATTTCGCACATCTCTGGGATCATCATCGGGGTCTAGTACACTCTAAGTTGGTTACCGCCCCTGCAGGCCGCGCAGCCGAGCAAGTGAAAAAGACCTCACTACCCGCCTGCAAATATCAGCCTGGCTCGTCGATAGTGGACCCATTTGTGATCTGATCAAACTCAGCCTAGCTTACAGCCCCCTCACTCAGGCGGATAAGGCCACACCCCCTCCCAACCGACCACGACACAGTGGGAAGCGTGACCTCCTAGTATTCGGCACTTGGCGCTCATGTCTTCCACTCGGTCTAGACGTTGAAGCATCCCCTAGCCATGGGAGTTTAGGGACTTTCACCCATGTACATCTAAAGTGCCCATATGCTTAAACCAAACATTTCTGGTGTCCACCTGGCCATCCACGATATGCTTGTGGGGGCCGCAGCCCTGATGTCGCTAGGGCGCCAAATGATCATGTCACAAAATGCGAGACGCATGAGTCATACCATCTAGTCATGCATCAAACCTGCGTGTACAACGCGCTCATGTAGGGTAACTCCGTCTCTCGGGGAATCCCATAAATAATCAGCTAAATGGCACATGCTATGTTCAATCACTTCTCATAACAAGCATGCAAATGATGCATATGGGCATGTATCAGGAAATATACTAAGCATGATTATAATCACATACATCATGGTGGGCCTGTATAAGGCAGCCCATGGCCCGTAATAATGAACGAGTGGCATGCACACAATCACATACACATGGTGGGTCTCACACATCACAATTGGGCCTCGCACATACAAGCAGTTTCACACAATCACAATGGGCCTCATATAATCACACAATGGGCCTCATACAATCCCAATGTTATGCTAACACATACTCAGTGTGTATACCAATCATAGTCGTAATCGATAATCGGCCCATATATATGGCAGGGCTCATAGAAGAACAGTAGATCTAATCCATAACATGAGGATCGGTCCTCAACAATGGATATACCAAACCTGATACCACCGATCTTTCCATCTACAGTGACGATGTTCTCTCCTCATATCAAGGATGGGCCTTGATGGCCTACTCCTATCAAGATAGACTTAAGAACACAGAGTGGGCTTCCTTGCCCGTTCCATCACGTAGCAATCTGGGTTTCTTAAGGGCCTAATAAGCACAAGGTGGGCCACATTCCCTATAGAAGGCTTGGTACGAACACAAGATGGGCTCCAAGGCTTGAGTGGTCCTATAGGGTATGGTGGAAAGCATCATTATCAAATGGGGGCCCAACGGATTGGGATAGCGTAATCAAGAGAAAGATGAGTAATATAATCATTAATGAAGGCCCAACTGTTTGGGTTAGCCCATTAAGGGGAGATGAGAATGGGCTTAACAACGGGCCCTAAGGAGAGTTACAATGTGGACATCTAACCATCATTGCTCATATAACGTGGACATTAAACCATCATTGTTCCCACAGCATGGCCCATTTAATATCAACCAGGAACATGGATGGGCATCATAAACATCATTGCATACATCATAATGGAAGCACACATCACAATTGACCTCATATACATCAAGTGGGCCGCATCACATGGGCCTCATATGTCACGCCCCAAACCCGGAAATCGGGCTCACAAAATTCCCGACCACCGAATCCGGTGCCGACAGCCTCGTAGTACCCCATTCTCGGCTCCCAGTGCGCATACGCCAGATCCGATTCTGGGATCCTACAAGGAGGATTTTCAACGTACATTTGTCTCATAAGAAGCATAGCCACAAGTTTACCCAAATCACAAGGCAACATCATCATCACATATCCACTAATATAAACTTTAAATACAATGCTGGAAGGGATATACAAAGGTTAAATAAAAATGAAAGCTCCAAAAGACAGTTGCACACTCCATGCTCCACTCTGCTCCAACCTAACGCCACCTGCACGCATCTATCATGCATAAGCTTATAAAAGCTTAGAGGGTGGTGAAAGTGTGTGCACAAGATAAGTGTCAAGCACACAAATACAACGCCCTAATCATACAATGTCAGAAATACTGGCAATCCATAAATCGTACAATTTGGAATAAGCGGAAATACTGACAAGATCATGAATTATCAGAGTAAGCAGAAATACTGACAAGATCATGAATTATCAGAGTAAGCAGAAACACTAAAAGATCATGAATCATACGATATCAAAGTAAGTGGAAATATACTGGTAAGATCATGAGTGCCATCAGCCGTACCAAGGCTATGCGATGCAACGCATGAATGCTAATGGCCATATCAGTACAGAAACATGGCGACCCATAATAGTAAATGCCGCGGATGCAATGTAATATGCAGTGCGAATGAAATGACCAAACTGAAGTGAAGTTGGGATGATAGTACGTAGTATCGCAGGCTATGGGGTCCATCACAAGGGACTTCTATCCAAACCAGTCCCATACCTAAATTTGGATAGTCAAACTCAATGTGGTAAACTCCTGATCTCAAGTTAGTTGCGCGCCCCACAGAAATCCTTGTCATAACGAAGGTACACAACAATTAGTTGCGCACCACCAACCCGAGTGGATAATGAATGAATGAATGAATAAGTATACAACTCCTATTCGATAAGTCCACATATCAGTACAGTTCCTCTCTGGGAAATCACTAAACCAGATTGCCGCCCCATCGCGCGCAATAAGGTGAGTAAAAGAGACCTCACTATCCACCTGCCAATATCGGGCCTAGCTCGTCGATAGCGGACCCATTCCTCAAGCTGGTCAGACTCAGCCTAGCATTGCCCCCTCCTCTCGAGCAGGTAAGGCCGCACCCCCTTCTAACCGACCATTACACTGTGGGAGTCGCAGCCTAACGGTATATGGTCCTCATGCGCTCATGCATCCACTTGGTCTAGACATTGGAGCAACCTCTGGAACCAAGAGGGTTTATGGACTTTCACCCAGGGATATCTATAGCACCCCATGTAGAACAGATTTTCCGGTGTCCCATCTGGCAATCCATGATATGCTTGTGGAGGCTACGGCCCTGATGTCGCTAGGGCGTACAGTAATCAATCCAGTCATGCATCAATCCTGTGCATACCGTGCGCTCATGTGAAACAATCTCCGCCTATTAAGAGTCTCATAACAACCGGCACTATGGCATATGCAATGGTCAATCATATCTCATATCAAACATGCAGATGATGCGTATGGGCCTATACTATGATATTATACTATCATATATTCATAATCGGTATCCATAACCGGCATCGACAATTGACCTCGACAATGAGGACATTTAACCAACATTGCCCCCAAGGGATGACCTATATAGAGCCTAACATACAGTGGACCCATGACCTCACACAAGGGCCAAATATACAACACCATGGGCCTCACTCAAGAGCTTAATACACATCACGATGGGCCTTTCACATGGGCCTAAAATACATCACAATGGGCTCCATCGCCTGGCCCTCAAATGCATCACAATGGACCTCATCACATAGGCCTCATACACATCACATTGGGCCTTAAATACAAGTTGAATACACATCACAACGGGCCTCAAATAAGGGCCGAATATACATCATATTGGGCCTCAAACACGGGCCGAATGCACATCACAATGGGCCTCAAATACGGACCGCATATGCAACTCATTGGGCCTCGACAATCAGAATTGGAATTGATAATCGGAATCGGTATCGACAATCGGAATTGGCCTCGACAATCGGAATCGGAATCGGCCTCAACAATCGTCCTCGACATTCGGAATTGGCCTCAACAATCGGAATCGGCCTCGATAATCAGCTTCGACAATCGAAATCGGCCTCAACAATCGTCCTCGACAATCGGAATTGGCCTCGATAATCGTCCTTGACAATCGGAGTCGAAATCGATAATCGGAATCACCCTCGATAATCGGCCTCAACAATTGGCCTCGACAATCGGAATCGGCCTAAATAATTGGCCTCGACAATCGAAATCGGCCTTAATAATCGGCCTCGACAATCGAAATCGAAATTGGCCTTAATAATCGGCCTCGATAATCGAAGTCAGAATCGACAATCAAAATCAGAATCAGCCTCGACAATTGGAGTTGGAATTGACAATCAGAATCGGAACCGGTCTCAACAATCGGCCTCGACAATCGAAATCGAAATCATTTTCAACAATCGGCCTTGACAATCGGAGTCGAAATCGACAATCGAAATTGGCCTCGATAATCGAAATCGGAATCAGCCTCAACAATTGGCCTTAACAATCGGAGTCAGAATCGGCCTCGATAATCGGCCTTGACAATCAGAATCAGAATCGCCTTAACAATTGGAATCGGAATCGGCCTCAACAATCGGAATCGACCTCGATAATCGGCCTCGACAATCGGAATCGGTATCGATAATCGGAATTAGAATCGGCAATCAATAATCGGCCTATATACACAGCGGGATCCATATATGAACCGCTGATTAAACCATAATATAAAGATCGACCCTCAGTCGTGGTTATATCAAATCCGATATCACGGCGCAATCTATCTATGGCGAATGGGGCCCACTTATTTGGGTTAACCCACCAAGAGAATGATGAGAATGGGCCTAACAAAGCCTAAGGGAAGGTTACAATGCGGACATCCAACCATCATTGCCCATCAATGTGGACATCTATCTAACCAACATTGCTCCAAAGGAGTGGCCCACATCAGGGATTCATACACAATGTATCGACCACACATACATCACGTTGAGCCCCATTCATGGGCCTCTCATATATCGCGTTGGGCTTCATATAAGGGCCTCAAACGAATCACAATGGGCCATGCCCATGGGCCTCGAATACATCACAATGGGCCTCGCCCATGAGCCTCGAATACATCACAATGGGCCTCGCCCATGGGCCTCAAATAGATCACAATGGGCCTCGCCCATGGGCCTCGAATACATCACAATGGGCTCACCCATGAACCTCGAATACATCACAATGGGACTCGAGTACATCACAATGGGCCTCGCCCATGACCCTTGAATACATCAGAATGGGCCTCTCCCATGGGCCTCGAGTACATCACAATGGGCCTCATATGTCAGTGGGCCACATCACATGGGCCACATTATTTGGGCCGCACCAATGTGCATCATGTATATTAAATAAGCTGCACCGATGGGCCTCATGTATATCAAATCGGGCCCACCCTTATGTATTTTTGAGATCCGCTTAGAAGGTTAAAGTGAAAATAAATATCAATGGTGGGGGTCCGCTTGAGCTTTAGATCTGACCCATTCTTTTACTCATGCCATAAAATGATATCTCAAATGGTTGGACGGTTGGATACAACCCATGCATCATGGTGGGCCCCACCGTCCAAATAGTGGGCGGTGTAGATAAAGCACATACATCATTAGGGCCCATGCCACAGGGATGAAACACATACATCTGGAGTAGGTCCCACCGTCGGAACAGTTTGATGTACACGTACATCACGTGGGACCCGCAAAACTTGCTGACGTTAAGAGAGAGCAGCTACATAGTTGCTGTACGTGCAACTGCTTTTAAAAAGGCAGAGGTGGGTCCCACGTAGGGCCCACCCTCATATATATACTTGTAATATAATATATTAATATTATATTATGTAACAACATGCAGCTTTTGATACTTTAAAGAGGCAGAGGTGGGTCCCACGTAGGGCCCACCACAACATTTAATATAAAATATTATATTACATTATAATATAATATATAATATATCGTATTATATCTTATATTAATATAATATTATATGTAATATATAGACAATGTCCAGGCCGTCCAGGGCCTGGACGGACGCATATATCAAAGGTAGCCCCACACGTGGGGTGGGTCCCACCATCCAGGGATGGTGGATGCCTCACACGCATCACGATGTGGCCCATCTAAATGGTTGGATGACGTAAATGGGTCCCACGGACCCCACCGTTAGTCCACACCTCACTGTTAGCCACCCCCACCATCAGTTCACACCTCACTGTTAGCCACTCCCACCGACAGTCACACCTCACTATCAAAACAAGGTATCTTTCACACAGTCAACCACTATAGCTATGGATGTGGGTGTGGATAAATGCATCCAGGAGGGCCCCACCCACACATGTGGGGTGGGCCACGTCCTAGATGGACAGTTAGGATGACATATAAACATCATAGTGTGTCCCACATGGATGGAGTCTACCGGTAGATGGCATGGATGTAAACATCATGGTGGGCCACATAGCTCATCATCATCATACAAAGAAGGAAAAGAAAGAGAAAGAGAAAAAAAAAGGAGAGATCGGATGGTGATGGAGGGACCCCGCCACTATGGGCCCTCCAGGGTTACAATACATACATAAAAAATGGGTCCCATCACAAGTGGGTCTTCTAATAGAAAATCAACGGTGGACCACCCACCTATTAGCCTCCTTCTTGGTTCGATGGAACGCCGAACTCCTAGGCTTCGATCTTAACGAAAGATGATGAAATTTTAATGGTTGAAATGGGGGATGAGAGGGTAGGAAGTGGGCCACACTAGAGCTTCTCCATGAGAGCTTGGGAAGTCCATACCTTGGAGCTTGGTTTGCTTGGGAATGGGTTTGAGAAATGAGAAAAAGAGGGTTGTAAGGAGAGAGAGAGAGAGAGAGAGAGAGAGAAAGAAGAGAGAGAGAGAGAGAGAGAGGGATGAGTGAGGTGAGTGATGGGTGTGTAAGAGCTTTGTTGACTTTTGAGGTTACTTAGGGATGGAGTGTGAAGTGATGTGTACTTGACATGTACTTGACCATTGATGGGATTGATTGATTGATTGACGTGACATTGGGCAGCGATTCTCTCGAAATTGCAAATGCACGACGTTTTCCTCGAACTAAACGCGAGCCCACATCTCCTAGCCTGGGTATCACCTCGGCGCGCGAGACGCGGTATTGGAACCACGGTGACGGCGCGGTAGTTAAGGTACAAGTCTTAGGTTGAGCCGACTCTGGAATACGGGATACGACTCGGGATTGCGCGCAAACACCCATAACAGATCGCGAGACACCGAAATTCGACCGGGAGGACCGCGGAAGCCTACGGAATAGTACGATCTAGGATACGGGTCTTACATCATATACATCACAATGGGCCGCATCACATGGGCCTTACACAACGCAATGGGCCGCATCTCATGGGCCTAATATAGATTAAATTAGATTGGGCCTTTATAAGACCCGTATCCTAGTTCGTACTGTTCCGTCGAATCCCGTGATCCTTCCCGTTGAAGTCCGATAACCTATGACGTATAATCAACATTTGCGATCGACCCTAAGTCGTATCCTGTAGGTTTGAGTCGCTTAATCTGAGACTTGTACCATTGCTACCGCACCATCGCCGCAGTTCCAACACCGCATCTTGCATACTGATCCGATACCCATGCCGGAAGATGTGGGCCGACGTTTATTTTGAAGAAACCCCGCGCATTTGCAATCCCAATGAAATCTCTATGACCTGTACCATCAATCAATCAATCAATCAATGCTTTCTTTCTCCCTAAGTCAAGCAACCACCAAGTCAACTCTTTATCACCCTCTATCTTACACACCTATACATGTCAAGTACACCATCACCTCACCCATCACTCTCTCTCCTTACATCTCATCTCTCCCTCTCATTTCTTTTCACAATTTCTAAGCAACAAAGGAGAGAAAAATTTGGACGTCCAAGCATCCCAAGTGTGAGAGAAAAGTGATTTTTGTGTGGCCCACTTTCCATCCCAAAATCCTTCATCCTAGCCATCCATTTCTCATCCTCTCCATCAAAGTGAAGCACAAGGAGACCGGCGTTCTAACAGACCGAGAAGATCAAACGGTAGTGCTCTATTAGGCCCAAATTTCCTTTTTTGATGAAGGGCCAAGTGAGGCCTATCGATTGATGGTATGGATCTCACTTTGGACTCTAGGTGTGGACGATGGCCCACCTTGATTCTCATGATCATTCCATGATGGGGTCATTCTCCATGGACCCCATCATGATGTTTTTTCCTTGCATGAAAAGAGGTCATCTAGACCGTCCATTTTGGGTGGAGAAGGAATCTCCACCGTTGATCTTTGATTTGGTGGGCCCACATGTATCGGGACCCACTTGATGTATGAATGCTTGCAAGGGAGGACTCATAGTGGCAGAGCCCTCCATCACTCGTGTCCCACTCACTTTCTCTCTCTCTCTCTCTCTCTCTCTCTTTCATTTTTTTTGTGGTTGTATGTGATTGATATGGCCGTGTGGCCCACCCAGATGGACCCCACCCTAAGTCATGTATTTTATCCGAGTCATCTATAGGTGAGGCCCACTTTATAAGTGTTGTGTCCACCCCATCCATCACTTGGTGGCCCACGTGGGCAACCCACCTAAAATACACAACCGTCCAGCGTACGCTGGACGTTGAAAGGAAAACACAAATATCAGCCTTAGTTCAAGGCTATTTCGGTGGGCCACTCCTACAGGCCCCACCTTGATGAATGGATTCAATCTACGCCGTCCATCCCATTTACCAGCTCATTTTAGGCATTGAGCCGAAAAATGAAATTGATCCAACTTTCTGGTGAGCCATACCTTAGCAAACATTGATTTTCACCATTTAAAGTCACTTGAATCTTTCTACACACCAAAACATACCCAATATTAGGCTTGATCGATTGGTTATAGACTGTGGAATCCATTAGGTGGGTCGATTCACCTGATGCAGGCCCAACCACGAAAAAATTGCAAAAATACGAGATTTCCAATTTATATATATATATATATATATATATATATATATATATATATATATATATACACACAACAGACGTTGTTGCTGTCAGAGGTGCAGGCAGCGCCTGCTGCTGGCCGGCGAACGGTAGGGACCCACGGCCGTGGGCCCCACCACGAGGTGTGTATGACATCCAACCGTTCATTAGGTGAGCCCCTGCTTGAAGTGGGCCCCCTCCAAAAATCAGCCACATCCAAAGCTCAGGTGGCCCACATCAAAGGAAACTGTGGGATTGAACGTCTACCCTTGAAACCATTTTCTGGGCCACAAAAGTTTTGGATCAAGATGAAATTTATTTTTTTCCTATTCAGCCAGGTCCATGCGACCTTATCAACAGTTGGATGGCCTATAAACATTATGGTGGGCCCCACGTGGGACCCACAATGATATATGTGTTTTATTCCCACCATCCAGGCGGACGGTGGAGCCCACAGTGTTGTATGTGTTTTATTCCCACCGTCCAGGCAGACGATGGAGCCCACAGTGTTGTATGTGTTCTATTCGTACCATCCACTACTGTGGACGGTGGAACCCACCTAGATGTATGTGTTTTATTAGTGCCATCTAGCTATTGGACAGCTAGTGGACCCCACTAAAATGTGTGTTTTATATATGCCGTCCAACCATTTTAGCTGGCTGCTGGACGGCAGAGGGACCCCACTACGCAGTATATGTTTCATCCATGCCGTCCATCTATATGGGGCCCACCCTACGTGTGGGCTGCACGTGTGATATACATATATATGTATGTACATATATATTTATATATGTATATATATATATATATATTATATTGTATATATCATTATATATAATATATACATGATGGTGGGCCTTCATGTGGACCCCCACCATGATGCATGTGTTGTATCCAATCTGTCTAACCATTTTGAAAGTTTATTTTAGGGATTGAGGCTAAAAATAAGACAGATCTATAGTTCAAGTGGACACCACCTTGGTATATGTATGGGGCCCATCTTAATTTATTTATGGCCGTCCATTGAGGCCCACCTTGGTACATATATGAGGCCCATTTTGATTTATTTGTGGTTGTCCATTGAGGCCACCTTGGTATATATATAAGGCCCAAGTGATTAAGCCCACTTATCATATTTATGGCCCGTTATAGAGGCCGACCTTGAAGTGTATGAGGCTGTTATTGAAGTCACCTTGATATGAATGTAAGGCCCATGTTATGAGGCCTGTTGTGATGTATTCAAAGGCCCATTATTGAGGCCCACCTTGATGTGTATGAGGCCCGTTATTGAGGCCCATTTGATGTATCGGAGGCCCATGGGTTGAGGCCCAATGGGATGTACATAAGGCCCATTGTAATGTGATTCCATCGTGGTTTATGTATTGACTTTTATAGCAGGCCGTGCCTTGGGAACAATGTTGGTTTGACGTCCACATTGTAAGAATAATGTTGGTTAAATGTCCGTATTATAACTCTCCCTAGGGCCCATTGATAGGCCCATACTTGTTGTGTGTAGGCCATTAAGGCCCATCTTCATTGTGAGGATAATTCATCACCATATAACATGCTTAGTATAACTCCATGATTCATGCTCATACGCATCATATGTATGCCTGATATGAGAAATGTTTGATCACAGCATACGCCATTGGGCAGACCATTTATGGGACTCCTTATGAGACGGAGTGCCCCACATTATCGCGCAGTATGCGCAGGATTGCTGCATGACTGGATAGTGTGATTCATGCATCTCGCATATCTACGAATTGATCATTGTACGCCCTAGCGACATCAAGGTCGTGGCCTCCACAGGCACATCGTGGATGGCTAGATGGGACACCGAAAATATTTGGTTCTAGCACTATGGGTACTTAGGATGTCCTTGGGTAAAAATCTCAGAATCTCTGAGGCCAGGAATAGCCCCAACGTCTAGACCGAGTAGAACATGAGCACCCGAGTGCCGAATACTAGTAGGCCGTGTCTCCCACTGTGTCGTGGTCGGTTGGGAGGGGGTGTGGCCTTATCCGCCCGAGTGAGGGGGCTATAAGCTAGGCTGAGTATGACAAGCTCGTAAATGGGTCGGCTATCGACGAGCCGGGTAGGTATTGACAGACTACTAGTCAGGCGGATAGTGAGGTCTATTATACTCGCTGGGTTGTACAGCTAGGGAGGAGGCAGTCGGTGTCGAGTGTAATAGACCCCGGTGATTTCCCCAGAGAGCAACCGTACTGATATGTGGAATTATTGAACAAGAATTGCATATCCATTCATTCATTCATTCACTATCTACTCAGGCTGGTGGTGCGTAACTATTTGTTACGTGTACCTTCACATGGCCAGGATTTCGGTTGGGTGCGCGACTAACCTGAGATCAGGAGTTTACCACATTGAGTCGGACTATCCAAATTTAGGTATGGGACTGGTTTGGATAGAAGTCCCTTATGGTGGATCCCATAGCCTGTGATACTACGTACTATCATCCCGACTTCACATTCCTGCATGGTCATTTCATTTGCACCGCATATTACATTGCATCCGCAGTACTTAGCATTTTGCGTTACTATGTTTTTGCACTTATATGGCCTAGATGGGGTTGATAGTATTTGTGGCTCGTCAGGATTTGTATATTGCATTACATCCTCAGCATCTGTTATTGTCTTATTATATTTTGCATCGCATAGCCTTGGTACGGTTGATAGCATTCATGGACTTACCAGTATAGTTCTGCTTATTCTGATGTCATATGATTCAGATCTTGTTAGCATTTCTGCTTATCCCAATGATGCATGATTTATGTGCTTTATTGTATACTTAGCACTTACCTTACACACACTTCCACCACCCTCTAAGCTTTCTATAAGCTTATGCACGATAGATGTGTGCAGGTGGTGTTAGGTTGCAGTAGCGTTGAGCCTGGAGCGTACAGCGGTCTTCTGGAGTTTTGATTTTTGACATATGTATTTCCCTTTCAACATTGTACTCAAATATTTATATTAGTAGATATGTGATGATGATGTTGTTTTGTGACTTGGTTATGCTTGTGGTTATGCTCCATTAAAAAAAAAATCATACTGAAAATCCTCCTTGTAGAATCCTAAGATTGAAATCTGGAGTATGGGTGCTGGGAGCCGAGAATGGGGTACTACGGAGGCTGTCCGCACCGGATTCGGCGATCGGAAATTTTGTGAGCCCGTTTTCCGAGTTTGGGGCGTGACAGCCTCACATAATGGCCTCATATACATCAAATTGGGCCTCACATATGGGCCTCATATACATTAAATCTGGCCTCACATATGGGCCTCATATGCATCAAATTGGGCCTCACATATGGGCCTCATACACACCAGATTGGGCCGCACATATGGGCCTCATATACATCAAATTGGGCCTCACATATGGGCCTCATACACATCAGATTGGGCCTCGTATATAGGCCGCATATACATCATCATGGGCCTCACATATGGGCCTCATACATATTAGATCGGGCCTCACATATGGGCCTCAAATACATCAAATTGAGCCTCGTATAGGGCCACATATACATCATCATGGGCCTCACATATGGGCCTCATACACATCAGATCGGGCCTCACATATGGGCCTCATATACATCAAATTGGGCCTCGTATACGGGCCGCATATACATCATCATGGGCCTCACATATGGGCCTCATACACATCAGATTAGGCCTCACATATGGGCCTCATATACATTAAATTGGGCCTCGTGTACCGGCCGCATATACATCATCATGGGCCTCACATATGGGCCTCATACACATCAGATTGGGCCTCACATATGGGCCTCATATACATCAAATTGGGCCTCGTATATGGGCCGCATATACATCATCATGGGCCTCACATATGGGCCTCATACACATCAGATCGAGCCTCACATATGGGCCTTGTACACATCAGATCGAGCCTCACATATGGGCCTCATATACATCAAATTGGGCCTTAAATACATCACATTGGAGTGGGCCCTGCACATTCCAAATGGGCCCCCCACCAGATGGACAGCTAGGATATACAATGCATATATCATGGTGGGCTCCGTCGCTGATGGCCAACAAGGACGAAACACATACATCATATGGCCCCATGGCCTGGTGTAGATATACAACATATACCTCAAAATGGGCCTCACATCTGGATGGTGCGCAAATAAAATACATACATCATGGTGCGTTCGAGCACTACCCCGTCCAGATGAACGATGCAAGTATAGAATATATACATCAAGGTGGGTCCCACCCCCAAATGTGCCACACGTGAGGGGTGAGCCCAAGTCCAAAACGGACGAACAGCTTGGAGAACACATACATCTAGGAGCCCACAGGGCTTGCTGATGTCAATCAGCTATGTAGCTGGTGCGTGGTAGACCAGTTAATTTGCTTCCACGGTAGGTGGGTCCCACGTGGGGCCCACCATAACGTTTATTTCCCATCCCATCTGTTCATAAGGTCATAAAGACCCCGAAATAAGAGGAAAAACAAATTTCATATCGATCCAAAACTTCTGTGACCCAAAAAGGGGTTTCAATGGTAGGTGTTCAATCCCCTACTACTTTTGGTGGTGTGGACCACTTAAGCCCCATGTACAGTTGATTTTTGGGATATCCTAATAATTAAAGGGGACCCATTAAATGGACGGTGTCGATGTTCAACACGCATCATGGTGGGGCCTGGGGTGGGGCCCACGGTCCCACCCTTCAACAAGCAGCAAGGACATATTTTTTGTGTGTGTTTTTCCTTAGTTTTTCATAGGTGGGGCCCACATCAGGATGATCTGTTCCATCGGTTAGGTTCTTTGGCTCATGACGGGTCTAATGAGCCCAATATTCAATATTTTTTGACACATAGAAACATCACTGTGGGCCTTAACAGTTGTCACTATTAAAATAATATTTTTATGGGCTTCATTTTTCCGCTCAACGCCTAAAATGAACTGGGAAGTTGGATGGATGGTGTGGATACGTTACATACATCAAGGTGGGGTCCACATGAGTGTGACCCACCAACTTTTAAATTAAAGCTGATATTTGTGTTTTTCCTTCATGTAGATGGCCTGCCCCAGACCATCCAGGCAGCAATGCTGCTGGACGCTGCAAGGTGGACCTCACAATGGGCGACGTGGGTATACAATGCATGCATCATTGCGGCCACTGCCCTGGGCGGTGTTATGCCCCAAACCCATAAATCGGATTCATAGGAATCCCGATCACCGAATCCGGTGCCGATAGCCTCCGTAGTACCCCCATCCTCGACTCTCAGCACCCATATGCCAGGTTCCGATCTTAGGGTCCTACAAGGAGGATTTTCCAACATATATTTATCTCGTAAGAAGCATAACCACAAGTTTACCCAATCAGAAAGGCAACATCATCATCACATTTCTACTAATATAAACATTTGAATACAATGCAAAAAGGAAAATACATATGTCAAAATCAAAGCTCCAGAAGCCAGCTACTTGCTCCAAGCTCCAAGCTCCATGCTGCTGCAACCTAACATCACTTGCACTCATCTATCGTACATAAGCGTATAGAAAGCTTAGAGGATGGTGTAAGTGTGTGCGTAAGATAAGTGCCAAGCACATAAATACAACGTCATAATCATATAATGTCGGAAATACTGGTAAGATCATGAATCATACGATATCAGAGTACGCGGAAATACTGACAAGTCCATGAATACAATTAGCTGTGCCAAGGCTATACGATGCAAGAACATAAGAAGTCAAATATCAGATGTCGAGGATACAATGCAATATACAAATCTTGATGAGTCCACACATATCGGAATGTACAATATGTGGTGCGAATGAAATGACCAAGCTAGAGCGTGAAGTCGGGATGATAGTACGTAGTATCGTAGGATACAGGGTCCACCACAAAGGACTTCTATCCAAACCAGTCTCGTACCTAAATTTGGATAGTCAGACTCAATGTGGTAAACTCCTGATCTCAAGTTAGTCGCGCACTCCAACGGAAATCCTGGCTATTGCGAAGGTACACATAACAAATAGTTGAGCACCACCAGCCCGAGTGGATAGTGAATGAATGAATGAGTATGCAACTCCTACTCAATAAGTCCACATATCAGCACTGTTCCTCTCTAAGATCATCACCGGAGTCTATTACACTCTACGTCAGTTTGCCGCCCTTATCCGAGCACAAAATTGGGTAAGTGGAAGAGTCCTCACTATCCGCCTGCCAATATCAGGCCCGACTCGTCGATAGCGGACCCATTCCTCAAGCTGGTCAAACTCAACCTAGATATTACCCCCTCACTCAGGCGAGTAAGGTCACACTCCCTCCCAACCGACCACGACACAATGGGAGATACAGTCTATTGGTATACGGCCCTCATGCGCTCATATATATCCACTCGGTCTCGATGTTGGGGCGTCCTCTAGTACCAAGAGGGTTTAGGGATTTTCACCCAGGGCCATTTATGGCAGCCCGATGCTAGTAACAGATTTTCGATGTCCCATCTGATCATCCACGATATGCCTGTGAAGGCTATGGCCTGGATGTCGCTAGGGCGTACAGTAATCACGACACATAATGCAAGATGCATGAGTCATACAATCTAGTCATGCATCAATCCTGCGCATACCGTGTACTCATGTGAGACAATCTCCGCCTATCAAGGAGTCTCATAACAACCTGCCCAATGACATATGCAATGGTCAACCACATCTCATAACAAACATGCAGATGATGCGTATGGGCATATATCATGATGTTATACTGTCATATATTCATAATCGGTATCCATAACGGCATCAACAATCGACCTCGACAATGTGGACATTTAACAAACATTGCCCCCAAGGAATGACCCACATAGAGCCTAACATATAGTGGACCCATGGCCTCACACAAGGGCCAAATATACAACACCATGGGCCTCATTCAAGAGCTTAATACACATCATGATGGGCCTTTCACATGGGTCTAACATACATCACGATGGGCTCCATCGCCTGGCCCTCAAATGCATCACAATGGGCCTCATCACACAAGCCTCACGTACATCACATTGGGCCTTAAACACGTGCCGAATGCACATCATAATGGGCCTCAAATACAGGCCGCATATACATCACATTGTACCTCAAACACGGGCCGAATGCACATCACAATGGGCCTCAACTACAGGCCCCATATACATTATATGCGTCTCAACAATCGGCCTCGGTAATTGGCCTCGACAATCGGAATCGGCCTCGACAATCAAAATTGACCTTGACAATCGAAATCGGCCTCAATAATCAGAATCGTCCTCGACAATCAGCCTCGACAATCAGAATCGGCCTTAACAATTGGCGTCGACAATCGGAATTAGCCTCAATAATCAGAATCAGCCTCGACAATTAGAATCGGTCTCGACAATCAGCCTCGACAATCGGAATCAACCTTAACAATCGAAATCGGCCTCAACAATCAGAATCAGCCTCGACAATCGGAATCGGCCTCAACAATTGGCCTCGACAATCAGAATCGGCCTCGACGATCAGAATCGGCCTATACAATCGGCCTCGACAATTGGGATCGGCCTAGATACTCAGCCTATATACACAGTGGGATCCATATATAAACGATGGATCGAACCATAATATAAAGATCGGCCCTCCGCCGTGGTTATATCAAATCTGATGGCACGGAGCCATCCGTCTAATTCGAATAGGGCCCACTTATTTGGGTTAACCTACTAAGAGAATGATGAGAATGGGCCTAACAAGGCCGAAGGGAAGGTCACAATGAGGATGTCTAACCATCATTGCCCATCAATGTGGACATCTAACCAACATTGCTCCCAAGGAGTGGCCCACATAAGGGATTCATACACAACATAGTAGCCACATTTACATCACATTGGGCCTCATTCATGGGCTCACATACATCGCATTGGGCTTCATACAAGGGTCTCAAGTGTATCACAATGGGCCACGCCCACGGGCCTCAAATACATCACAATGGCCTCGCCCATGGGCCTTGAATACATCGTATTGGGTCTCGTCCATGGGCCTTGAATACACCTCAATGGACCGCGCTCATGGGCCTCGGATATATCACAATGGGCCGCGTCCCATGGGCCTCTAACCTATCGCAATGGGCCTCATTAAATGGGTTGTAAATGCATCACCTTGGGCCCCATACGTGGGCCTCATATACAATAAGTGGGCCACACTGCTTGGGCTTCCTGTGCATCAAATGGGCCAAGTGTCTGGGCCAAACAATACAAACCAGTGGGCCCCGCACATGAACCAAAAGCACATCATGATGGGCCTCATGGATGGGCCGCACCAATGGCCCTCAAGTGGGCTTGGGCTACACCAAAATCATTTTAATAGCTGCAGGTGTAACATGTGTACCCTATCATCCCATAGGGCACATGGCCCATTAATGATGATCAACACTGTCCAAACATTGTCCAGGTAGATCAGCACCATCTAAACATTTTCCAAATAAATCAGCATCATCCAAACGTTGTCCAGGTGCACCAGCACCATCCAAACATTTTCCAGCAGTGGGTCCCACCATTAGGACTACTGGGACGTACAAATACATCATCATGGGTCCCACAGAACTTGCTGACATCAGTCAGCAGGCGGGTTCCCATAACAAAACGGGTGGATGGCATGTATAAAACACATACATCATGGCTGGGATCCACCGTCCATGGGTTGGACGGTGGATGCAACTCATCATAAAGGTGGTCCCATCATTAGGACAAATGGACGGTGTGGGTGCAACACGCACCAGGGTAGGGCCATACATGGCACCGTCCAGATGGACGGTGCAGATGAAACACATACCTCTATGGTGGGTCCCACCAGGTAGATAGAAGGACGGTGTGGGTGTGACCGGCACGTCAGGTGGGTCCCCATCGTCCAGCCATCTGGATGGTGCGTGGACACCAGCCAATCAGTTTCCTTTAAATCAGGTGGGTCCCACATGGGGCCCACATGTACGGCTGCACACCTATATGTATAGATACATATAGTATATATATATGTATGTATATATATATACATATATATAATATCATATCATAATATTATAATATAATATAATATTATAATAATACATACCACATATGTATATATATATAGCGTCCACCCACTGCTGGATGATGTACATGCATCAAGGTGGTCCCACGTAGTGGGCCACTAGATTTGGATCAAACTGATATTTATATTTCCCTTTCATCCGAGCCGGTATGACCGTCCGGTCATGCAGGCCCTGAATCGGGATCAAGGTGGCCCATAGTTGGATGGCATGGGTAAAATACACACATCATAGGTGGGCCATGATCATAGAAAGAGAGAGAGAGAGAGAGAGAGAGAGAGAGAGAGAGAAGGAGAGATCGGAGATGACGGAGGAGCCCCGCCACTATGGGCCCCTCATGGATACAAGCATACATTGAGTTGGGTCTCACCATATGTGGCCCTTCAATCATAAAATTAAAAAAAATGTAAATGTGGGTCCAAGATCACCCACCGTAGGATCTTCTTCTTCCTTCATCCGCCAACGCATTCTCGAGCTTCAAGGGAACAAGATTCAACAGTTGAGATCGATTTTAGAGGGTGGGATTGGGTGGTAGAAAGTGGGCCACACCTAGTTTCTCTCATGAAAGCCATGGACGTCCACCTCTCATGGGGGTTGCTTGAAAAAATGGAGAGAGAGAATGAGAGAGAGAGAGAGAGGTGATGGGAGAGAGGGATGGTGAGTGATGGAGTGATGTATACTTAACATGTAAGGGAGAGAGTTGACTTTAGGGATGGGTGTTGGTACTTGGGGATGGGATGTTGTACTTGACATGTGAGGTGATTGATGGGACATTTGTAAGTGCTTTGGTCTCATGCTCCTTTGATTGTCAAATTTTGTAGTGCTAAAACCTCTATTGTGTCTTGTATTTGTATGTTGATATGATCAAGACATTGCATCACAATGGTTCAAGACATGTACGGTGCTCTACTTCAAGAAATGCAAGGTTATGTACTTTGTCTTCTTCGGTAAGCATCAAGGTTTAGAATTACATTGATAAGAAGAGTGCATTTCAAGACTCATGAGTACATTTCAAGACTCAAGTGCATTGATGCAGTTTAATTTCAAGCTTTCGAAGATCCCAAGATCAAGCTATGTCGAGTTAGAGATCTCAAGCTTCATAAGGTTCAAAGGTCAACCATCATCTGAAAGAATGAAGTTCAATGTTCATACTTCATGTCCCAGGTATGATAGACCTTAGATTGACCTTAGGGTAGGTCATTTTGTATACATAATTCAAAATAAATCTATTTATATGAATTTGGTCTATTTTAAGACTAGTCCTGGACCTTGTTCGACTAGTCCTAGACCTGGTTCGACCAGTCCAAGAAATTCTACGACCAATCCTAAGTTGTTGAAGATTTTCAGAGTTTTTTTGTTATTCCATGACCAGTCCTGAGACCTGGTCGACTAGTCGTAGGTATGTCATGACTTGTTCTTCTACCAGTCCTAGAACTACGACTCAAAGTCTAGCAACCAAATCTGGTTGTTTACGACCAGTCCTGGGTCTGCTACGACCAGTTGTAACGCCCTGAAAATCGGGGGTCGAGCATAAACTCAACTCCCGAGTTCCAACGCATCACTTATGCAACAAAATGAATGATGATTGAATGTTGTCTGTATTAGTGCATTGAACATGAGTGAGATTAAGCCAAAACAACATATCATACTCCAGAGACAGTTAAATTTGCAAGCGGAAGACTGTGATAGATATATAAAATATAAAATTAGTGGTGGGTCTCCAGAGTGCGATAATGTTACCAGGTTAAATAATTACAAGTACAGTTCTAAAATATACCAAATGTGAGGAAGTGTAATGTCTTCTATCCCAAGTACCATAGCCCCGTCAATACAATACCAGGTCTTCATAGACCTGTCAGAGAGTACATGTAGGAGAACTCCTCCTCAACATCATAGTAGTAGTCCGGATCTGCTTCATAAGCATCGCCATCACCTGAAACTCAACAAATCTGGTTGGTGTGTACAACACCGTCCCGTAACGTGGGAGTGAGTGATCAACTCAGTGGAACAATAGAGCATAGGTTAACATGTTATCAATTCGGTCAAGCAGTAATGATAAAGCAGGACAATCAAACAATACTAACTACTCTTATTTAATGCAGGTATGAAATGACATGATGAATGCCCTTGCCAAACCACCCTCATGCGACACCATCTTACGTTCGCGACATGCGTTCATCCCTCAGTGCTCCACATCTACCAGGCACATGCAGTGCAATGATGAGCATGATTACCGAGTTGTTATTAGTCCATTTCAAACAGCAGTATTAGAAAACTAAGTGTAACGCCCTGAAATTCGGGGGTCGAGTATGAACTCAACACCCGAGTTCCAACGCATCACTTATGCAACATACACAATGCTGGTTAAATGTTGTCTGAGTTAGCGCAATAAACATGAATGAGATTAAACCAAAACAGTAATTCATACTCCAGTTCAATTGTATATAAAAGCAAGCGGAAGACTGAAACTTTATATTCAAGTATGTAAAGTAACAAAATTTTCTGAACTCCAGAGTATGAGTACTAGCTGAGCACCAATATACATGTATTGTTTTTAAGTCAAAACCCAAAATACAATCCTCAAAAGAGGCCCTGAGAATCCCGCGATGCAGCCGGCCTAAGGAAGCCGTCAGAGTACTACATGAAGGAGAACTCCTCCTGGTCCTCATCAAAGTCGGGCTCTGGCTCCTGAACCAAGGCGCCATCTACACCTGCGATAGAGTCTGGTAGGTGTTGCAAACACCGTCCCGTAACATGGGAGTGAGTAGCTAACTCAGTGGAACAATGAAGCATAAGTTAACATGTTATCAAATCAACCAAGCAGTAATGATAAAGCAGTACAAATCAAGCATTTCTAACTACTCTTGTTAAGTGCAAAATGATATGACATGATGCTGTATGCCCTTGCCAAACCACCCTCAAGCGACATCATCTTACATTCGCGAATGCTTACTCCCTCAGTGCGCCACATCTACAAAGCACATGCGGTGCGATGATGCTCATGATTACCAAGTTTTTATTAATCCATTTCAATCAGCAGTATTGGGAAACTAAGGTACCTCCCTTGTATCATTCCCAACATGATCCATTCTAGGGTCGTCAATCCTAGTTATTCTCATACGATATTATAGTTTGAGAAGCTTAGTGAAGGCATCGCAAAGGGCTCGTCACCCGTCAGCGCGGATACAGATCTCACCGTATGCGGCTCCATTGCTGGCCGTCAGCTCGAGTACAGGTCTCACCATACTCGGCTCAATCACTAGCCATCAGCTCAAGTACAGGTCTCACCGTACTCGACTCAACTCACACTCTAGTTGCTGTGAAAGACTCATGGCCAATCACAGACCCTTGGAGTGTACTCGATGATACCACAGAGGACTCGTCGCCCGTCAGCACGAGCACAGATCTCACCGTACTCGGCTCTCGCCGAAGTATCGACAGCTCGAATACAGTGTCCCATACCACCGTATTCGGCTCACGAGTTGGTTGCGCAATGGTCACTACGGGGAGGCACAAGGCCCCAGCGTAGGCCGACAACTCGACCACGGTGTCCCATACCACCATGCCCGGCTCATGCGACTTAGCGGATCTAGGTACCATGGTTAAACGGGGATCGCCACTAGTAAGTCTGGTACCCTAGGTTCAAGCAGTAGCGACCAAACAGGGTGAACACACAATTACACTTCGGTTTAGTTGGCGACCCTGACTAGCTCGAGCGCACCACAAGTTGAGCGATATGGAGCGCAAAAGCACTCCGTGTGGCCAACCACTATCGCCAACCGAAGTACGACTCGGGTTCGCCAGACACGTCCTTTGTGGCGACATGAATCTAAGCCACAATCGCAAGTCTGGTACCGAATGTGTGGACTATGTACATAGTCTCAAACTCAAACAGTTTTCATTAATAGCATGTGAAGTAAAGCATGATAAACAAGCAATATAAGCATGTTAGTAGGTATGTTATAAAGCATGAAGTAAAACATGAAGTCAAGCACGTTGCAAAGCATGTTGTAAGGCATGTGATAAAGCATTATCCCCATAGGGATACAATTGTGTGCATATTACAAGTGAGTGGTTGTGGTGAACCACCCAATGGAGGGGATCCTACATGTCTCTAAGGGAGTCGGAAATCCCATATCAGCGCCTATCTAAGGCACTAGTACATACACATGTACACATACAAGCATTTGCACAAACACTTAGAATACACTATTCCAACATACATGACGTATGTTAGCCAAGTTCGTGTTAGGGCTGTCCCTTCGCCACGAGAGTATTTTTCCCGTGTATATCGTAATCATACAGCAAATAATCATTACAATTACATTTCCAAAATCCGCACGTATGCGGAATTTCTAAATACGCAATTTCAACATATATGACATTTACACATGAACATGTATTTTTGCGATCCCTTTCGCCAAACTAGCATTTTATCCACACATGATATAATCAAACATTAAATAAACATGTCAAACATTTTCCCAACAAAAATACGTATACGGTATTTCTACGTATATCTAGAGTATGTAAAATTCTATATTCTTTATCGCTAATCGAAACAGGAAACGGAAAGCACTTTGTACATGTGCATTTGCATGCAGATCATGAATCTATCATTATCTGACATTGAAAGCGTTGAAAACCGTAACTTATACACTTAAAGTCCTCACCTCAGCCCTTGGAATTCCAACAAATCAACAAGGGTGTTGGAGCTTCCGTATACGGGAGTTTCCTAGCCTAAAGAGCATAACTAGTTAGCTTTTTCATAACCTACCACTAACCAACCTCAAATCAGACCTAGGGTTAGGGTTTCTTACCTTCAAATGGGATGGACACCGCCGGGAAAACACGTGGAATAAGGCGGTGTAGGCCGTGTGACGAGTGGAAGCAGCAGGAGGAAGATCGGCTTCGATCTCCAAGCCTTTCTCTCTCTTTTCTCTCTCTCTCTCTAAGGGTTTGCTCCCAAATTCGTATGGCTGTGAGAGGGGCTGTTCTAAGCCCCTTTTATAGCCAAGAACATGTCCAAAATAGACTCAGGTTCAAGGGTGGCTGCATATGTAGGCAGTTCGCCACTTTCCAAGCTCAAAAGGTATGTTCTGGTGGCCCTCCTTGAGCCAAACGTCAGACTTAAGCTCACCATCTATGGATCTACGTGGGATTACGTTTTCGACTCGATCGAATTCCCAGATCGCACGTGGCGGACCACTTTCAGTTCAACGGTCAGTGGGCCACGATCAGAAATTCTGAGTACATGTAAATGTTCCTGAAATTTTTCTTAATCCGAGGGTGTAATTTGGTCTGATTCTGACGGTCAGGTTGCTTAATACTGACGCGCAACCGAAAGATGCCAGATCACTATTTCAGATATTTTTATTTGGATGGGAATAGTGTTTTTCACACTCCCTCGCTCCGGATCGAAATAAATGGCCGTGGGACATCGGAATCGCCTGATTTTTGAGATGATTGTCAAGCCCAGTGGGGCGGTCCTGGTTCCTTAGCTTCGTGTTAATCGGACTCCCGATGTGCGATCTAGACCTCATACGAAGTTTCGTTTCAGTCCCGAGAGCAGACGGGTAATGAGTTTGGCTCTAGACTTTAGGGTAACCTAGAGTCACTAATTCTGCAAGTTTTGGGTCTTGCAGATCGTATTTAAAGCGATCCCAACGGATTTCATGGCTAACCGAGTTTAGTACTTAGTTAACTTTGTTAAATTTCTAAGGGATTTAATCCTACGTGATTTCTGGTCGAGGTGGTACTCGACCCAATGTACGGAAATTTACAGGTCGTTACACTAAGGCACCTCCCTTGTATCATTCCCAAACATGATCCATTCTAGGGTCGTCAGTCCTAGTTAATCTCATACGATGGTGTGTTTCTAGGTCGCTGCAAAGGCTGTCAGGGCTGTTACACGCATTCGTTACACCACTTCCCCATCACCTTTTTAACGGTTCATCACTAAATTGATACAGGCCTAGTTCATACTCTATACACTGCGGCAAAACTCGTCGTCTCACCGCAAATTCAGAGTATGTTCGAGGTCACTACAAAGGGCTGTCAGGGTTGTTGCTCGCAATCGTTACACCACTCCCCCATCACCTTATCAATGTAGGCCGACAGCACGAATATAGTGTCCCATACCACCATAATCGGCTCACGAGTCTGGTTGCTCACTGGTCACTATGGGGAGGCACGTGGCCCCAGCGTAGGCCAACAGCTCGACCACGGTGTCCCATACCACCATGCCCGGCTCATGAGTCTTAGCGGATCGAGGTACCATGATTAATGGGATTTCACTAGTAAGTTTGGTACCCTAGGTTCAAGCAGAGGCGTCCAAACATGGTGAACATACATAAGACAGATCGGGTTACTTGACGAGCTCGGCTAGCTCGAGCACACAATAAGTTGAACGATATGAAGCGCATAAGCACTTCGTGTGGCCAACCACTATCGCCAACCGAAGTACGACACGGGTTCGTCGTACACATCTCACGTGGTAAATGAATCACAGCCACGAATTCAATCCTGTTACCGATTGTCTGGACTATAATCATAGCCCCAAACACAATCAATCACAGATAGTTAAAGCAGTAATGGATCAAGATTCAAATCATACAATCAAAGTCTGATATTATCCGCTTAGGGCTGTCAGGGCTGTTGTACGCACTCGTTGCACCGCTCCCCATCACCCTCCATGGATTTTTATGGAATACAACTTAAACATGTGAAGTAATCAAAGCAGAATTACATATACAAGTAATTCAAACATGTTAACAAGCATGTTGTAAAACACAATGCAAACAGGAAATTCAAACACATACGTTTCATAAGTGGTTAAACTAAACAAACAACATGGAGGAAATTATACACATTACTAAGGTAGTTGAGAATCCCATCTCAACACCCTTATACATTACAATTTACTAACTACTACTCATATAGACATTTCAATAAACACTTTTAAATGCATACATCAACATACATGATATATGTTGATCACATAGGCATTAGGCCAAATCCTTTCACTAGGGAGTTGCCCCAATCATAACACGCGTACACCCACGACGGATAGTCATGGAAAGTAGGAATCCAAGTTCCATATTCATTTGAACATTTTCACAAACACTTGGGCTACACATTTCAACATATATAGCGTATAGTGGCCGTGGCGTGATTCAGGGCAAATCCTTTCATAAAAGGGGTATCGCCAATACAACAATCATCTATCCATGACAATTACTCATGGCGAGCACGAATGAGAATTCTATACTCATTCAGTCATTTTCACAAACACTTAGAATATACTATTTTAACATACATAGTGTATATTAGCAAAAACATGTATTAGGGTGAACCCTTTCGCCAAATAAGTATTTTATCCATATATAATATATTCGTACAGCAAATAATCATGGCAAACACATTTCTAAAATTTATACGTATACGGTACTTTCTACAAATACCTAGAATATGTACAATTCCATATTCCACATCTTTAATCGAAACGGAAAACAGACAGCACTTTGTACATGTGCAATTGCATGCAGATCATGAATCTATCATTATCTGACATTGAAAGCGTTGAAAACCATAACGTATACACTTAAAGTCCGCACCTTTTGTCGTAAAATCGAAAAGAATCCGATAGGTTTGCTAAGCTTTCGTATTCGGCAGTTTGGCCACCTATAGAACAAAGTAGGTTAGCTATTTCCTAACCTACAACCACCAAAGCCCCAAATCAGATTAGGGTTAAGGTTTCTTACCTAAAAATGATGCCGGAATCGCCGGAAAAGCGATGAGAATGGAGCGGTTAAGCATGGATAGCAGCAGGGAAGCAAGGCAGGAAGATGCTCCCACATCTCCCACACTTTCTCTCTCTTTTCTCTCTCCTCTCTCTAGGGTTTCTCTCAAATTCGTATGGTTGTGAGAGAGAGGGTTCTAAGGTCCTTATATAACCTAAAAACTCACTAAAATAGACTTATGGTCAAGGTATACTTAGGTTATATCCAAAGCGGACCTGTTTCAGCTCAACGGAGCACTTCTGGCGGGCCTCCTCGAGCCAAATGTTGGACTTAACTCAACTACTACACTGGATCTACGTTTATTTAAGTTTTCGTTTCAATTGGGATTCCAGATCGTAAATAGCGGACCAGTTCAGTTCAACAGTTAGTGAATCTCGAACGGAGATTCCGAGTACATGGATATGTTTGGGAAAATATCCCTGATCCGAAGGTGTAATTTGGCATGATTCTGACGGTCTGGTTGCTTAATACTGATCCGCAAGCGAGAGGGGTGCCAGATTTCATAAATTTCTATTTTATTTTGAATTAATTTCACATTTCTCACACTCCCCACTCCCGCTCCGAGCTCAAGCGAATAGCCTCGGAACACTATCTGGAGTTGATTTCCGAGATGGTTGTCAAGTCCATCCAGCAAGGCGGTCTTAATTCCTTAACTTCATGTTAATCGAACTTTCGACGTGCGGTCCAGATCTGATACGGAGTTTCGAGATGCTCCCAGAGCAGACGGGTAATGAGATTGATCCTAGATTTTAGGGTACCCTAGCGTCAATGATTCTACAAGTTTTGGGTCTTGCAGATCGCATTTAAAGTGATTGGTGCTAATTTCACAGCTACTCTAGTTTAACACTGGCTATTCTCTTGCCTAATTTCTAAAGGATTTAATCCTGAGTAATTTTTGTCTGAGGTGATACCTGGGCCTTTGTAGTTTGTATATAAAGTGATCCAAGTTATACTACTTAGCTAGTTTAAGATAGCGTCTAGGGTGAAAGTACTTAGAAAAATTGAAAGAACAAGGTGGCGAAGGGTGGAATTTGTGAAGGAAATGGGTTCAAAAGCGGTTTTAGACATTGGGATTTAGTTCTGCCAAGTTAATAAGGTGTTAGGATCGACCCATTGCCTAAGAACGTCTAATTCCAGGTTTACAAAAATCCGGGATGTTGCACCAGTCGTAGGTGGCCCACGACCAGTCGTAGACACCATAAGACCAGTCGTAGAACAGTTTTTAAGATCGCGCTCAAAATTTTCAAAATGTTGTTGGTGCTACGACCAGTCAAATGGTTCCTAAGACCATTTGTAGACGTGATCTTTGCATCTATAAATTGAACACGAATTTCAGAGTTTTTCATTGATTAATTTCAAGAAAATTCAAGCCTCCACTCTGAGATAAGTTAGTGTTCATTTTAAGCTAATTTGTGCATATTAGTATTCTCTTTTGTTAGCTTATTTATATTTAATTTTCTTTCTATATTCCAATCTTATTTGAAAAAGAGGAATTGTTGTATTCCTTCTTCTTGAAATCAAAATCAAATAGAGTTACGCCCAATTTGGTTTAATTTAAAATCAATTAGAACCTAGAACCATTTCTTAAGTGAGTATTGGATATTGAACGTTGATTCGAACTTCTAATCTGATTGGTTCTACGGGCTGCTACAAAAGAAGAAATTCAGGTATTTTACATTTATTGTAAATTCCATTAGTTTGGTTTTGTTTGAGATTCGCCAGAAAAATCTCATTGTGTTAGTTATATGAGGAGAGCCAGAAAACTCAGAAAGTGTGGGTTTTTGGATTGTGTAAGCCCAAGTTAAAAAGACTCAATTGTGAAGGTTTTAGGTGAACCTGTGAAACCTATTTTGATAGTGAATGCTAATATCCCCTGTGTGAGGATATTAGGAGTGGAGTAGCAAGTTGTGTGGCTGTTGTTTAACAGTTGGTGAACACACAAGCAAACCACTATATATTGGTGTGTTTTGTGATTTGGATGTTTATTTAATTTCTATATCTTTAATCATTCAGGTGTGTGGAATGTATATGTGGATGTGAATGTTGTAATATTTACATTTCAAGCAAAGTGGGGAATGTTGTAATAGTTTAGAATTTATTTCTTGCTATTTCCTTTATTTCCTTTCTGTTTGAGTTTTGATTTTCAATTTGTTCTAGTAAGGTTGTCCTGTCATAAACCCTTGGTTTTTATGGTGCAAAGGTTGTCCTTAGTATCAAGCTTTTATTTAAGATTGCTTTACATTTTTGTTCTTTGATTTATTTAAAGTACTGTCTTTTATTTATTTGTTTATAAGGCTATCTTATTTTTGGTTGAATTCTGCTGTTAAATTTTAATTTGGCATAGTCTTATTCACCCTCCCCCCCCCCCCCCTAGGACATATAGCTTGGCCTTTTCAAGTGGTATCAAAGCCTAATAGCTCGTTTTTTTTTTCTTTTTTAATTCTTTATTATTGGATTCGTTTCCTAAGCTAACGCTCTAAGCTATATATAAGATGTCAAATTTTGATAGCCTTTCAGTCACTAGGCCTCTACCCTTTGATGGCTCCAACTATGCCTATTGGAAACCCAGGATGAGGATTTTCCTCAAATCAATGGATGAGAGTGTGTGGCTTGCCATAGTGACTAAATGGAACCCACTTACCACTGAATTGACTGGTATCGATGGTTCAAAATCAATGAGAGTAACACCATATTACTCATGGACCACTCTTCAGAAAAGTGAGAGTAGTGTCAATGCAAAAACACTAAATGCAATCACTTGCGCACTATCACCGGATGAATTCAAAAGAATTATATCCTGTGATACTACAAAGCAAGCTTGGGATATATTAGAAATGACACACGAGGGTACTTCAATTGTCAAAAAATCTAAAGTCAAACTCCTCACAACTAAATTTGAAGAAATTCATATGGAGCAAAATGAAATGTTTTTGGACTTCTACACTAGATTAAATGACATTGTAAACTCTATGTGGGGTCTTGGCGATAAAATTCCAGAAAGTAAAGTGTGTGCAAAGATACTACGCTCACTACCTAAACAGTTCAATTCTAAGGTAACCGCAATCCAGGAACTTTGTGTTACAGACAAGATGAGGGTAGAGGAGTTGTTTGGATCTTTACAAACCTACGAGTTAACTTTCAAAGCTCTTAAAGGTAAATCTATTGCCCTTAAGTCTTCTAATCATATTTTTCAAGAAAACTCCGATTTAGAAAATTCAGAAGACGATATGGCTCTTTTAGCAAAAAAAGTTTTACAAGATTTTCAAAAGTAAAAAGAGGGTTGATTTTCAAAAATCAAATTATAAGAAAAGATCTAAACCTAAATCTAAAACTTGGAAATCTTTGAAAGATAGTCAATGTTACAATTTCCAAGAATATGGGCATTTAGCAAACAAATGTCCTAAAAAAGACAAACCTAAAAAGAAAGGAATATTGGCTACATAGGATGAATCTTCTAGTACTAAAGCCTCTTCTGAATCAGAAGATTCTGAAAACGAGTCAGGCAATGAACGTAAGGCCCTTATGACTCTAGCCAAGTTCACTTTTTCAGATCATGATGATTCAACTAGTGAAGAAAATCTAAATAGTGATCATGAAAATGAAGAAGATCTTCAAGATGCTTACAATGCCCTATACAAGGAAAGTTGTAAAATTGCCGTAAAACTAAAACTTCAAAAAGAAAAGTTTTTAAAACTTAAAGAAAATTTTGAGTCTCTTGTTTTAGAAAAATCTCATATTTCAGATTGTTTTGAAAAGACTAAATGTGATTTAGAATTCAAAACCTCCCTGATTAAAAATCTTAAATATGAAAATGACAAACTTAAGCTTGAAAACTCTTCACTTTTGAGTTCAAAGGATACATGGAGGTATGCCCAAGGAGATCCGAAGTTTGATAAACTTTTATCCGGATCTAGAAAATGTGGCGACAGATCCGGATTAGGCTATGATAAAAATATACCTTCTAAACAGAAGAATACTCCTAAGGTTGTGAGAAGAAAAACCTCTAACTCAAAAGGAAAAAGTATTAATCAAAGTTTTTCTAACAACGCTAAAACTTTTCAAAAACCTAAATGCAATTATGTCAACTATAAAACTCAAAACCAAAACCCTTTAGCTGAAAAAATAGTTTATTTTCTTAAGGAACTCTTAAAATCTAACTCAGTGGGTCACTCATATATCAATTACAAATACAAGAAGACCAACTATACTCCTAAACCCAAAACAGCAATGAAATGGGTTCCTAAAGTTACTTGCTTGGTTGCCCACACTGCTTTCAAAGCTACAAGTCATTTGAAGTGGTACTTAGATAGTGGATGCTCAAGGCATATGACAGGCGACAAGGCTTTATTCACCGATCTTAAAGATATGACTGATGGGTCAGTCACATTTGGTGATGGTAGCAACTGCAAGATTATTGGCCAAGGTACGGTTCAGCTCTATAACCTTCCCTTATTTAAAAATGTTTTATATGTTGAAGGGCTAAAACACAACTTGTTAAGTATATATCAAATATGTGATAATAATCATAGCATGAAATTTTCTAATAAAGGTTGTGAAATCTTAAACAAAAAGGGTTCTGTAATATTAACTGGTTGCAGGACTTTTAAAAACTGTTATATAGTAAGCGATGGTAGAGATCTAATCAATCGTGCTACATTGTCCATACCGATGAAACAGAATTATGGCATAAACACCTTGGACATGTACACTACCGTAATTTATACAGATTGAGCAAGGGAGAACTAATAAGAGGTCTACCTAAATTACAAAATATAGAAAAAAATATGTAGTGAATGTCAATATGACAAGCAACAAGGAGCTCTCACAAAAAGGTGAACTCCAATGCCACATCAAGACCACTCGAGCTTCTTCATATGGATCTTATAGGACATACCAAGACGGAGAGTCGAGGTGGCAAAAAATACATCTTGGTAATCGTGGATGATTTTTCTAGATTCACTTGGGTAGCCTTCTTAAGGGATAAATCAGAAACCCATGATGAAGTTAAAAGGATTCTCAAATGGATCCAAATTGAAAAAGTTTCTCAAGTTTGTAAGATCTATAGTGATCAAGGATCTGAGTTCGAGAATAGCAGCTTTGAGAAATTCTATAACGATCAAGGAATATCACATGAATTCTCCACACCCAAAACTCCTCAACAAAATGGAATTATGGAAATGAAAAATAGAGTGCTTCAAGAAATGGGAACTGTAATGTTGAATAGTATGAAGCTCCCTAAAAATCGTTGGGCTGAAGCAGTGAATACTGCCTGCTATATTATTAATCGGGTTTATATATGTAAATCTAATAATAAAACCGTTTATGAAATGTGGTTCGATAAAAAGCCTAATGTCAAATACTTTCGAGTTTTTGGTAGCAAGTGCTATATTTTGCGTGACCGTAAAAATCTGGGAATGTTTGACACAAAAAGTGACGAAGGAATCTTTTTAGGATACTCTTTAAACAGTCGCGCATATCGTGTACTGAACAAAAGGACTGGTGTTATTCAAGAATCAATTAATGTGGTCATAGACGATCATTTGAATACACCTGCCCTAAGTTCAGATAATGATGAAGTTCTTCTAATTGACAAACCCGATATTTCATCAAGTCAAAACAATTCTGAATTAAGGACGGTTAAAGATCATCCAACCGCTCAAATTCTTGAAAATTCTCTTACTGGTGTACGCACTTGTAGACAACTAGAAGACATATGTAATTACGTGTTCTTTACATCTCAGATTGAACCGGTAAACGTAAAAAAAGTTCTTACTGATGAAAACTGGATAGTAGCTATGCAGGAGGAACTTAATCAGTTTGTTCGAAATGATGTCTGGTATCTTGTTCCTAGACATAAAGATAAACACATTATAGGAACTAAGTGGATTTTCAAAAATAAGTCTAATGAACTTGGTAATATAATTCGAAACAAGGCAAGACTGGTTGTACAAGGGTACACTCAAATAGAAGGCATTGATTATGATGAAACCTTTGCTCTGGTTGATCGTCTAAATCAATCAAACTTTTTATATCCATTGCATGCTTTAGAAATTTTAAAATTTATCAAATGGATGTAAATAGTACTTTTTTGAAGGGTGATTTACATGAAGAAGTATATGTAAACAACCTATATCCATTGCATGCTTTAGAAATTTTAAAATTTATCAAATCGATGTAAATAGTACTTTTTTGAAGGGTGATTTACATGAAGAAGTATATGTTAAACAACCTACAGGGTTTGAAGTCCCTAAGTTTACTGATCATGTATACCGTTTTTAAAAAGCTCTATATGGTTTAAAACAAGCTCCTAGAGCATGGTACAAAAAACTGACTAAGTTTTTACTAAGTCATAATTTTCAAATGGGTAGTATTGATAAGACGCTTTTTGTTAAGAAACATAACGATGATATCTTAATGGTTCAGATCTATGTTGATGATATTATTTATGGATCAACTTGTACTAACATGACTGTCGAGTTTGCAGATTTAATGAAATCTAAGTTTGAAATGAGCATGGTTAGGGAATTAAATTATTTCCTTGTGTTACAAGTAAAACATCAACCTGATGGAATTTTTATTTCTCAAGCCAAGTATGCTTTGAACTTGATTAAAAGGTTTGGATTTGAGAATGGTAAAAATTTTGATACTCCGATGAGTACAATTCTAAAACTCTCAAAGGACTCTATAGGTAAAGATGTGGATCCAAAATTGTATAGAAGTATGATTGGTAGTTTGTTGTATTTAACTACCAGTAGACCTGATATTTCTTTGAGTGTTGACATTTGCGCTCGATATTAGTCTAATCCTAAAGAATCTCATTTAACTGTTGTTAAGTGGATTATTAGATATGTAGCAAGTTTTATAAATTTGGGTCTTTGGTATCCATATGATACTAGTGTTCAGTTGGCTGGGTACACTGATGCTGATTGGGCTGGAAGTATTGATGATAGGAAATCAACCAACGGTGGTTGTTTTTATTTTGAAAATTGTTTAGTCTCTTGGTTTAGTAAGAAGCAAAGTTCTGTATCACTCTCAACTGCTGAGGTAGAATACATTGCAGCTGGAAATGCATGTACTCAGCTTGTGTGGATGAAACGTATGTTAAGTGATTATGGAATAGCACAAGATTCTATGGTCTTATATTGTGATAATTCCAGTGTATAAACATTTCTAAAAATCCAATCCAGCATTCACGTACCAAGCACATCGACATTAGGTATCATTACATTCGTGAATTAGTGGAAGAAAAATTAATATCTTTGGAATAATTCCGACCGAGACTCAACTTGCTGACACTTTCACTAAACCGCTTGACAAAAATAGGTTTAGTAAATTGAAATTTAATCTTGGTGTGTGCAATTTAAATTGAATATTTTTGCATACTTGTATCATAGTGTTTTTATATTTGATAATTTAATGATTTAAATTTTAAATTTTATATGAAAAATGCTTATTTGTGTCGGGACACGACCAGTTGTGAATGTACACGACCGATCCTAGTATGACCGGTCGAGCACATCCATGACCAGTCGTGAAACTCGGTGGTGCTTTTAAAATTGGGGAAAATTTTCATCTTCTTCATTTCCAATTCACTCTCCAACGAGCCTATGCCCGACCAGTCGAACCCATCTTCATTGTTCTTCAAGGTTAGTGGTTCTTTTGCTTTATTCTTGTAGATTCTTGTTAATAGTACTCCATTTTTACTTTTGGAGTAATCTAATTTGTCTTCGATTGCAAGTTTGGGGTTTTCTATTGTAAAATTTGATCTATCAAAACCCCACTTCTCATCTTGTGATTCTTCTTGTTTCCTTGCATCTTGTATTACAAATGGATGTTAGAGGGAAAAAGAAAACTTCTCGTGGTCCATCTTCTTCTAGATCAACTCCTCTCTCTAGGCGCTATCTTCGTTCACCTGAGGATGATCCCTCTGATGTACAAGATTTTCGTATGCACAAAGTCATTGTTGAACAGTCTGTCTATATTGAACATATTGTTCCTTTTGGTATTCTACCTCTACTCCAATCTGTAGGATGGGATAAAATTTTACATTGAGGTGGGCTTGCATACCAATCTATTGCACAAGCCATGTTTGCTTGTATCTCAGAGTTCTCTTTTGAGAATTTAACTTTTAAAGTTGATACTAGAGAATGTCTATTTGAAGTTGACCGCCATCTGATTGCAGGGTTAATGGATATATCTGTTAATGAGGAGGGTATTCATATTCATATTTTAACTGAAAAACCCTCAGAATCTGAAAAGCGTATGCTAACCAGAGATTTGTGTAATATGAATGTGCAGTGGACTTGTAAAGGGAATGCGCTCCCCGCAAGGTACTTGTTACCCAAATATAGGGTACTTCACAGAATTTTTATTTCTAACCTGTATCCTCGTTTTGGTAATAAGATAGAATTAACTGCCTCCATGGTTCGTGTTTTGCACTCTATCATTTCTGGTTCTAAAGTTTGCCTTCCTTCATTGATATGTCATTCCATTATTCAGTCTCATCTCTACCCAGGTCATAGTGATATTCCTTTTGCCTATCTCATGACTGTTCTAGCTAATCACATGCTAGTCCCTATGCCTGTTGGAGAGGCTCCCATCCATCATCTTATTTTTAACAATTCGAATATTAAAAAAATGAAATTGGAATTGGCTCGTGGCCAAGTGGATGTTGATAGAGCTGAAGCTGGGGATGAAGAAGCTGGTGATCTTCCTTCTAATGATGTGAATATGGATGATATTTTCAATGAACTTGAATCAGATTCTTGAAATGATCCTGACTATGAGCCATCTGAGTTTGATGATCATCTTCGTGCATTAGAAGAGAAGGTAGGGAATATGAATGTTGCCCATGATCTTCAGTTTAAATATATGCGCAAGTATCTTAGGCACTTGAACAAGGGCATGCATAATCTTGATCCTACCATTCCTGCTCCTTCTTCAGGATCCGATTGAGTATTTTCATTCTCGGTATGTAATATTTTTCATATTTATGTTAGATTGTGCACTCTATTTGGTTTGATGACTATCTATTTATACTCGTAAATGGATTGTGAACTTTTACTTACTTATATATTGTCGAATTACTTCATCTATTCCTCCAATTCTTATCCTTTGCATTGTTGCTTCCTTTGTCATATTGTGACAAAAAGGGGGAGAAGGCTTTTGGAAGTTTTTGGAAACTTTTGGTTTGATTGCTTATGGATATGAGTTGTGCTAATATGTGTGCTGCTACTCAAGGTGAGTATGGGAGTATGTTACTTGATTCATTTTTATGCATGTAGTGCTTCTCTTATTTTTATATGAGTATGTTTTGTCACAAATTTGACAAAGGGGGAGATTGTAAGTGCTTTGGTCTCATGCTCCTTTGATTGTCAAATTTTGTGATGCCAAAACCTCTATATATGTCTTGTGTTTGTATGTTGATATGATCAAGACACTGCATCACAATGGTTCAAGACATGTATGGTTCTTTGCTTCAAGAAATGCAAGGTTATGTACTTTGTCCTCTTCTATAAGCATCAAGGTTCAGAATTACATCGATAAGAAGAGTGCATTTCAAGACTCAAGAGTACATTTCAAGACTCAAGTGCATTGATGCAGTTTAATTTCAAGCTTTCGAAGATCTCAAGATCAAGCTACGTCGAGTTAGAGATCTCAAGCTTCAAAAGGTTCAAAGGTCAATCATCATCTGAAAGAATGAAGTTCAATGTTCATACTTCATGTCCCAGGTATGATAAACCTTAGATTAACCTTAGGGTAGGTCATTTTATATACAAAATTCAAAATAAATCTATTTATATGAATTTGGTATATTCTAAGACTAGTCCTGGACTATAATGTCTCAGAAAATTCCGTACAAAGGCGCGAGTACCACCTCAGGCAGAAATTACTCAGGATCAATCCTTTAGGAATTAGACAAAATTAACTAAGTGATAAACTAGATTAGCTGTGAAATCCGCTTGAATCACTTTAAATACGATCTGCAAGACCTAAAACTTGTAGAATCATTGACGCTAGGTTACCTTAAAATCTAGGATCAATCTCATTACCCAGTTGCTCTCGGGAGCACATTGAAACTTCGTATCGGAGCTGGACCGCACGTCGAAAGTTCGATGACCACGAGACTAAACGCTTAGGACCACCTTGCTGGGCTTAATAACCATCTCGGAAATCAAATCCAGATAGTGTCCCGGGGCTATTCACTTGAGCCCGGAGTGAAGAGTGTGAGAAAACGTAGTTTTCTTTAGAAATTAAATCTAATTTAAGTAATCTGAGACTTGTCGCTTGCGGACCAGATATAAGTAATCAGACCGTCAGAATCTAACCCAAATACACCCTCGAATCAGGAGAAATTTTCCATACATGGCAGTGTACTTGTAACCCTGATCGAGTTTCGGTGACCGTTGAACTGAAACTGGTCCGCCACATGCGATCTGGAAACCCGATTGAAACGAAAACTTAACTCAACCTAGATCCGTGGTCAGGGAGCTTAAGTCTGACCTTTGGCTCAAGGGGAGGCTCCGGAAGTGCTCCATTGAGCTGAAACAGACGCTCTTTGGACATAACCTAAGTATACCTTGGCCCTGAGGCTATTTCCATCAGTTTTAGGCCTATATAAAGACTTAAACCCTCTCCCATTCACTCCATACGAATTTGAGAAAACCTATGAGAGAGAAGAGAGTAAAGAGAGGGAAAGTGTGAGAGAAGTAGGAGAAGATTCCTGGTACTCTATCCTACCCTCCTGCGTGCTTAACCATCCCTATCTAATCGCTATTCCGGCGATTCGGACTTCGTTCTTAGGTAAGAAAACCTAACCCTAATCTATTCTAGGGTTTCAATTGTTACAAGTGGTGAGATAGCTGACTTAACTCATGCTATAAGTTAATGTACCATCGTTGACGAAGCCTTAGAGTTTCTAGCGAATTCGTTACGCTTCTACGACATAAGGTGCGGACTATAGACGTATAGGTTATGGTTTTCAAAGCTTTCAATGCCGAATAATGATAGATTCATGATGTGGGTGTTATTTCACATGCAAATTGCAATGTTCGTTTTGCGATTCACTTATATATCAAATTTGTGGAGTTTAGTGTATTTTGTGTCTATGTAGAAAATACCATATATGTACGAAATATGAAAGTATGTTTGTCATGATTAACTACTGTGTGTATATGTTAGTTGTATGTGTAACAACTCCTCGGCGAAAGGATTCGCCCTAATACATGTTTTGGCCAACATACGTTATGTATGTTAATAAGTGTAGTCTAAGTGTTTGTGAAAATTCTTGTATGAGTAGGTACTTAGGAGATAGTGCTTTAGGTGGGTGTTGAGATAGGATTCTCAACTACCTTAGAGATGTGTATGATTTCCTCCATACAAGTTGTTTAGTTTAATCGCTTACTTATGAAATGTATGTGTTTGGATTTCTTGTTTACATTATGTTTTATAACATGCTTGTTAATATGTTTGAATTACTTGGTTAATTTTGCTCTGACTACTCCATATGCTTACTGGTTAAGGATTGAATGTGTTTGGGACTACAGTATAGTCCAGGCAATCGGTAACTGGCTTTGATTTCGTGTCTGAGATTCATTCGCCACGTAAGACGTGTTTGACGAACCGGGTCATGTGTTGGTAGTCGGCAGTGGTTAGGCCACACGAAGTACTTACGCACTTCATATCGATCGATACAATGTGTGCTCGTATTAGTCGAGCTCACCAAGTAACCCGATTTTCCTATTGTATGTTCACCATGTATGAACGCTATTGTTTGAACCTAAGGTACCGAACTCACCAGTGAAACCCCGTTCAACCATGGTACCTCGATCCGCTAAGACTCATGAGTCGGACATGGTGATATGGGACACCATGGTCGAGTTGTTAGCCTACGCTGGGGCGATGAGCCTCCCCGTAGTGACCAGTGAGCATCCCAGACTCGTGAGCCGAATACGGTGGTATGAGACACTGTATTCGAGTTGTCGGCCTACACTGATTTGGTGACGAGCCCTTTGTAGTGACCTCGAGCATACTCTGAACCTGCGTAGAGGCAACGAGCCTTTCCGTAGAAATCAGAGTATACACTAGGCCTGTACTGATTTGGCGACGAGCCCATTGCAGCAACCTAGAACCGCAACATCGTATGAGATTTACTAGGACTGACGACCCTAGAATGGATCCTTGTTTGGGAATGATATAAGGGAGGTACCTTAGTTTCCCAATCCTGCTGTATGAAATGAACTAATAAGAACTCGGTAATCATGTTCATAACATCGCACTGCATGTGCCCCGGGTTGAAGAGCACAGAGAGAAGAAAGCATGTCGCGACCGTAAGATGGTGTCGCACGAGGGAGTGTAGGCGAGGGCATGCATCCTTGTTCATATCATTCTTGCATTAATAAGAGTATCTAGATTGTTTGATTGTACTGCTTTATCATTACTGCTTGACTGAATTGATAACATGTTAACCTTTGCTCTATGATTCCACTGAGTTGATCACTCACTCTCACGTTCTAGGATGGTGTTCTGAACACCCATAAGACTCTGTCTTAGATGCAGATGATGATGAGACTCAGGAGGCGAAGCCTGATTACTATGATGATCAGGACGAGTTCTCTTATATGCAGTTCTCCGGCGGCTTCGCTTAGGCCATCCGGATCAACGGGGCTACAGGGATTATCATTGTAGTTGTACTGTTTGACATTTTGATTTTGAGACTATTGCATGTATATGGGGACTCAGTGATGTATTCATACTCTGGAGACCGATCGTGATCTTTTAACTTATATACGTTTATATATGTCTTTCAGTCTTCCACTTGCGTTTTACAACTTGATCTAGAGTATGAATTATTGTTTTGGTATAATCCCACTCATGATTAATGCACTAACACAGACAACATTTAATCATAAGCATATATGTTGCATAAGTGATGTTTTGGAACTCGAGAGTTGAGTTGCTACTCGACCCCCAATTTTCAGGGTGTTACATGGACCTTGTTCGACTAGTCCTAGACCTTGTTCGACCAGTCCAAGAAATTCCACGACCAGTCCTAAGTTGTTGAAGATTTTCAAAAATTTTTGGTTATTCCACGACCAGTCTGAGACCTGGTCAACCGGTCGTAGGTATGTCACGACTCGTTCTTTGACCAGTTCTAGAACTACGACTAGTCTTAGGTCTGCTACGACCAGTCGTAGGTGGTCCACGACCAGTCGTAAACACCCTAAGACCAGTGGTAGAACAGTTTTTCAGATCGCGCTCAAAATTTTCAAAATGTTGTTGGTGTTACGACCAGTCGAAGGGTTCCTAAGACCAGTCGTAGACGTGATCTTTGTATCTATAAATTAAACACAAATTTCAGAGTTTTTCATTAATTAATTTCAATAAAATTCAAGCCTCCACTCTGAGATAAGTTAGTGTTCATTTTAAGCTAATCTGTGCATATTTAATATTCTCTTTCATTAGCTTATTTATATTTGATTTTCTTTCTATATTCCAATCTTATTTGAAAAAGAGGAATTGTTGTATTCCTTCTTATTAAAATCAAAATCAAATAGAGCTATGCCCAATTTGGTTTAATTTAAAATCAATTAGAACCTAAAACCATTTCTTAAGTGAGTATTGGATATTGAACGTTGATTCGAACTTCTACTCTGATTGGTTTTACTAGGCTGCTACAAAAAAAGAAATTCAGGTATTTTACATTTATTGTAAATTCCATTAGTTTGGTTTTATTTGAGATTCACCAGAAAAATCTCATTGTGTTAGTTATCTATAAAGAGCCAGAAAACTCAGAAAGTGTGGGTTTTTGGATTGTGTAAGCCCAAGTTAAAAAGACACAATTGTGAAGGTTTTAGGTGAACCTGTGAAACCTATTTTGATAGTGAATGCTAATATCCCCTGTGTGGGGATATTAGGAGTGGAGTGCCAAGTTGTGTGGCTGCTGTTTAACAGTGGTGAACACACAGGCGAACCACTATATATCGGTGTATTTTGTGATTTAGATGTTTATTTAATTTCTATATCTTTAACCATTCAGATGTGTGGAATGTATATGTGGATGTGAATGTTGTAATATTTACATTTCAAGCAAAGTGGAGAATGTTGTAATAGCTTAGAATTTATTTCTTGTTATTTCCTTTATTTCCTTTCTGTTTGAGTTTTGATATTCAATTTGTTCTAGTAAGGTTGTCCTGCCATAAACCCTTGGTTTTTATGGTGCAAAAGTTCTCCTTAGAACAACATTAGTGTCAAGCTCTTTATTTAAGATTGTTTTACATTTCTGTTCTTTGATTTATTTAAAGTATTGTCTTTTATTTATTTATTTATAAGGCTATCTTATTTTCGGTTGAATTTCACTGTTAAATTTTAATTTGGCATAGTCCTATTCACCCCCCCCCCCCCCTAGGACATATAGCTTGGCATTTTCAACATTTCTCTTGGGTTTGTAACGCGCGGTGTTTTTCCTTGAACTAAATGCGGGCCCACATCTCCTGGCTTGGGTATCGGATCGGTGCGCGAGACGCGACATCAGAACTGTAGCAATGACACCGTCGCAAGGGTATAAGTTTTGAGTCGAGCCGACACGATATACGGGACACGACTCAGGATCGCGTGCAAACGCCGATAACAGATTGTTGGTTGCTAAAATTTGACCGGGAGGACCGCGGAAGCCTACGGAACGGTACGAGCTAGGATACGGGTCTCACAGGCGGTGTGGGTCAGATACATCATGGTGGGCTATGAGATGGGAAAGAGAAATATGGAGAGAGATAAAGAGGGACAAGATGATTGTGGGAGGGGAAGGGCTCCGCCACTATGAGTCCTCCCTAGTTGGGCCATGTAATTACAATACATTCATCAAGTGGGTCCTAATACATATGGGCCCACCGATCAAAATCAACCGTGGAGATCCCTTTTCCATAAAAAATACAAGGTTTAGATGACCTTTCATAATAGGAAAATAAACATCATGATGGGGTCCATGGAGAATGGCCCGATCATGGGATGATCATATGAATCATGGTGGGCCATCGACCACACCTAGGGTCCAAAGTGAGTTCCATACCATCAATCTGTAGGCCCTACTTGACCCATCATCAACAACACCATCTAATCCTACAAATCACCCACCGATGGTCTTCTTCTTTAGCTCCTTGGACTTCTAAGCTCATTGGCTTCGATTTTGATGGAGGATGATGAAGATTGAAGGGTTAGGATGAGAGATGAGGGGGTAGGAAAGTGGGCTTGGATCTTGGGCTCTCTTTTTTCTCCTTGGGATTTTCTCTCATGGAAGCTTGGAAAAATGGTGGAGAATGAGATGGGATGGAGTGATGGATGGGAGAGAGGAATGGTGGTGTAAGAGAAAGATGGGTGTGTGTGTGTGTGTAAGAAAGGAATAGGATGTGTAAGAAAGGGATGGGTGGGGAGAGAGAGAGTTGACTTTGGGGATGGCTTGTGTAAGAGAGGGATGGGTTGTGTACTTAACTTGTGATTGATTGATTGATGTGATAGATGGTAGAGATTCTCTGGGGATTCGTAACGCATGGTGTTTTCTTTGAAATAAACGCAGGCCCACAACTCCTGGCCTGAGTATCGCATCGGTGCACAAGACGCGGCATTAGAACCGTGGTGACGACGCAGTCGCTAGGGTATAAGTTTCGAGTCGAGCCGACTCATATCTATGGGATGCGACTCAAGGTCGCGGGCAAACGCTGTCTACAGGTCGCAAGTTGCCGAAAATCGTTGGGGAGGATCGCAGAAGTCTAAGGAATGGTACGGTCTAGGACACAGGCCTTACAACATGAAAGTTTCATTTTCTTACATACAAATTTCCTCAAATCTGGTAATGAGGATTTAAACTTTTGATTTCTTGACAATAGTAGTTCCTTCATGTTTCATTTCGAGAATGTCTCATGCTTGCTTGACTGTATCGCATAAAATAATTCTTTTGAATTCATCAGGTGATAGAGCATAAGTTATGTCATTTAAGTCTTTAACATTAGTACTGTTTTCACTTTTCTGACCTACAGTCCATAAATAGAATGCAGTTTCTCTCATAAATTTGGATCCATCCTTGGCTACTACTTCAGTCATAGGGGTTTCCATTTAGTCACAGTGTCTTGCCACACTTTCATATAAAGATTTTAGAAAAATCCTCATTCTGGTTTTCCAGTATGAATAATTAGAGCCATCAAAAGGAGGTGACCTGGTAATAGATAAATTGTCAAAATTTGACATAACAAAGCTCTGGATCTTAACTCAAGGAGGTTAATTAAAAAAATAGAGCAACCCGCTTTGATACCACTTGAAGAGGAGAGTTAAAGAAGTCCTAGAAGAGGGTGAATAGGACTGTCAAATAATTGAATAAAGTGCTGAGTAATAAATAAATCAAAGATCTTAATTGCCTAAGTATTGAAACGATGATTTTAATTGATTCGTAGGATAACCTTCACTTAAAAATTTTAGGTAGGACTACCTTATTTCACGAATACTATTAAAATCAAAATCTCAAACTTTGCAAGAGTAAATATAATTAAATATTACAATCATTCACTACTTCAACTGAAATGTAAATAAAATCATTCACCACATAAAAGATAAAAGCATTCACCACAAACACAGAGAATTATAGTGGTTCAGTGTGTCAACGACTGTTATAAAATAGCCACACATACTCTACTCCCAAAATTACTCTCCACCTAATCTTAGCTTTCACTATGAATAAGGTTTTCTCAGAGTCACCTTAAAACCTGATGCAGTTGTGATTTTACCGGGCTATCACAAACAAAACCCTTTTTGAGATTTTCTGACTATCTCAGAAAAACCAAAACAAGAAATGAATGTATACTTATCTTCACCATAGAAGAAGCTGTAGCCGAAGAACCGCTTTTCTTAAATGTCCAATGTTCAATGTTCAGTCATATAGAAAATGTCTAGGATTCAATTGATTTTAATTAAGTTTAAACTAATGGCTACTTAGGTTAATTCTCTTAAATCTCAAAGAAAAAAGAGTAGAATTCACTCTTTTTAGAATCAGAATGACAGTCTGAGATTAAGAAAATTAAACAAAAGCTATAAAATAATTTATAAATATCATACAATAGCTTGAAAATAAATGGAGCTTCTTTCTCACTTGCAGAAGGATTTAGATAGTCTTGAATGAAATTTCGGATTGAGAGAGAACCTCAATTTATAGGCAAAGAAGTTGAATCTTCGACTGGCCTAAGACAGTCTTCGACTAGCCCTAGCACGAAATTCTATTCCATGGATTTTCATATTTGAGTGGGATAAGATTTATCCGATCTTCGACTGGTCGAAGGCCCTGTTCGACTGGTCAAAGAGCTCTGTTCGACTAGTCGAAGGTGGTCTTTGACTGGTTGTACGTGCCAAAATCCAAACTGATTCAGTTGCTGGACTTCGAGCCAAGAAACCTAGGGCTGGTCGAAGAACCTACTTTGACTAGTCGAACAGACCACTCGACTGGTCGAGGTGCAACAGAAAAATAGTTTTGCTTCAGTTTATACTAGGATTGGTCGAGAAAAACTTAGATTGGTCGAATCAAACCTTAGGCTTGTCGAATTATAAGCAATCACAAGTATAAAAATCCAAATTAAATAGTTTTTGAAGTGCTTAAACCTAAGGTCTTCCTAGGGTTTTTTATACCTGAGATGACTGAACTTCTTTGTCTTAAAGTAGATTAGAGACTTCAACTTTTCTGTGGAGCTTGATCTCCTACTAGAACTTCAGTTGATCTTGACTTCATTTTGAGCTTAACCTTCTACTAGAACTTGGACCAGGCTTGAACCTTAATCTTGAACCATACTTGAAGATCATTTAACAAGATATTTGACTAAACGGAATTTGACAACTAAAGTGTGTTTTAAACATTATAGCACTTACACATCTTAATCTGGATTGAAACAAATTACAAGAGAAAATAAAAATCCAAGCAAAAACATAGAGAACACTTGATTTATACATAGAAAATCCTTACAACGAAAAATCACGACGCAGAGCAACAATCAGTCTACCATTTAGAGAAGATTACGGGGATGGAAATATCTTACAACCAAAGCCCCAACTTTCTCTCTTGAAGGCTCTCAAAAAACACAAATAATAATAATAATGTAACTCTCTCTTAACTCGAACATAATTAACCCTAAAAACCACCCTTTCATGATGAAAATGTCAAAATACCCCTCCAAGAGTCACTTGAGCCTTATTAAGGTGTGGAACATGGATTATATGGGATCAGAAAAGTGAATAGACCGGATAGTGTTTGGTGTCATAATTTTAACAATTTGCTCTCACCTACTTGGGAAAAAAAAAAAGTTAGTGGTTCAGGGCAGCTTGCCTGAGCTGCATTGGAGGTGGGTTTAGGCCAAGCTAAATGGGCAGCGGGTAGGCTCGGACTAGAAAGGGGAGTGGTTAAGTAAATGTGCTGGGCTTAGGTTGAACCGTATTTCACCTGACCACCACCCCCACCCACCACCCCCCCCCCCCCCCCCCCCCCCAACATAGGTCATCAATGAGTAAAACTAGATGACTGGACACAAAACAAAATAAAGAAGAAAAATATTGATGAATCTTTTTATGTACGAATATATATAAACAGTAGGATAACTTGTGCGTAGTCTTTGTTACGTATCCACTCTTAAACCTGACTTGAGTCAGTTGAGCCTCACCTATATGCAATTAAATGGGTGGGGTTAGTGAATTTTAAGTGGGTCAGGTTGGAACAGAGAGATAATGGGGGTCCTGGGTCAGGTCGACGCAAGAATTCATGGCCTGAGTTGCGCTTGGCTGATCCCCAGGTCTGAACCTGACCCACTGCCATCCCTATTGCTTGGGCCGGTGATCACTTATTTTAAGTATGCAAGTTAGGATCAATTCGTATCCCCTCCCTATGGATTATGGATTAACCTAAAATGAAAAATATTTGGAAAAGTCATTCTTTCCCTTCATTCTTTATCGAAGATTCGATTAGTGATGTAGGAATAAATTCGATGCATCTTTATCCTGTCATGAGCAAAGCAGGCGAATATAAAAGGCAGGGATTCTTTTTAAGTGGACTGCCACACTTGATACACTTGCAAGATATTTGTGTTTTTTCTTTATATAAATTCTCCTCTATTTCATTTCTTCCTCATCACCACCAGTCGCACCATCGGAAGACAAATGTCAAAATCTCAAAGTGCCACACGGCAGGCTCTAGAAACACCACCGCCACGTGTTATCACGGTTGAAAGGCGGCCGGCAATGGAGAAGAGAAGGTTGGAAACCATCAACGAGGAGTGCGATGGGTACGGCTTCAAGGGAAAACCACCTTGCATGGAACCTTCTTTGGGAGATTTTGCAAACAAACGTGCTGCAACAGCTGCCCAGTGAGGAGAATGGTAGCGTTTGGATGATGGTCTAGAGTTTCGTTTATAAAAAGTTGTTTTCAGTTCACATAGTTGTATTTCTAACTTGTACAAGAAAATAACTGAAAAAGAAAAGAAAGAAAAATAAAAAATTTGTTGTGGTTTTAATATACTGTATGAATTTAGGCAAAGTTGTATTCCTGCTAATAATCCACTATTATATATGTTCACAATTTATCAACAACCCTGTGCACAGAAACCAATGTACATTTAGACAAAAATCATGAATAAATGAATTAGGTGTCTTTCAGTAAACATTTTGTCATTGACACTTTTTAATATTGGAAGACATGATAATTGTATTTAACTATAAACATGCATACCATATTTCAATGTGCCACATGTGCACCCATCCACATGTGCATCAATACTTAATAACTAAAAAATGCAGCACAATCTATCTATATGATAATCATAGCATTGGTAAGTAAAGGATCCAACTAGTCAGCAACAGCATATCAATGACCATTGATGCTCCTCAGGACATAGCTTTTTCCCAAATTCCAACAGGCTAAACCAATAGTCTTCGTGGAAATAGTTAGTTTTCCATTCGCACAGTTGCGTCTCTGAACTTTGCTAAGTTGACACGCAAATTGTATTCAGGGTAATTCACACGTCACCTCATATGCCAGCATAGCAGACGTCCAATATTCAAGCTATTCCAGGTAAGGGTACCAAACAAACCCATGAATCAGGTTGATCAGGTGGTTCAAAGTGAATCATAAAGTTGTAAGAAAATTGGACGAAAACTTTCTTCACTTTTATTTGTTTCTAACATCACGCAACACCTACCAAGTGGACCATCTTTTATCTTTGGGCGGTAACATTTATAGGGTAAGTTCTACCTGATGGATGGTTTAGATATTGCACATGTCCATAAGGCTAGCTTACATGATGGCATGTCTTGGCTGAGTTGTACACTTTTGTGGTCGTTCCAAAGCTGACCTTTTGTACTTTGTAAAAAAGAAAAGAAAAAATAATAATAATAATAATAATAATAATAATATAATTTTCCTATTTCTAAATTATGAATTACAATTTATTTATTTATTTACACTCACACTTACCTATATCCACACTCACAGGTACTACTATTGGAGCACGAAAATATGAAAATTTTGCTTAAGATAGCCTTGTTGTGTGACTGCACCATAGAGATGAGTTGTGTGGCCGTGTAATAAATAAAGGGAACTATTGGAGGAGTGGCAATAGGCTGTCTGCCCAGTATGGACAGAAGCCTGTTGCGCACCTGCGCAACAAGAACATGATGTGCAATTGCGCTACAACACTTGGTTGTGCAGATTTGGTAGTTCACACATGTGGAGGCCTATAAATACCCTTTTCCTCTCTCATTTAAGGCATTAGCAAGTAAGGATCATCAAAGAAATTAGAGAAATCTTGAAGAGTCTTCAGATCCGAGAGTTGCGGCATTTAGGTATTCCGCAGTGCACCACAGGAGGAGGGAAGGAAGAAGATATGTGGAGTAGATGACCTCCTTATTGTGCGACCGCGCAACATGGACTGTTTGCATGATCGTGCAACATGAGTTTTGGGCAAGCCATATGCTATGCATCTTTGCAGATTAGTCTGGGATTCATTCTCCTAAGCACATATTCTATGCATATCGGCTAAAGTAAGTGTTTCAAACCCGCACAACTCTTCTGTCATTACGACGGATGCCATACAAGTTCAAATGCTGCCAAAATTATTATTAAACTATCACTCAAGGTTTTGGAATGAAGCATATGGCCATGTTTCCTAAGGGTGGCAATTGTATATGATGTCTAAAATCTGTCTCTAATCGAGTCGATCGATGGGATTGATAGACCACTCAATCCCATCGAGAAAATCATGATATTTGGCCTTTACTCCTTGGAAAATTTTTAGGTCCAAATCAATATGATCGAAGGTGGCTTCGACTCTATTGATGGACGTCGATGGCACTCGATATGATCAAAGCTCCTATCGACCGACTTGCATAATTTTGTAGAATTATCAGTTTTGTTTCCCTTTTCATTTTTAACATATTAAAAGGTTTGTAATCGGGGATTGGGGAGAGAAGAACGTGCTTAGGGCTTTTATGGAGCAAAGGGAGTTCAAAGCTAGGGTTTTTGTGGCATTTATGGTATATTCTCGATAAATAAGCTCTTCCATTTCTTGTAAACATTCATTTCATAGTTGATTCATTGTCACTTTTTGCCATGGTTTTTTCCCGTCAAGGTTTTTCCACGTTAAACCTTGTGTTCTGTTTGTGCTTGGTTTGATTGATCTTTTATTATTTGATTATAACTTGGGGTTGCTTCCGTGCGTCCCCCCAACAAGTGTTATCAGAGATAACATTGGGGTTTTTCTTGAGTTTATTGAATCTGAAAATATGTCTTCTAAGGGATCTAATATTAAATATAAAACAGAGAAGTTTACTAGAAGAAATAACTTTGAACTATAAAAGATTAAGATGAGAGGCTTCCTTGTTCAGTAAGGATTACAACAAGCTCTCCTTGGCAAGGCGAAGCGTCCAACATCTTTTTCAAATGAAGAGTGGGATGAACTAGATGAGAGGGTTGTAATCTCTATACAATTGTGTCCAGTAGAAAATATCGTATATAATGTCCTGGATCAAAAGACTATCGCAGGGGTATTGATGAAACTGGATAGTTTGTACATGAAGAAATCCCTGACAGTTGTTTATATCTTAAGAAAGAGTTCTACAATCTTAAGATAATAGAGGGATTTGATATCAGTGAACACATGAGCACGTTCAACGAATTACTCTATAAACTGACGAATGCAGAGGTTAAGATCGGAGATGAAGATTAAGCCTTAATTCTGCTGAATTTTCTTCTACCATCTTATGAGAATCTCGTAGACACTCTGATCCATGATAGGGATACTATCAATGTTGAAACTATCATCTCAACTCAACATGAGAAGCGGTTGAGAAGGAAAAATAGCAGCAAGGGTACCTCTACAGATGTGTTGGTCGTCAAGGGAAGGAATTCTAAATGAGAGAAGGATAATTCTCGATCGTGATCTAAATCAAAAGGGAAGGGCAAGATGAAGTGTTGGAATTGTGAGATGATATGACATATGAAGAAAGACTACAAGAACCCTAAAGCTCAAAATGGAGAAAGAAAAATGAGAATGTGTTAAAAGAGGCCAACACAACTCAATCATGCGAGTAAGTGGATGTTGGTGATGTCTTGACCACATCCAAATTTTGTTACCTCAGTAACGACTGAATTTTAGATTCAGGGGCCTCATATCATATAACTTCTCACTGAGATTATTTTACCAGTTATAGTGAGAACGATGATTGACAAATTTTTATGGGCAATGATATTGCCTGTAAGGTGATTGATATTAGTTCAGTGTACATCAGGATGTTCGATGGAGTGAAGTATATCTTGATGGCTGTGAAACATGTTCCTAACCTCTGGAAGAATCTAATCTCTCTTGAGGCTCTTAAGGCACTTAGTTGCAAATTCATTGGTTATGATAGGATCATTAAGTTTCGAAAAGGGGCACTCGTAGTAATGAATGTGCAGTGGATAACAATCTTTACAAGTTAATCAGAAATATCATATTGGGTGGAGCTGTAACATCTATACCGGAGTCCATATCGGCACATTTATGGCACATGCATCTGAGCCACGTGAGCGACTTGAGTATGAATGTACTTTTTTATCGTAGTTTTATTCATATTTTTAAAAGCATTGATTTTCATATATGTGAATATTGTATATATGGTAAACAATCTCAGTTAAATTTTAAAATTGGAAAGCATATATGTAAGAGTGTGCTAGAATATGTTCATTCAGATGTATGGGACCCGTTGCTCGTTGTTTTTGCTGGGGGTTATCATTTTTTGTGTCATTCATAGATGACTACTATAGGAAAGTATGGATTTATTTCTTAAAAAATAAATCATATGTATTCGTCACATTCAAGGTGTGGAAGGAAATGGGTGAGAATGAGACATGGCAAAAATTGAAGGTTACATGGACAAACAATAGAGATGAATTCACTTCAAATGAACTCAACTAGTTTTGTAAAGATGAAAGGATTATAAGGCATAATATAGTGAAACACACACCTGAATAGAATGGTGGAGCAAAAATGTATGAATTGGACTCTCTGGAGAGAGCCCGAAGCATGTTGAACAACACTAGATTAGGAAGGAGTTATGGACTGCGGTCATGAATACAGCTTGTTATCTGATGAATAGGTCCCCATCTATAATGATAAACTGCAAGATTCCTTAAGACATATGGAGTGGTCATGATCTTGACTACTCAAGGTTGCATGTATTTAGTTGTAATGCTTATTCTCATGTGCCGTCAGTTGAGATAGATAAGTTAGACTAAAGGGCTAAGAAGTATATTTTTTGGGCTATAGTGATGATGTGAAAGGGTATCAGGTATACGACTACATCACACGGAAGATCATATTAGTCAGCATATCAGGTTTGTTAAAGATTTCTTCTTCCGCAAGGATACATGCAAGGAACTGGAGAAATCAATGGTTAATGATGTCAAGATTGAAAAAGAAGATAACGAGCAGATCCTGAGTTGTAGGCAAAGATATAGGAGCAGGTGAATCAGCCACCACTTAGAAGAAATCTGCTGAGAGATTGCAGATTGTCAGCCAGATACAGGGATGACTCGAATATCACATTCACCCTCACTACGGATGGGGGATTTGTCTACCTTTCAAGAAGCATTAGATGATTCTAATGCTGAGAAGTGGATGACGACCATGCATAATGAGTAACTCTTTATATAAGAATGAGACATAAGAGCTAGTGGAGCTTCTAATGGAGCAAAAATCGATTGGTTGTAAATGAATTTACTAGAAAAAGTAGGATAGACATAAGGCGGGATTTATCGTGAAAGGGTATATGCAAGAGGGTGTCAACTTTAGCGAGATTTTCATTGCTGTAGTTAAGCAGGTGTCTATCAGATTTGTATTGGCACTGGTTGCCCAATACAACCTGTAATTAGAACAGATGGATGTGAAGACTGTTTTCCTACATAGAGAGTAAGATGAATATATTTATATGAGGTAACTAGAATGTTCGAAGTAAAAGGAGTTGAGAATAAAGTTTGCAAGTTGAGGAGGTCATTATACAACTTGAAATAGTCACCTAGACAGTGATACAAAATGTTTGATATTTTCATGATGGGTCAGCGATTTACTAGGAGTGATTATAATCATTATGTTTATTACAAGACACCGAATGATGGATAATTCATTGTACTAGTAATGTATGTAGATGACATGTTTATTGCCAGTTATAACATGTCTGAGATTGATACGTAAAATAATTAGCTGTCAAGAACACTTGAATGAAAGATTTGGGGGCAGCAAAGAAGATTCTTGGCATAGGTATTCAAAGACACAAGCAGATGAACAGGCTATGAATATCAATGGCTGAATACCTTGAGAAGGTATTGGTATAAAGTTCAGTATGGACAAAGTGAAACCGGTTAGCACACTCAATGCTGCTCATTTCAAACTTTCTTTTGAATAATGTCCTACTACAGATGAAGAAAAGAATTGATATTTCGTGTCTTTTTCGAGCGTTTTTGGCAGTTTGATGTATGCCATAGTCTCTATAAGACTGATATTTTACATGCAGTGAGTATTGTGAGTAGATAAGTGGTTAACCCTGGTAAGCAACATTGGAAGGCAGTGAAATGGTCAGTTTGATATATTTGAGGTATATTAAACTACGTCTTTACATTAAAAAAATCAGAGGACAAGTTGATATGTTATGTGGATGCCAATTATGTAGGAAATATGTATAACAAAAGATCAACTTTTAGTTACTTGTTTGCGTAGCAAATGGTGCGATCACTTGGACGTCAAAGCTTCACTTTGTAGTGGCTTTTTCCACAACCGAAGTTGAATATATGGCGGTGATGGAGGCGTTCAAAGAATGTATTTAGTTGAGAAGGATGATAAATCAATTTGGGTTTCAGTAGGAAGCCGTGTAAGTTAACTGTGACAGTGAAAGAGTGATTAATTTGGAAAACAACTGTTTATTACTCTTGTACTAAACATATTGATGTTTGTCATCATTTTATCCGACAAATGCTTGAGGAAGGCAGAGTGACTCTTGAGAAGATCTACACAAACATCAATTCAGTGGACATGCATACAAAGGTAGTTCCTATAGAGAAGTTCAAATTCTATGTGACTTCTCTGCACTTGGCAAAGGCTTCACGAAGGCAGAGTATGCACATGAAGCAATGACGATGGTATAACTATGATGGAGGCAATTAAAGATGGAGCTTAGAGCTATGGTTTGTGAAGATTAAAGACATGATGGAGACTATTGTCTAATGTCTTAAATCTGTTTGCAACTGGGTCTGTTGATGGGATCGACAAACCACTCGATCTCATCAAGAAAATCTCAAAATTTTGCCTTTGCTCACTTGACATTTTTTAGTTCAAAATCGATATGATTGACGGTGGCTTCCTTCCTATCAAAAGACATCGATGGCACTCAATATGATCGAAGCTCCCATTAACTGACTTGAGCAGTTTTATAGAATTGCGGGTTTTGTTTCCTTTCTTTGTTTTTAATCTATTAAAGGATTTGTAATCAGGGATTAGAGAGAGAAGAACATGCTTAGGGCTTTTAGGGAGTAAAGGGAGTTTAAAGCTAGGGTTTTTATGGTATTTGAGATGTATTCTCGATCGGTAAGTTCTTCCATCTCATTCGTTGTCACTTCGTGCCGTGGTTTTTTCTAGTGAGGATTTTTCCATGTAAAACCTTGTGTTCTGTTTGTGCTTGGTTTGATTAATTTCTTATTGTTTGATTATTACTCAAGGATGCTTCCGTGCATCCCCCAACAGTAACAGGCTAAGTAGCCCACTAGCTCCCATGAACCTAACCCGACATTCAATAAGGTTTGAACCGCTACCATGACCCAATCCTTTTTTTGGCTGGATAGATCAGGAGAATTCAAGGGAAGTGTGTACCCCTTGATCGGATAGATTATGAGAATTTAAATGTGTAATAGGGATTTTATCAACTTTCAGAGCACGACGGGTCAGGCCATGCCCAGCCAATTATTTTTGGGCTTGGACTTGGGCCTTTATACTAAGGCCATGCAAGGGCTCATGCTAGGCCTGGGCCTTGCCTGTCCTGCCCAAACCAGCCCATTGCAACCCCTAAATTGCATCCTCCCATAGGCTAAGAACCGAAAATGAAAGGAAACCTTTGTAACCCTAAGCATTGTTGGGGCCACCGATGTCTTTGTGTTATATACACTCCGTCCACTGGCTGTGCAAGCAAATGTTAGGAAGTTATCTCCGAAAATAGGCAAAATCAAAACTCCAGTAGGTAACACCAAAAGAAACAGTGAGGATTGAACACCAACTGTAGGAACCTTCTTGAGGCCACATAAGGTTTAAATCAGGTTGATATTTGTGTTTTCCCTTCATCCTAGTATGAATCCCCTTATGAACGGATTGGATGACATATAAACATCATGCTGGACCCCAGGAACATTTCAATAGTGGACGTTTCCATCCCTACTACTATTTTGTATGGTGTAGCCTACTTTGAGTTTTGGATGTGCCTCACCTTTGGACTCATGTCCTAAACTCAGCTGGGAAACGGATGAACAAGTAGATATCCTATAGACACAATCTTCACCTCCACTGAGCTTAGGGCTATAGGGAATTCTTGTAACCTATGGTTACAATGCATGCCACGTCGAGAAAAATAGGGCAATTGAACCATGTGTGAGATTAAAAATGGTCCCACTTTGTGCAAGGTCGAGGCTTACGAACTAGAAGCGATGGGCAAAAGTTTGAGTTACCTTGAAGCTCTAAAGTTCTTCATGATCCACCCAAAATCATCTAGCACTATTGGGCTTAGTACTTGCCTAGTGGACCTAATCCAGAAAATGCTTGGTTACTTAGCTTGCTTGTTGAGCTGGGCTTGGACCTTGTTCCGTAGCTTATGGTGTTAGCCCAATCATATTTTAGCCTTAGTTCATTCCCAGTTGCAGCCCTACTTAGACTGCCTATAACACTCAGTGAGTCAAAGCTTAATGACACAACCTTTAAAAAAAAAAAAAAAAACACACGCACACTCACACCATAGTGGGATTTCACCACCTATGGATACTCGAACCCCAGACCGGGTGTTGAAACTCCCGAGTGTCTACCTTTCTAACAAACCACGAACCAATTGGTTTTTGGAGAGTCGACTTTTCAGCAACTGTGCTTGGGTTGGGTTTCCAAACAGACCGTTTTGATGTTGTACCCAAATGAGCCCTTAGCTTATGAAATGATGGACCCTGAGAAACTGGCCCATCCCAACTTTGGAAATTTAAAATAAAATAATAATAATAAATAAATAAATAAAAGAAGCAAAGGTGACCTTATGTTTTATCTCAACTTTCATAGGTCTGAGATCTCAAAGAGTAACTAATAAACATCCCTATTGTACACAATTTGTACATATGAATCCATTGTTTGTTCAACACCTCGCTCTGATTGGAGCCCTCTGAATAAATGGAATAAATAATCAAATAAGACCTAGGACGTAGAGTCAGTACGAGTAAGGAGGACCATCCATAATCCTGGCAGACGGACCCCAACAGAAGTGGCATTACAACAAAGTAGGGCTTAGCCGACTGATAGTCTTATCCTTTGCCCGCAGCCTATTTTAACGGATGTGGGCAAAGGATCCCTTTATATTAAAAAGAAAAAAAACAACCTTAGCCATTTGCTTGTCGCTCGCTCCCCCTCCCTGCCTCTCCCTCTCCCTCTCCCTCTCCACTGCCTCACGCTCTCCTTCCCTCTCCCTCTCGCACGCTCTCTCCTCTCTCTTCTCTCTCTCTCTCTCTCTCCTCTCTCTCTCCTTCTCTCCTCCCTTCTCTCCCTCTCCCTCTCCCTCTCTCTCTCTCCCTCTCCCCTCCTCTCACGTGCTTTCCTCTCCATCTCCCTCCTCTCTGCCTCTGCACCCTCTCCCTCTCCCTCTCCCTCCCCTCTCCACTTGCTCTCCTCTCACTCTTTGAAGTTTCAAGTGTTGCTATATAAACGAATATAGACGAATCCTCTCACACGAATATTCTCCCTATTGGCCTTCTCTCTCACACGAATCCTCTCTCCACTATCGTTCCTTCATCTCCATGCACGACGGAGATCGGAGGAGTTGGTAAAAAAAAAACCTAGCTCAATTCGCTCGCTTTCTATGAGATCTTGATCTTCCTTCGATTCCATCATAAGCAGATGATTTTAAAGGTAACCTAGTTTATTTTCCCCTAGAATAGCAAAAAGTGAGTTTGGTCCGGTCCCATCCACTATTGGTCCATTAGATCAGCAGTTTGGATTATCTACATGAACCCCACTTCTCCAAAATCAATGGTCATAGTATTACTCTAGAAAAAAGTTATATTTTTGTTTTGTTTTTTGTCTATTTTTTGACTTAGACCTTGAATCTTTTCTTTTTTGTTTTTGTGTGTGTATGTAGTGTTTCTAATTGTCTTACAAACTCCCTGCTTTATCTTCAAACAGATGACACTGGCACACTTCCTCTTCTCTGCCATTATTATATTATGTCAAGGTAAATTCAAGTCGGATCTGTGTTTTACATGTCATAACCACTCAGAACACAATGAATGGTGATTTGGAGTGTGAGCTAATTTTAACTGCTAACTAGTGCTGATGCCTTTTACTACTACACAGCTCACCAAAGATTGACAGAAGAAACCAGTCCCTTGGAAATAATGGCAATCATTGGCAACAAGTAAATCATTGACATTAACCAAGGTATGTTAGCTATTTAGACTGGTAAAAAAAAAAAAAAAAAAACTAGGATACATGTGGGTCACCTTTTCTTTTCTTTTCTTTTCTTTTTTTCTTTTTTTTTTTAAACTTTTTGATAAAAAGATTTTCCCTATGGCTACGGATTTAACCGTAGCAAAGTTTTAAAGAGCTACAGTACCAATGGCTACGGTCGTACTGAGGGCTAGTCATCTTTAGCTACGGATTTTATCCGTAGCTTTTTACAGTGTAACGGCGGCCAGCACAACTGTCAGTAATCCTGACCGCCAGTAAAGCCTTTACCGACTGAGGCTTTACCGGCTGTTAGCTGACTGCGAGCAAAGGATTTGCCGACGGTTTTCTGGGCCTTTGGCGATGGTTTTGACCGCCGGTAAAAGCCAGTTTTCTTGTAGTGTGGGATACATCTTATAATTTGCAACATCCACACACCACATGGAAAAGTTCTATAGCCATTGAATTATTCAAAAATTCTACCGATATAGGTGTCAAGAAAGGGCTATTTTGAAGTGGAAAACAAAATTCGATGGCTGAAAACTGCCTGATAGTTTTCACCAGTCTGAATAAGAAGTCAGATAAAAGTCCTGGCGGAGAAATAATCTGGCTGTTTAGAACTGTCTATATGCCTCAACGGTCTAGAGGTAACCATTGAATGAGTTTCTTGGCAGGGATCAAATTCGACAATCCAAAGCTATCATTCTAGGCTAAATATTCGACTCTGGGCTGTAATTTTTTAACAGTCAATAACCCTGAGCCATAGAATTTTGCTTGTCTATTGAAAAAAGAAAAAAAAACAGCTTAATTTCATTGAATTTAGACAATCAGGGCTATGGTTATACTCTGTGCACCTAATAAATACATTTTATATTATCTAAAATCACCATAATCCATCATACACGTAACAAATACATTTTCTACCTTCTAAAATCACTATAATCCACAATTTTTCATTTTCAAATATAATATAATATAATATAATTAAAGTATATTCAAATTTTAAAAGTTTCTTTTTCGTACATGGACATTCATAAATAACACAAACTCATACATTAAACTTAAAGTAAATGCTCCAATAAAACAACTTAAACAATTAAATACATACTATGATAAATACAAGCTATGAAAGAATATACAATTGCAAATCATTCATCGCATATGCTCACTTTGGCACTTATCTTTAAAAGACGATTTGTCATGTACTGCTCGATTACTCTTTGTGACGTAATGCGTTAAGCATTCAAATTTTGAAGGTTCCTTTTTCTCCTTAGGACATTCAGATATGACACTAATTCATTCATTTAATGTAAAGCGAAGGGTCTAACATTGAGAATGCTCAAGTAATTACAATTTGGTTAGTTTCGTAAATTAATTAATGCAATTCAATCCAAACATACACCCAAATGTAACCGAAAATACAGACAATTTCACTTGATGAATAGTAGAAAAACACTTCCAACATTTTACAGTTGGAGCATCAAGATCCCCAAGAATACCTTTCATCCCAGTCAAATATTCTACAAAAGGAAAATTCCAAGTAAATGATATTTTATGAACACAACATTTCAACGGAAAAAATAGAAAGACGAAATCATATGCACTTTTGCAATTACCTTGAGCAGGAGTCGGATTGAAATTGAGTCCTTGGTTGTCATTCAGTCCAGACCATCACCGGGGTCTCACCAAAATCAATTATCCCAAGTGCTGGCTCCCCCAGATTTCCCCTCTAAGCTAATGCGGGCCTCATCAAAGTTTCTTAAGCAATTCAGCAACACTAACCTATGTCGCTTCGAGGCTTACGACTAAATACTTAGCTTGAATCTTCTCGACCGTGGCATTGATCTCCTTATACTCTTTGCACAAAGTCGATGAATTCGCGAAGTGTGAGTACTTTGGCTGAGATTGTTTCATCTAAGTGAGAAAATTCTTGGTAACGATGAATAAAAATGCAAGTCTCTCAACCGACACTATGGAAATAACCTCTATGAATCCTAAACGTATAATAGCTTGTAATTCATTCTTGAGTTACTGAAGTTTTAGGAAAGGAAAATGAGACTCAACCATGGAAAATCATTGCTAAGAGCTTGACCGAGAGAGGAGAGTGTGGCTTCAATGAGGGACGCTTGTTTGGAATTGGACGAGGTGTCGTTACTATCTCAATCTTTAGGTGTGGAAGCATATGGTGGCTTCGAATGGGTAGCAACTCTGGATATGGTAAAAGTAGTTGAGTTCGTCATCGGGAACCTCACTATCTCTCTCGGCTAGAGGTAGTTGTTTCTGGCAGATCAGCTGGTTGAGTTGGTTCTTCTTCTTTCTCGTTCACAATCAATAGATGTTCAACAGCTATGATGAAAGTAGATTGTTCAGTAAGACCCAAGGATGGTACAAAACAGCTGATCGATATAAGAGTAGAATGAGAAGACATGTCTTTTCAAGGATTCTATGCTGTTAACAAAATGGGCTCATCATTTTCCTAATTGGGAATGGTCAATATCATCCCATAATGAAAGGAAACATGCTGCAAGTTCTCTCAGTTTTGTTCTAAATAAGAAAATATTAGAAGAGGTGTAGAATGTGAAATAAATAAATAAATAATGAAGGAAGAAAATGTCTACCTAGGTCAGAATGAACAACAAAGATGAGTATCAGTTGATCATTGATTGAATTTTGGTTGGGTTATTAATAGCCACCACGAGAGGACGAGTATAAAGAGGAAAATGTGGTTGACTAGGTATGTAAGGTTTGAGATAATGATAAAGAGAAATGTTGGGATCGTTCAATCTTTTCTTATCATTCTCCCATTTATTCTAAGCTTGATTGAAACTGGCTTCTGCATCTCCCTTATGAGCCTGATCCATTTCTCGGTGGTATTCCTGGCCAATACTTAGTTTATAATATTTTTTAAAGGCATAGACAACATTAGTTGTGGGAGAAATACCTGAAGTTTTCCATATGGCTCGGCCACCCCAAGCCATCGTAGAGGAACTTTTTGGTATAGTTGGAGCAATACGAAGTTTAGGAATGAGATCTAAAAAGGACCAAGGTCCAAAATTCTCCTAATAACTTGAGGAGTTGTAGAAGATGGAGCAGGTTGAGTTGGTTGTTTCATCTTGGAAGGACTAGTAGTCGAGACTTTTTGGCGTTTATGCTTAGGATATGATGGATTGGCCACTCTTATTGTTGTTAATGAAGGAGAGATGGTCCAGGTAGTTGATGTTCTCTATGATTGCATTATCCTTTGGGTTGGAGACGCGGCCAGCTTTGATGCAGTTTTCTTTTTATTCCCTTTGGTCATTGGTTTCTTTTTCTCGGCATGAGCTTCTCTTTTCCAGTTGCAAAAGAGAAAAGTCGGGTGATGATGAAGTCACTAGGTTTAAAAACTAATTTATTGTAGCAATTCTGCCACCAATCATGAAAAGTGATCATTTGGAAGGGACAACTTTAAAAGACAGGCAATTCAAAGGTAATACTGATCATCTGGAAATTGTTGTTAAGGGTTTGATAAATGATGACCAATTCCACAATCGAGAGCTAATGAGAAGGTTGATTGGTAGTTTTATGAGTGAAAGGGTAAGGAATGCATTGAGCCAAGCCAAATAGATGGGCAAGAAGATTGGGACAGTATTGCTTGATCCCTGCTTTAACATTGACACTATTTCTATGGTGCCACCATAGGTAAAGTCTTACAAATGAGATACCTTTCTCAGGTCCTATCTTTGTTCTCGATTGTGTCAACGTCGGCCAGTTTAAAGTCCTTTTTGGTCAACCAGGCTGGATCGATTTCTTTATTCTGGAAAGGATAGAAAGAACGGTTGGGTTTATTGGTATGTAGGGAGAAGAAGAAGTTCATACATTTCGCAAATGCACAAATCATCCTGCGATAAAGGATATTGCACTGAATGAAAGGATAATGGAGATTGGAAGGATTAGTAGGGTTATAAATAAAATAATAAAAATATTCAGAAAGCCAAATTTGGAGAAGACATAGAGATCCTCCGATGTGGTAAAAACCTTTGGTTGTTGCTTCATATATGTTATGATAACAATGGCCGAGTGAAAACGGAGCAAGAGCTAGTTGTCATCCTTTACCTATCACCTTGGCCAGATGAGCATACTATTTCGTAATTTGTACGATATTCATGTAGAGTAAATAATGGCAATTCCAAATCAATATGAATGTTGTGTGTTCCTGATTATTGACTTTAGCGTGATTCTTGTGTTGAATAAGTATGAAGTTGGAGTAAGCTCTTCCATTTTTTTCTGAAAGGACGAAGTAGTGATTATTATCATTGCCAAAACTTGGGTAGACTGCTTCACCAAAAGGAAGAAGATAGGTAAAAGAACAAACATTCTAGATTGTTAGTGTAACAACCCGTTTTTCAAATTCAATGGTGGGAACTCCTCCCACAATTTCACTTAGTGTGGCCTACTTTAGCGTTGGATCAAACTTCTTTTTAGGCTCGTGACCTAATATGGGCAAGCAAAACAAATAAACAGAATGGATTTCCTGTAACACCACTATATGGCCCATTGTGTTAAAAAAAAAAAAACAAATAACGAGTGACATGTGGATGCATGTCATTGTGAAACCATCTTCTTGAGCTTCTCTCTCCTCTTCCATTTTCTCCATTCACAACAAAAGGCTCCCAGACCCATATGTTACCTCCAACCCATCGAGAAAGTGAGCCTAAGGTCCTAATCCGAACTGTTCATTCGGTGGGTCTTGTCATTTAACTCATCCTTAAAAAAAAAGAAAAGAAAAGAAAAGAACAACAAACACACACATACATATAACGTGCGACATGCGTCACTACAAAAATGAAACCCCAATTCTCCCATTTTCTTCACTCGATAGCAGGATAAATCCCCACCAAAATCTATCCAAATCATTCATCTTGTAATTTTATTTTATTTTTTTTTAAAAAAAAAAGGAAAATCAACAACGTGTGTTGTTAACACATGCCGCCTAGAAACAACAAACCTTCGAAACCATTGGCAAATCTCCATTAAAGCCTTAATCTCTCACCTCCCAAGATTTCCTATATCAAACTTCATCATCTTGAAGAAGTGAAATCGCCAGAAAACCATCGATCAACAAGTCGCTATTAGAGGAGGTACCATCGTCCTTGGCAAAACCGCCAACCATTGCATTGTGTTATAGCCGTATCTGAACATAGGCCACACATCAGAAAACCATTTTCACGTGAGTAATAATGGGGCACACACTAGCTTCTAAGTCGACCTTTCATAGTGCATATGGTTGAATCTGATCCATATCAACTCTCGCTAACCGATCTACATATCCATGAATTTGATCCAGTAAGATCAACACCTATCAAGACAATACTCGATCCAACTCGAGGTTATTACATCGTGCCTGTTGGGATTTGTGTTGTGGAATCACACAGATATGGATCTAGGATAGCAATCCAAGAGCACCAAGCAATCACTAGAGAACACAAAGATTTAATGTGGAAAACCCTTGCAAAAAAAAAACCACGGCACAAAGCGACAGATCTTCACTATGAAAATACAAATTACAAAGAGAGAGGACTTACCCGATTTGAACAACCTCGAATCTCACCCTTGCTACACCCTTTGATAACCCTAGAACCCTTTTAGAAACCTTTGGAATACCTTTAAGAAACCTTAGAATACCTTAGAATAGCCCTGGGGACTCCTATTTATAGATGAGGAAATCCCACTTATGCACCTCCTTAGAAACCGCCTCAAATTTACACAGTCCACACGTAGTCTGCATAACCTTCGACTAGTTGAGCCAGGGTTTCGACTGGTCGAGCCTATCCCTCGAGTGGTCGAAGACCACGAGAATTTTAGAAATATTGTTGCTAGCTTCGTGTCGAACTTACGTCGACCAGTTAAAGGGACCTTCGACTGGTCGAGCCAGTCCCTCGACTGGTCGAGCTTCTTGGTGAACCAAGATTTAAGACATCTATTTTACAACGGTGTCGAGACTGTAGGAGTTGTGCATTTTCTAAAACCGTCGCCCAAGACTTCATAGTCCTTTCGGTGTAGTGATCTCATTAGGTAGGTGATCTAATCCATGCCGAGCTTTTTACGTTAATACCTCACATGTTGAGTTAATGTTTGGATTGCGGATTGCCATAAATATACATGGTGACACTTCCATTCTTATTTCATCCATTTATAGAATATTGTGTATGGTGTTTATTTTATTTTATTTATTTGAATGCATATGTGATGATTTGTATAGTTAAAACACCACACACATTATCCTTGATTTTATATATCCAGCACTATATACATATAGACTATATGCTTTTCTTGGTGATCACATGACATTGTGAATGTTGTACCTGTTGATCTCGATTTGGATATGCATAGTAACATATATATATATATATATATATATATCTATATATATATATATATATATATATATATATATATATAGGATATTTTGCTATGCGCATTGTTAGGCACCATACCCATTAGTTTTGGTATAAACATATGCATATTTGATTCTCTTATTACATGTGTTGTTAATGTGTACATGCTGACTTTTTTGACCTTGTATGAAAAATACTGTTAGAAGTAAATCTGTCATTCTTTTGAATCAATTGCATTGTTAGAATGTTCATCAAACGGTTATCAACTTACAATTATAATGTCATGATCCCATTGTTATATTTATTGTAATATAAGTAATGATTGTAAAATGTGGCATGTTAAGTACATGGGAGAATATATAGATTAATGGATTGCATGTGGATTAATCATCTCTGATATAGCAGGTGCTCTGCCTGGGGTCATTCTCAAAAGATCATCACATGTGCGCTGCCCTGGGTAATTCTCTAAAAATACACACACAGGTGCTCTGTCTTGCGTTACTCTCAAAAGATCGACATGGGTGGTCTGCCTTGGGTAATTCCATAAAAGGTATACACAGTGCTCTGTCCTTGGCTAATTCCTAAAAGATATCACATGGTGCTCTGCCCAGTGTCGTTCCCTAAAAGATATCACATTGTGCTCTGCCTAGGGTCATTCCCTAAAAGATCATTAATGTTAGATATATTGTTAAGTTTAATTGCAAAGGAGTATATTTTTTATTCAACTATTTATGGAATCATTTTCTTTAATTTTGAAATATTTTTATGAATATTTATTATCTCCTTAAATTTTGATTTTTAAATTATTATTATGAAATTGTGTTATGGTACTAACGTACAATTTTCGGTTGGGATGTAAGTGATCCTATTGAATTATTGTACTCAGGGTGTTTAAACTATTTCAGGTACTGGGTATGAATACTTTGAAGAGGCAGGCTATTATTGTGAGCCAAAGTCAGACTCAGTCTTAGGGATTTCTTTTTATTTTAATTTTAGTTTAAACTTGATGAATTATGTATTTCCTTTTACTCAATTTTGTTTTATTGAAAGAATGATGCATTAAAGTCGAGTTGATCTTATTTAGTTATTTTGGCATGGTGATATGTGATTTTTATTTATGCTTAGTTGATGTAAATGATGTCATGATAAAACTTGGTATATTGAGAATGAAAATACTTATATAGACTTAAAAAAAAGTGAATCTTGTACCTCACGGGCTTTGGATTCGGGTGATGAATTCGTAGATGTCGGCATATTTCCTTATATCGCCATGTTGCTGGACTACACAATTGTACCATTCTACCCATCTTTTCATTGGTCTAGGGTAGGATCTTGTAGCTTTGAAGGCATTGTAGGATCTAGAAAGATGGATTAATTAATAGTTTTTTATTTGGATGGCCTGGGAAGAAATGATCCATTGTTGAGATTTCATGGCAAGTAATTTCGGGATGGAAGGCTAATCTGAGTGAACAGAATGTTCTATTTTGACTAATAGGGGTGTCAAGAAAGATTGTCCATTTCTCTGATGAAATCTTTCTAATGGAAGGTCAGAAGAGAAGAAGATGACGAAGAAAGCATGTCAGTGATAGAAATTTTAAGAAGAAGAAGAAAAAGGTGGTCAGAGAGCAATAAGGCGTAGTTGAATAGTTGAAAGTCCTTTCGTACATAAGGCAATGTACAACCAATTTTTGCCGAGGATGAACCCTACCTTCTAATAATTGTCTAATTATCTTGAATAGCTTACAAGTAATTGCATATGTGATTGGTCTTCCCAGATTTTGTTCATATATGGTCAAATTTAATGTATTTTCTTATCTTGAAGCTTGGAGTCAAAGTTATCAATTCAGTTGAAATCAAGCCGCACTGAGAGTTCTGACACGTCCACACATATCATACGTCATCAAATTTTAAAAACCAGAGGAAACATAAGGACCATGTGTCACTTGGTTTTAACTCAGTTGCTTTCTCATCCAACTGAATCCGTGAACTGGCCTTGAGTGCAGTCTCATCACATTCTTTCTATCAAAAGGAAAAATAGTTGCTTTGATAATATGATTGAGACTCATTGGCTTGTTAGTACACCCTGATCCATAGCTCAAGTGGTAGACTGAGTGAAAGACACCTCGTTTCAACACTGAGGTCTTGGTATTGATCCCTAGTGAGGGTAGCTAATAGTAAAGTGTGAACTGTCAGCAGGGTGTGCTAACACGCAAAAAAAAAAAAAAAAAAAAAAAAAAAAAAAAAAAAAAAAAAATGCTTGCTGTAGTTAGGATGGATTCTTTTTGTAGATAATTATATGTAAGAGATTTCTACGTAATCTATCTAAGAGATTCCCCCGACTAAATGTTTGCATGTTATTCATTGTTTAAATAAAATTCAAGCAGTGTTCTCCTCCTGTTGTGTGTGTATATATATATTATATATATATATATATATATATATATATATATATAGTGTACTCTTCCTTGGCCCCCATTGATCACTGGGATGCATGAACCATCATCTATGCCTTTTGAAGGTGTTTACATCCCATGCCAACAATTACAAAACACATGTGGACCTGGATATATGTGTGGCCTATTCAATTGAATTGATCTAGACCATTTGATCATTAGAAGCCCCTCGGTGGGATATATAGTTGATCTAACCATGCCAAGGCAGTGGAAGTATGACTTAATACTAGAATATCTCCTATGATGAGTGCCCAGGTGATTCAGTTCACGAATAATGGACAATTTTGGATGAATATCATCACACAGAACTTGATCGAGTGATATCTTCTCCTTCTGTGGTCATATTGACCTTAAATTTGTCTGGATACTGTGCATCGTAATCTATCAGATGAATGGATTGGATCTGATGTTTTGATGTCATATCTAGTTTGGTTGCAATAGGAACCGTTAATCTTGTTTTTAATGGATCTCAACTGTTTGAGATCCTATCGGGCTGAAAATTTACCCCTAGCCCCATATTGACATGATGAACGCATTTAATGGCTCTGTTTACAAAAGTTGTCTCTTATTTGTTAAAATTAATTTCATTTTTATTATAGATTATCATGCCAATGAAACAATGTTTGCACAAAGAAATGTCTTGATGAAAGTCTCTCTCACTTTCTATATATTGGGATTAGTTACATTCTAGGATATGATCTAATCCAAGCCCTTAATTATAATCCATTTGGAAAAATCGTCTATTAAAAGGTAAAAATTAGAAAAATAGTTTATTGCATTTCTATTACATGGTATAAAAAGCACAGCAAATGATCCATGAAAATCCTAATATGTTCAAACTTAGGTATTTTAACCTTTTTTTTTTTATTCTTCTCTTCAGGTTACAGAAAAGAGAAAAACTTTGATAATCAAGCAGAGTATGATGGATGATACACAAGAAATTAGAAATCAAACATGTACCATAAAAGTAATTTAAATTTATCTGTCCAAATTATGGGCCCACCTTTAGATGTTTCGTGAAAGAAAATTAGTTCCGATTTGATTATCTAACTATTGGATTGGCAGAAATGTATTGAAAGTTTAAAAATTAAAAGCATCTGATGGTCCAATTTCAAGAAACATGTTTCCCAATTAGAAATAGGATTGCTCAACCAATCTGATTTTGGGGTTGTCATGATCTAGCAACACTGGTGCTCACAATTTTAGTGCTTGTGTATAAAATTTGAGTTAATGTTTGCAACATACAAAAATAAAAAGTTCCTGCATATCAAGTGTAATACGCGAATGGAGTATGTTACTCCCCCTATCCCAAAAATCTCACCCAGCACGTGAGGAATCTGTTGGGAGAAAGATCCATTCTCAACAAAACCATAGTATCTTTCATTCATATGAAAACGATTTACAATATCTGGACATTCGGGATTCCCACAGAGCGATAAAAGTCACTCGGGGTCACCTATCATAAAGCCTATACAAAAATATAGTTTCCTGATAGCACCCAGACCCACCCTATCACGCCCCAGACTCGGTCACCGGGCTCACAAGGAACCCGATAGCCGGTTCTGATTGCAACAGCCTCCGTCGTACCCCATTCTCGGCTCCTGAGACAGGTTCCGATCTTGGGATCCTACAAGGAGGATTTTCATAAATACATAACCATTTCCAATATGAGCATACCCAATATCACAGCGAGTACATCTTAGAAAAAACAAAGGCACACATCACAAAATCACTATAAATTTGAGCTTTAATACACTGATGAAGGGAAATACATCTGATGACAAAGGGAAGAAGGAAGAAGATTTGCAACATTGGGTCCTCGGCTCAACTCCTATCCAAGCTCCGCTGCTAAGATGCCGACCTAGGATCTCCTGCATGCATCAATCGTGCATAAGCTTATAGAAAGCTTAGAGGGTGGTGAAAGTGTGTAACAATGGTGCGAAGAAGAATAATAGGAGATACAGAAGGGAAATATAATCAATGCTAATGCCACGAGCCTAATCAAGGCTGTCATGATTGCAAGAAGCCATACCAAGGCTATACAATACAATGAGTACTGGGCGCCATGCCAAGGCTATGCAATATAAGGCTTATACAGCCGATGCGAATGCAATGCAAAGTGATGCCAGTCCTCATATCCAATCCACATATTAGCACAGCTCCTTCATAAGGAATCTACCGGGGTCTAGTACACTGCAGGATGATTGCCGCTCTACAGATCCGCACAGTCAAATGAGCATAGGAGACCTCACTACCTGCCTGCGGACAGCCAATCACCAACAAAACTCGACTATAGCGGACCCATTCACGAGCTAGTCAAACTCAGCCTAGCAATGCCCTCCCTCACAGGCAGGTAAGGCCACACTCCATCACAACCGACTACACGATAGTGGGAGTCGCGGCCTAACGGTGTAAGGCCTTCGTGCGCTCATAGTTTCCACTCGGTCACGGCGCTGGGGCAGATCCTTGGTACCATGGAAGTTTTAAGAATTTCACCCATGGGCATCCTATGCACCCTATATGCTTAAGGTAACATTTTCGGGTGTCCGATCATGGTCATCCACGATGTATCTGTGGAGGCAAGGCCCTGGTGAAGCAAGGGCGATCATACCTATGAGATGCGATGCCAGATGCATGAGTCACGCATACCAATCATGTACTAGCTCTAAGCACTCAATGTACGCAAGAGTGGAACTTCATCCCTCTATCATATCAACTCATTGACCACACATAAATGCAATCCAAATATTCCATGATGCATATGGGTCATGAGGCTGCGCCATACGGCGATGAAGACTTAACATGTATACTCCTCCTTCCTAAGGAGGGGAAACAAGTCTAGGTACGTAGACAATTTACTATGGGATTATCCTCTAGTGGGGGCCCAACACTCTGGGGTAGCCCACAAGCTAAGACGGGTCATATAAGCCCAAGGGAAGAAGCAGTCCTAACAAGGGTCCAGGTGGGCCTTCAACCACCTATAACCACCCTATAGGCCTACCTTAGCACCACTAAGGAAGACATCCAACCTCAACCGGGTTCCAAAAGGTAGCCCGCAATTACTCGAATATGAAACAAGGCCCAAGGCCTAAGCAATCCATGGCCTAGTGGGCTATACTCAAAGCCCAACACATAGACAATATAGTGGGCCCTTAAGCAAGGTTTGGGCCCAACCATGAAGGTCATAAACTCACATATTGTGGTGGGCCTAATCGGCAGCCCGGTAATCTAACCATATGGGCAATATCCTAAATTTATCCGAGTGAATTAGGCCTCACAATTTGGCCCATATACAAGGTCAAATTGGTGGGCAACCAAGGGCCCAACTACTTGCACTTATGGCCCACAACCCATCACAATAGGTGGTAATATACAGGCCCAAATGGTCAAGGGGCCTAACTTAGAAGGTCCAAGATGAATGGGAACTATGAACATATATCCAAAATAAAATCCAATGGAGGTGGGCCTCCAAGCATACACATAACGCCCTGAAATTCGGGGGTCGAGTATGAACTCAACTCCCGAGTTCCAACGCATCACTTATGCAACATAAATAATGATGGTTAAATGTTGTCTGAGTTAGAGCAATAAACATGAGTGAGATTATACCAAAACAGTAATTCATACTCCAGTTCAATTGTATAAAGGCAAGCGGAGGACTGAAATTGTATATATAAGGTATGTAAAGAAACAAAATTTTTATGAACATCAGAGTATGAACACTAACTGAGTACCCATATACATGTACTGTTTCTGAGTCAAAAATCAAAATACAATCTAAAAGATGAGTCCTGAAATCCCCGCGATGCAGTCGGCCTAAGCAAAGCCGTCAGAGTACTGCATAAATGAGAACTCATCCTGGTCCTCGTTGTAATCGGGCTCCGGCTCCTGAACCGACGCGCCGTCTATACCTGTGACAGAGTCTGGTTGGTGTGTACAACACCGTCCCGTAACGTGGGAGTGAGTAGCTAACTCAGTGGAACAATAAAGCATAGGTTAACATGTTATCAATTCAATCAAGCATTAATGATAAAGCAGTACAATCAAACAAGTTTAACTACTCTTGTTAAATGCAAGTATGAAATGACATGATGATGTATGCCCTTGCCAAACCACCCTCATGTGACATCATCTTACGTTCGCGAATGCATACCTCCCTCAGCGCTCCACATCTACTAGGCACATGCGGTGCGATGATGAGCATGATTACTAAGTTATTATTAGTCCATTTCAAACAGCAGTATTAGGAAACTAAGGTACCTCTCTTGTATCATTCCCAAACATGATCCATTCTAGGGTCGTCAATCCTAGTTAATCTCATACGGTATTATGGTTCGAGAGGCATCGCGAAGGCGTCGCAAAGGGCTCGTCACCCGTCAGCACGGATACAGATCTCACCGTATGCGGCTCAATTGCTGACCGTCAGCTCGTGTACAGGTCTCACCGCACACGGCTCAATCGCTGGCCGTCAGCTCGAATACAGGTCTCACCGTACTCGGCTCAACTTATACTCTAGTTGCTGTGAAGGGCTCGTCGCCAATCACAGACCTTGGAGTATACTCGAAGATACTACAGAGGACTCGTCGCTCGTCAGCACGAGTACAGGTCTCACCGTACTCGGTTCTCGCTGTAAGTATCGACAGCTCGAATACAGTGTCTCATACCACCGTATTCAGCTCACGAGTTTGGGTTGCTCTATGGTCACTACGGGGAGGCACGTGGCCCCAGCATAGGCCGACAGCTCGGCCACGGTGTCCCATACCACCATGTCCGGCTCATGAGTCTTAGCAGATCAAGGTACCATGGTTAACGGGATTGCCACTGGTAAGTTTGGTACCCTAGGTTCAAACAGTAATGACCAAACATGGTGAACACACATTCGACATATCGGGTTACTTGACGAGCCTGACTAGCTCGAGCGCACAACAAGTTGGACGATATGAAGCGCAAAAGCACTCCATGTGGCCAACCACTATCGCCAACCGAAGTACGACTCGGGTTCGTCAGACACATCCCTTGTGGCGACATGAATCTCAGCCACAATCTCAAGTCTGGTACCGAATGTCTGGACTATAGACATAGTCCCAAACTCGATCAATTCTCATCCATAGCATGTGGAGTAAAGCATGATAAACAAAGTAATACAAACATGCTAGTAGGCATGTCATAAGGCATGTTATAAAGCATGATATAAAGCATGTTGTAAAGCATGTTATAGAACACTATACAAGTAGGGATACAAATACATATACATCATAAGTGAGTGGTTAAAGTAAACAACCACATGGAGGGAATCATACATGTCTATAAGGTAGTTGAGAATTCTATCTCAGCACCGACCTACGGTTCTAACACCTAAGCATTTACACTTACAAGCATTTACACAAACACTTAGAGTACACTATTTCAACATACATGACGTATGTTAGTAAAATATGTATTAGGGCTATCCTTTCGCCAAGCGAGTATTTTATCCATGTATACCATAATCATACAGCAATTAATCATGACAATTGCATTTCCAAAATTATACATATACGGTATCTTCTAAAATACACAATTCAACATACGTAGTGTTTATAAGCAAACATGTATTACGGCGATTTCTTTCGCCAAACAAGTATTTTATCCATATATCGTATAACCATACATCAAATAAACATGTCAAACACTTTTCCAAAAAAATACGTATACGGTATTTCTACGTATACCTAGAGTATGTGAAATTCCATATTCTACAACTTTAATCGAAACAGAAAACGGAAAGCACTTTGTACATGTGCAATTGCATGCAGATTATGAATCTATCATTATCTGACATTGAAAGCGTTGAAAACCGTAACCTATACACCTAAAGTCCTCACCTTGCTCCTTGGAATCTCAACGGATCAGCAAGGTTTGATGAGCTTCCGTATTCGGGAGTTTTCTAGCCTAAAGAGTGAAATCGGTTAGCTATTTCATAACCTATAGCCTATACATCTCAAAACAGATCTAGGGTTAGGGTTTCTCACCTTAAAACGGAGTCAGTATCGCCGGAAAAGTGTCTGGAAAGAGGCGGTGCAGCCCGTGTGATGATCGAAAGCAGTAGGAGGAAGGTGCTCTCACAAATCCCAAGCTTTCTCTCCTTTTTCTCTCTCCTTAGGGTTTTATCCCAAATTCGTATGGCTGTGACAAGGGTTGTTCTAAGGCCCTTATATAGCCTAAAACCTCTCCGGAATAGACTCCTGTTCAAGGGGTACTTCTATTATAAGCATTTCGGCGTTGTTCCAGCTCAAAAGAGGGTTTCTGGCAGCCCTCCTTGAGCCAAACGTCAGACTTAAGCTCACAACTCATGGATCTACGTGGGATTACATTTTTGTCTCGGTCGAATTCCCAGATCACACGTGGCGGACCGTTTTTAGTTCAACGGTCAGTGGACCACGATCCGAAATTCCAAGTACATGTAAATGTTCCTGAAATTTTTCCTGATCCGAGGGTGTAATTTGGTCTGATTCTGACGGTCTGGTTGCTTAATACTGATGCGCAAGCGAGTGGTGTCAGATCACTATTCAAGATATTTATTTTGTAAAGAAAATAGTGGTTTTCACACTCCCTCGCTCCGGGCTCAAGCGAATGGTCGTGGGACAATCGTTTGGACTTGATTTCCGAGATGGTTGTCAAGCCCAGTGAGGCGGTCCTAGTTCCTTAACTTCGTGTTAATCGGACTTCCGATGTGCGGTCTAGACCTGATACGGAGTTTCAATTCATTCCCGAGAGCAGCCGGGTAATGAGTTTGATCCTAAACTTTAGGGTAACCTAGAGTCAATGATTTTGCAAGTTTTGGGTCTTGCAGATCGTATTTAAAGCGATCCCAACGGATTTCATGGCTAATCGAGTTTTGCACTTAGTTAACTTTGTTACATTTCTAAAGGATTTAATCCTAATTGATTTCTGGTCGAGGTGGTACTCGAGCCATAGTACGGAAATTTACGGGTCATTACAATACATAAATGAAGCCCAAAGACACCTCAGAAAATGGCAATCTTATGTGCATAATCCACCCTTAATCTGGTGGGCCATGCTGCCCCATAATAGGCCACTAGGGGCAACCAGTTTGGGCCTATTACTGAATTTCCAGCCCGCCTATATTTTGGGCTGTTGGGACCCAACAATAATTAATGAGAGATTAGGTATAATTCCCCTGGTAACCTACATATATCCCTGTGGGTCCCACCAGATAGGAGGACTGATTTAAATGCATAAAATAGGTGGACCATGCTGCAGTGGTCCAATGGGCCTGGACGTCCCAAGAGTGAAAGATGTTATGGGCCAGGGCAATTGGCCCAAAAACACCTCCAAATGGGTCCCAAAAATGGGTGCAACTGAGGGGATGATCATGTCCCACATGGACCCCACTTAGATGGATGGTGGGATAAAAAAATACATCGAGATGGGCCCACAAGGTGCCTTGGATGGCCAACCATCGCTGGACGCCCTAGCCTGGTGGACTAGTCCAGGCTGCACCATGGCCGGTACGGAGGTCCGTTGACCCCAAAAATCTACAGGTATGTCCTACCATGAGTGGCCCACACCTCTACAAAATTTTAGGATTTTTGGATAATAAAAAATATTTCAATTAAATTTAGGAATACGAGTTGTCAAGAAAATCTGTTAAGTACAGAATTTTGGATAGACCCTGATTAAGCACCCAATGGGGGTGGGCCCAGGGTCTCCAAAAATTGGGGAAAACTGATTTCAACATTCCCACATATGTATAGTACAAAGTAGGGTCTACCAAAGTGGCCCACCTGATCAAAAATTATTTTATATTTTTAAGTTTCCAGACAGCAATGTTGCTGAAATTACAACAGAAAATCCAGCAAGGTTCCCATAATGGCCCACTCTTTTGGGGACCCAAATGAGGCTGAAATTTGGCATGCTTATAGGTGGGACATATATCTTCAAAAATCATATATCACTTGGTACAAAACTTTCCACTAAAAGCCTCAATTTATGGCCTCAAGTTGGCCCAAAAATCTGTCTAGACAGATTTGGACAGCAACATGTAATTGAAAAAATTAATTGTAGACATTATTTAGAATGTTATTTAACCCCCAAAAATCATGTTATGGATCACCACAGTGGGCCCCACAAATATCCAGACCTTCTCCATCATCAAAAACCCTTGCATGTGCCCCATTTAGATGGATCTTGGGGTCACGTCAAAGATAGACTGTTATCACAACCAGTAAACAGGGCAACGCCGACGGCTAAAAACCGTCGGCAATGACCTTCCCTAACGGATTTTACCCGTCGCAAGGTCTGTTGGCAAAGGGTGCATCGGGGTTGCTTACCGACGGCTTAAAATCGTGGGTGTTTTCGACAGCTAAAATTGTCGGAGTTTCCGATGGCTAAGGGCGACAGCCAAAACCATCGGTGCTTTTAACGGCTAAAAACCGTCGGCGATTCTCATGAATTTTAAAAAAAAAAATTAATTTAATTTGGATGATATATTTGATTTTGATTTCTTCCTTTTCTATTGTGTAGACTTACCTTATCAAAATAGGTTCGTTCAGGGCTTTTGAGAAATGGGTATATCTAGTTTTGAATGTGTGCATTGATCAACGCACACATCCAAAACTAGATATACCCATTTCTCAAAAGCCCTGAACGAACCAACCTATTTGAGAAGGTAAGTCTACACAATAGAAAAGGAAGAAATCAAAATTAAATATATCATCCAAAATCCAAATATTTGGATTGGATATATGCTTTAAAAAAGAGAGAAGAGAGTAGCAACAACAATAGCTTTTTCAAAGGGGTTTGGATGGAGCTCTAAAGAAATTGATATCCATGTTTTTTGAGGAAAAAAATGTGGAAGTGGAAAACAATTTTCCATAGCTACCCATCATATAAGTGTGCATGACAATAAATCCACCAATAAAAATTGATGAAGAACAAACAAAACACTGAATTTACTTGGAAGACAACAAATGCAGAGAAATTCCTGAAACTAAATGGTAAAATGCTTCATCTAATCCACTTTACCGGGAAAGAACTTTTTGAGGAACAAAAGGAGCATATGCGTCTCTCTCAGCAACGAGCCGCTGAGCTTTCTGAAACTCTTTCAGAACCGCTTGGAAATCTTTTGCAAGCTTTGCATCAGCTATCTTTTTGTTGGCCTGCATTTAGATAGAAACTTATAAACACAATATCAATAACAAAATAGAATTTTTATGCTTAAAATTGAATGGTAAGCGAAGGCTGACAGATGCCCGTCTAGTGTGGGAAAATTCACTTCAAATGAGACCTTCGGAAGGAAAGATAAAATGAACATGACCGTTAATTTACATATATGAGCATGAGAATTAGCATGCACATGAATAAATGTACACTCACAAAAGTTTGAAGCACATATAAATGAATTGCAATATAAAGTAAATGATCTGACAATGGGTAATACTATTAGTTCGTTAAGTAACATGCAAGACACTCCATGTGTAACTTTTTACATGATGAAAGAGAACAATGATATATTAACTGTTGCCTAGTAAAAACAGATAAGACTGATAATTGAAGAAAGAATAATTATTCCATGAACACCCTTGCCAATGTGCCCCTATACAAAAGAAGATGATCAAGTGATCCTAAGCATCCAATGGGGGTATTTTTGTCCACCAAATCAATCATTACTCAGTCTCTGCCAAGAAAAATCACAAGACAATGGACATATCATTATGCTCCATCACTAAAGCTTTGAATCAACTACGATACTAATGGCAAGGAAAAATGCATTTCCAATTATACCGAAGTTTACATTAAGAACAGTTGAAATAGAGCGCCTACAAGAAAAATAGAGGGTCCTATCACTTATTGGGTGGATCCCATGTCTTCCACCAATGACAAGGCTAAAACTATAATAGACTACCAATCCAAAACACCAGCTAAGTCAACATCAACTCACCCATTACCAGGAAAAAATTCTTGCGTTAGGTAGAAGAGCCGATATAACCATGAATTTCTTTCTGCTGCAAGGTTGTGAGATGTTCTAACAGCTTCTGCACTGCATGAGTTCTGGAAAAATAGGAAAATAAAAAATAAAAAATCCATGAATCATCCCTGCTATCAAAAGACCCAACTCCTGAATCTCTTTACAAGCCAGCTATGTACATGTGATTACATTGAGTGTGATAGATCAGAACAACGATGATATGTAGCAGGCCACGAAATTATGTTTTCGTGTAAGTTACCTTATAAACAGGCCCAAATCCACCCTGTCCAAGCTTATTTGCATCCTAAAAATTATCTGCAGCAGCAAAAACATTTTTCACTTGCATAAGATGACCTTCAATTTACTTCATAAGCATAAAATGCAATTTACATTCATAAACAATATAAGGCAATAGTTTTTTGAAAGAAAATCAAACTAGTCAACAAAAGAAAATCTGTGAAAGAAAATCAAACACTTAAGTTCAGGATTTTCATATCAACTTTGTTTTAACTATCATCTCCTCCTTAGGATTTTCCACTTGCATACTTCTATTTTTTATTTGAGAGACATAATATCAACAGTTTGGATAATGAACAACATGCCCCATTTGTAACAAACTAAAAACCTAATTAAAGTACCACTGATATATTTTCATTTTTAGTGATCAAATTTCCAACCAACGAACTTCCAACCAATATTCAGATTTGTTCTTAGTGATCAGCTCATTCATCAGGTACACAAAGGCGTTGAATGTGGACCACCCATGAGTGAACCAGCCCAGTTCATGGGCCAAAGCATCTACATTGTTCTGACCGATGGATAGGTTGGATTTCTCATACATGTGCCACATTTGCACAACTTATACATGCGTGTGGCATTCACAAACCAGCACATATTTCACATGCATATTTATAATAAAGATAGTTTAATTAGCTTAAAGCACATGTTAGCTTAGGTGCATTTGGTAGAACCAAATGTCATTCATGAAATTTAATGATTAATCAGTCTTATTTACTGCAAAATATCACCAAGTTTCATGATATTTAGTGCAACCAAACACACCCTTATATGAATTATCATATCATGCTCAACCTATGCATATCATCACTAAATATTCTTACATATGAATTGCTATACAATAACCAACTACATAATAGATGTATAAAAAGAGATTGCCTAACTGACAAGATGAACACAAAGTTATCCACGGTCCACCCTCCACCTCCACTGCATCACATCACAAACACAATTGGAATGGTGGGGGGTTTTGCTCTTTAGGTACAAGATCAAGATCCCTAATGAGATGTAATGGAGATCGAGGGTATCACACTTTCAACATGATTCAACATTGAAGAATCATTCACAACCTTCATAGTGATTCCTAGAATTTTTAGTTGATACTAGCATGACAAGAATCAAAGCTAAGGAAAATGCCTGATAACTCATAAGGTTGGTTCAAGGTAAGTATATGAGAAATCATAAGCACTAAAAGAAGGTGAAAATGCCCGATCCATACACATATTATTCCTAATTACAAATGATGATGTTTTGCGATATAATAATGTTATTAGAAGTGACATGAATTCAAAAAGACAAATTCCACTGCATTAAAATAAGCCAACATGCCTAAATACATTGATGGTCTTCTGCACTATAGGATTTTTATATTGGTTCACATTCTGAGTATAGAAAACCAAGTTAATAGAAATATCTTTAACCAAAGATATTCTTGCTCAGTGAAGCAGAGGCTGTTGGTTCAAGATGGTTGATTGCGGAGTCGCTCAAAGTTTGTATTTCTCATCTGCAGCATGTGATGCAGGACAATTAACCACTTGCTCTAAAAGCTCGAACTGTTAAAGTATGGCAAATTAATCCCTTTATCTCATAGCCCAGGCCGCACATCTCATAGGTTTTTTAGGACCTCGGCCGAACCCCCTTCGTGGGCCCCAAATCACATGGGCCGCCCACCCCGAGTGTGTCCCCGCATCTCACGGGCTACCCCACTTGGGCCTGGTGTAAAATGCGCATTAATCACCCCCGATGAGGAGTCTCGAACACGATACCTCCTCCGTAGGCCGCACCCATCCCGAGTGTACCCCTGCATCCCACAAGCGACCCCACTCGAGCCCGATGTGAAAATGCTCCTGCATTAATCACCCCCAGTGAAGAGTCTCGAACACGAGACCTCCTGCTCTGATACCAATTTGATGCAGGACAATTAACCACTTGCTCTAAAAGCTCGAACTGTTAGAGTATGGAAATTTAATCCCTTTATCTCACAGCCCAGGCCCCACATCTCATGGGTTTTTTAGGACCTCGGCCGAACCCCCTTCGTGGGCCCCAAATCACATGGGCCGCCCACCCCTAGTGTGTCCCCGCATCTCACGGGCTACCCCACTTGGGCCTGGTGTGAAATGCGCATTAATCACCCCCGGTGAGGAGTCTCGAACACGATACCTCCTCCGTAGGCCGCACCCACCCCGAGTGTGCCCCTGCATCCCACAAGCGACCCCACTCAAGCCCGGTGTGAAAATGCTCCTGCATTATGTGTGTGTGTGTGTGTGTGTGTGTGTATTTGATAAATGCTAAGGGAGATGTGTTTTCTCTACTGAGAAATAGAAACTACAAAATCATAATTCAAAGGTGGCCTTTCGTTCATGGATAACAAAAATTTTTGATTGGCTTGTGTTTGCATCCTTTCCTAATTTAGACAGAAGTCTGTAATGGAAGTCAAGTTCATCTATAGAATTCTTTTTCTAGAGCAACCCATCCATCTTGAATGTAGACTGCTGGCTCCGTTCCTCTAAAATATCAAATTCTTGTGCATATGAGGTTCACTTAATCAATCAGATAGATTAAAAACATTCAAGTGGAAAATAGGGATTTTATGAATTTTTGGACTGGTAAAGCCCACACCACCAATCGTTGGTATTGGGATTAGGCTTGGCACTTCTGTGCTAGGCCCATCCTGGACTTTGGTCTGGCATGAGCCTAGGTCTGGGCCTAGCCTGGCCTTGTATATGTGGCATATGACTCGAGAATCAACCTAACAAGTCCTGATTTAAAGCCCAATGTTTAAAGTAAAGATGGATTAATGTTGAGTCTTGCCAATGTCTGTTGATATTAAATTCCATGACGTTCAAGGGAAGAATTACCGTTGTGCCATACCAATTTTTTATTGGTAATTTGGTAGGGTTTAACCAATCTTCATAATTTTTATGGATGCAGAGGCCAATTAAATGTTTTGAGAGAGCAGCTAAAATGTGTCACACGGATTCACTATCCAGTATAGTTGCATCATGTTCTTGGGGTAAACATGTCGTCGTTGGCACAGGAATACCTTTCCAGATTATGTGGAGCAAGAAAGAAGTTATTTTTCTTCCCTTTACCATTGTTGTTTGATTATTAATCCATGCAACGATTATTTTTTTTATACCATAGGTCTTGACACTTGATATTTTTCTTAGAATTTATTAGTTTAATAACCTAGTTGTGTAAACCATTAGGCTTTGTTTCATAAGCATAAATATGAATCGCCTTCTTTCTTCTTTTTGCTAGGTAGCATCAAATCTAGATGTCGTAACAGATGTGTATGATTTCCTCCATTTGGTAAGCACTATTTCTAGTGAAAAAGAAGTAAGCAATGAATGTCTAGGTGTAGATGTTGATGAAAAAGAAGTAAGCAATGAAGCAGCCCGTTCAATCTAATCAATCTACTCCCTGGGGAGGTTAGAAATCAAATGATGCAGGAAATGCGAGGGTTCAAGATGCTAAATCCCAAGATGTAAATTGTTGGAACCAACTGAATGATTCATCTGCCAAACGACATGTTTGGGATAAGGACAAGATGCATGGTCAATCTAATTATGTCTGGGGTAGTCAGAGCCCAAAGGGTACCCATATGGAGAGATCTTCAGATATTGGTGGTTGGAATAAAGACAGAGGATACAAGATGAGTTGAATCAACCAACAAGATCTCCGGTTTGGAGTTCTTCCCCTATTGAGAAGTCTTCAGATGGCAGCAGTTGGAAAGAAAATAGAGCACAAGCTTGATTTCTATCGACCGACCAGAGCTCCTGGATGGGGTTCTTCGAGTGTGGGTGACCGAAGAAACCAGAGAAGCTGTTCTACCCAGTCACCTGCACTTGCAGGGCCTGATGGACGGAATGCTAATGGGATTCTTACTGCAACTGGAAGACGCTTGGATCTATTCACATGTGAGGAAGAGAAAATTCTTAGTGATGTTAAACCAATTTCGCTATCAACAAAACGAATTCTACATAAATCCAGGTGAGTTCTGTCTTATATCTATATACCTGCTATCTTTGATCATGATATTTTGTTGGCGAACTCCATCAAATTCCTTGAGTATGCAATCATCTTTTACAAACTTCTCACTTGTTCAAAAGTATGTATGGTATTGATGAGATCAAAGTCTCTAATACATACTTATTGTTAAATAAAATGAGGTGAGCTCATTTTTAGGTGTCTACCAAATTGGGCCTTTTTTGTTTTTGGAAGAAAATTTTATTTTCCATGACTAACTTGTTCAAGTGGAAGATTTTGGATTCGTTTGTGAAGATCAAAGTATAAATATTGGAGTTTCTTATCTATTGATATCTTATTGCAGTTTAGTGAAAACAACTTTTATGGGACATTGCAATATGCCCGCAACAAAAGAGTTCAGGTTAGTACATTTTGACAGTCTGTACAAAGCATTTTGGAGAGGGTTTTTTAACAATTTCATGCTATGCTACTTCTATTTATTTCCTTAGAAACAATGTCAAGTATTTCTAATTTCTAGCCATGAACTGCAACAACCAAAGAAATGTTTACATGAGGATATGCTGCCGATTTTAATGCTTTTCAGTAAGAAATACAATACGATTTCAACATTAATGGTATGTTTTATAGTAGGATACAAAAGATTTCATGGTAGGAACACATCTACTGTGGAGGTGCAATTGTTGCATTCAGTTTCTTTATTTCTTTTGTCTTTTAGCAAGCAAACCTTAATATTAATAACTTCTATAGATTGTGAATTTTTTATCTGGCAAATTTTGGCTTTTAAACACTAAAAGACAACATAAACAAAAGGAATAAGTGTAATGACACCTTGGCAGCAGATGTTCCTCATCATCATCATCTAGCCCTTATCTCATTTAATTGGGGTTGGCTACATGAATCCTGCTCTGCCATTGTTTCAATAAACAAGCATTTAAGAAGAAAGGAAAAAAATTAATAATGTTTCTTAGCATGCATAATGAGGAAGGACATTTGCATTTTGATTCTTTCCACTTTACTGGACTAGCATATACAATTCGATTCAGCAATGTATTAAACTATGGTTATCATATACTTAATCTGGTTATTTTGTACAAGTTGTGGGAGCTTTTAGCTGGTAGCAATTTTTTGTAGAAAAAAAACCTTGCCATTTGTTGAATCAAGTGTTGAAAAAAGTAATGCTGATGCTAATGTTTCTTTTTTAGAATTAATTATCTATATAATTTTATATACATAATTTCTTGTAATTGCTATGAAAAAATTGTTATTGCCATGAAAAAATTGTTATTGCCATTGCTAGATAAAGCAGCACCAGATGCTTTACTAAGCAATCGCTATGGATGGACCATGCCCGAAAAATCTCTTAATTTGGAAGATCCTAGCCACTTGATGACAACCTGGATGTCACGCTGTTCGGCATTTCAAGATGGTAGCATTTTCTTCCTTGAAGATATGAAGGGCACAAACTTCAAATCCATATCAAGTACTCAGACCGGAGGAAAATCAGTCCATCCCATCAGTTGACGGGGACTGCCGACAAATCACAATGCGATTAGAGACTCTTCATACAATCCATTTGGTGGCACCATTTTTATGCATATTTGAGCATGTGTTGATGTGGGCTTGCACATTTTAATGCTTCAAACTGAGCCAAACCTTTTCTGCATTTTCCTGCTCTATCTAGCTACACAGGTCTCGCACTTCTACAGTTCTTTATGAAATCGGATGATAGATGCAAGCAACTCTCGCCATTGGTCAATGAACTCTCCCAGAGATACCCTTCGTGGAGCATCCTTAAGGTGCATTTCCCACAAAGAACAGATCAAATGAGCACGTACTAAGATCTGGCATTTGATGCAGCATGCTGATGGGGACATCTCACGCACACACGCACGCACACCACCACCCCTACGCACGTATGTACGCAGAAGGAGGATCACATCATCGATCTGGCTCGATGACGACGTCCACGGAGGGCCCCCTAGCTAGAAGACAAGTTTTGGTTCAGAAAAGTGAGCCCGATAGTCAAGAAAAACCCATCATGGGATCTCATGATCGTGGCCCACTCGTCGGATTGATTTCTTTTTTTAGGTTTTGCTTATTGTTATTATTTAGAACATTGTGAACGCTTTAGATTTATGTGTTTGGTTTTTATTTTAGTTTACTTCATCACCAAGTAATAGGTGTCGCACATGGTGCGAGTTTTTGGGTATAGGGTTCTCCCTATAAATAGGCACCCCTTGTAGTTCTTTTGATTCATTGAAGTTTAATAAAAATTCCTGCTTTATTTTTCTGCTCTCTTCGTGAGTTGTGGAAGAATTCAAAAGTGGGTGCGAAGCCCTCCCTTTTCGAAGGGCTAACTACCGTGGTGCGAAGCCACATCGACCCTGATTCATCCCCATCCCTCATCATTTTTTTCCATCTTCTCCCACCATCCATACTTCGAATTCGTCCTTCTGTTGCATCAGAGTTCTTCATTACAGCAGGTTTCCAGATTTCGGCCCGTAGGCGAGCTGACACTTCGGCGGAGCACCACGCACAAGTCGTAGCTCGGATCAACCCGAAACTTCAGAGTTTTAGAGCCTCCCCCTGGCCGACCAGGGCCAAGGAGAGTTTTTCTGCAAACAACGCCCGCGCCCTAAGCCCGCTGTCCATACGCGGGATCGTCTTTTGGCTCAGGGTTCTTTGATTTGAAACTGGTGAATCCCTTGGATTAGGGACTGATTACTATGTATGTGTGAAGGATTATTTCTTATCTTTGAGTATCGTTCGCTTCATAATTTTTATTGATCCAGCCCTATCATGTGTAGGCCTAGACCCGCATAAATTCCCCTTTAATTGAACGTTTGAATTTTCATGTGGGATGTGGAATTTGTGTAATTGTGAATTGGTATGATCTAAGCCTGGAATCTTGCATATCATATTTACATTTCATATCCTGCATCAAATTTGGTATCAGAGCCTAGGGTTCTTGTAGGGAAATTCATTACATGTTTAGGGTTTGGTTGTTTATGTCCATTACGCATCAATTCTCATCATGTATGGCTGTTTAGAAGTCCATAAACCCTGACATAAGTTGCTGAAATTTTTTGTTATCCCCTTATTTGAATTATTTTAGAAATTAACTTAGCTTTCTATTTCTGGGTTTAGAAACTTTCTTTTTCTGTTTTTTTTTAGAAACTTTCTTAATCTGTTTTTAGAAACTAATTTCCTTTCCTTTTTCTTTTTTAGAAACTAACTTACTTTCTATTTTTAGAAACTTTCCTTTTTCGTTTTTAGAAACTAGGTTGCTTTTCTTTAGAAACTTTCCTAATTTGTTTTTTTTTAGAAACTAGGTTGTTGTTTTTTTTTTTTTTTTTTTTTTTAAATTAAAAAAAAAAAAAAAAAAAAAAACAACAACAACAACAACTTATATTTTGACAACTATATTGCTGATTTTTGGTTGGCACCCTACACTAGACATGGAACAACTGCTAGAGTCATTAAACAAGCTGTCCCAGCAGATCGAGTCTTGGGGTAAGCACATGGAACAAATCATAGATCAACGCCTTAACCAAGTAGAGGCCTCCCTCAGGACAAACCCCACCATTAAAGAAAATGTTCAATCTCAGGCAGGTGGCCAGGAGGATAGACCAGTGAATGGAGGTGGCCAAGGAATCAGTCATGGGCGTGCACCCGTACCCCCACCCCATGAGGGACATCAAGACCATTATTTTGAGGGGCACAACATGTGCGGCCTCGTGGCTATAGAGAGTGCACCAGAGGCTCGTGTAGAGTTACCTACTGAGGCCATTCTGGTAGTTGATGAGTTTCATGATGTTTTTCCTGATGATCTACCGGATGACTTTCCCCTAGGACGGATATAGAGCACACCAGAACATGGGACACCGTAATACCTACAGCCGAGTTTACGTTGAATAGTTCTGTCGATAGGTCCACAGGTCTAAGTCCTCGTGAAGTCGTTACTGGTTATAAACCTAGAAAACCTATTGATCTTGTCCTTATGTCATTGTCCCATAGGCTATCAGAGTCTGCAGAGTCTTTCGCGCATCACATTCATTCATAGCATCAAGAAATCAGGCAGAAAATCATGACTAGTAATGAACATTGCACATTTTCTGCAGACCAACATAAACGTTTCAAAGGATTCAATATTGGGGACTCCGTGATGGTCCACATTAGCCCCGAGCGGTACCCTCCGAGGGTTGTTTGTAAGTTACACGGGCGTAGCGCTGAACCCTTCAAAATTATAAAACGAAACGGTCTCAATGTGTATGAGATAGATCTTCCACCTTTCATGAGAATTAGTTTCACATTCGATGTGGAGGATCTAGTTACTTTTCAGGAGACCACTGATACTTTGTCCGGCCCTTCGCCCACCCATCATGATTCCCCATATCTATCCCTTGAACCATGCCCCTTCCCGACCCATTTTTCCAGCCTCTACTTCCCATACCCACTCTTCCTGACTTTTCTTCCCAGCCTCTACCTCCCATACCTACCCTTCCAGACCCATTTCCCCAGCCTCTATGTCCCATACCTGCCTGTCCCGACCCATTTTTCCAGCCTCTACTCCCATACCTACCCGTCCCGACCCATTTTTCCAGCCTCTACCTCCCATACCTATCCGTCCCAACCCATTTTCCCAGCCTCTACCTCTCATACCTATTCTTCCTGACATTTCTTCTCAGCCTCTCCCTCCCATACCTAACCTTCACACACCCAGAGAGGAAATAGAGGATATCCTAGACCATCAGATAGTTTCAACGTCGGACGGCAGGTTTCAGAAGTACCTGGTCAAGTGGAAGTCACGTCCAATTTCAGACAGCACGTGGCTCACTGCGGAGGAGCTTCAGAGACTTGATCTTGATGTCCTGGAGCGGTTTTGGAGTTTTATTTCGCCAGTGGCGAAATCTTCGCAGCCGAGGAGAATTGATGGGGACATCTCACGCACACACGCACGCACACCACCACCCCTACGCACGTATGTACGCAGAAGGAGGATCCCATCATCGATCTGGCTCAATGACGACGTCCAGGGAGGGCCCCCTAGCTAGAAGACAAGTTTTGGTTCAGAAAAGTGGGCCCGATAGTCAAGAAAAACCCATCATGGGATCTCATGATCGTGGCCCACTCGTCGGATTGATTTCTTTTTTTAGGTTTTGCTTATTGTTATTATTTAGAACATTGTGAACGCTTTAGATTTATGTGTTTGGTTTTTATTTTAGTTTACTTCATCACCAAGTAATAGGTGTCGCACATAGTGCGAGTTTTTGGGTATAGGGTTCTCCCTATAAATAGGCACCCCTTGTAGTTCTTTTGATTCATTGAAGTTTAATAAAAATTCCTGCTTTATTTTTCTGCTCTCTTCGTGAGTTGTGGAAGAATTCAAAAGTGGGTGCGAAGCCCTCCCTTTTCGAAGGGCTAACTACCGTGGTGCGAAGCCACATCGACCCCGATTCATCCCCATCCCCCATCATTTTTTTCCATCTTCTCCCACCATCCATACTTCGAATTCGTCCTTCTGTTGCATCAGAGTTCTTCATTACAGCAGGTTTCCAGATTTCGGCCCGTAGGCTAGCTGACACTTCGGCGAAGCACCACGCACAAGCCGTAGCTCGGATCGACCCGAAACTTCGGAGTTTTAGAGCCTCCCCCTGGCCGACCAGGGCCAAGGAGAGTTTTTCTGCAAACAACGCTCGCGCCCTAGGCCCGCTGTCCATACGCGGGATCGTCTTTTGGCTCAGGGTTCTTTGATTTGAAACTAGTGAATCCCTTGGATTAGGGACTGATTACTATGTATGTGTGAAGGATTATTTCTTATCTTTGAGTATCGTTTGCTTCATAATTTTTATTGATCCAGCCCTATCATGTGTAGGCCTGGACCCGCATAAATTCCCCTTTAATTGAACGTTTGAATTTTCATGTGGGATGTGGAATTTGTGTAATTGTGAATTGGTATGATCTAAGCCTGGAATCTTGCATATCATATTTACATTTCATGTCCTGCATCAACACACACACAACAGCAGAAACAAGAAGAGAAAATTCACAACCAACAGCTCAATCTAGCAAAAGAATACCTCTACTGAAATTGCATTATAACACACATCTCATTATCACCTTAAGTGGTTCTTTTATATATATATATATATATATATATATATACACACACAACACACACACACCACACACACACACACACATACACACACACAACAGCAGAAACAAGAAGAGAAAATTCACAACCAACAGCTCAATCTAGCAAAAGAATACCTCTACTGAAATTGCATTATAACACACATCTCATTATCACCTTAAGTGGTTCTTTTATATATATATATATATATATAATATATAATACACACACACACAACACACACACAACACACACACACACACACAACAGCAGAACAAGAAGAAAAATTCACAACAAGCTCAAGACATCACAAAGACCACCTCATAGCAAAAGAATACCTACTGAAATTGCATTATAACACACATCTCATTATCACCTTAAGTGGTTCTTGTATACCTGTGCCCATTAACCCGACTATTGAGACAGAGGGGGTTCTGATTTAATGTTCCACAATGTTTAAAGGAGAATTTAGATAGTAGCTATGTGATTTCTGAGATTATCATAACCAAGTATACATAATCTTCATGAGAAAGTTCTTCCGCATTTATACAATAGACCCATTCACAAATTGCAGAAGTATCAAGATCGGTGAAATAATTTCCTGGAAGTTTGCTAATTCAACATCCATGTATAGCCCAGTTCCTCTATACACTCGAACACATGCCAATCTAGCATACATGTGAGAGATCCAATACCAACCATATAGATTCCTTAGTGTTAAGAAAAAGTCTTTAATCTGTTTTTTACTGTAGGTACGACTAGTCGTGGGTCAGCTACGACTGGTCGAAGGAATAGTTCGACTGGTCGTGGCCTGCACGACTCAAAGTCCAGCGACATGGGATTTTGGTGTCTGAGCTGCTCGACTGGTCGAAGGGATGGCTCCTTCGACCAGTCGAAGACTCGGCTCGACTAGTCGTACGTTACGTAGTTTGTTCCGCGATTTTGCGCGAAACTACGGATTTGAGTCCTTTCTCAACTGGGATGCGGAAGAGAAGTTTCCTAAACTATAAATAGGTGTTCCTAGGGTTTTTCTAGGTATGGGACATGGATGGGAAGGCTTTCTAAAGTAGTTCCAAGGGTTCCTAAAAGGGTTTAGGGTTATCAAAGGGTGTAGCAAGGGTGAGTTTCGAGGTTGTTTGAATCGGGTAAGTCCTTTCTCTTTGTAATTGATGCTTTCATAGTGGAGCTCTGTCGCTTTGTGCCGTGGTTTTTTCCCGCAAGGGTTTTTCACGTTAAATCTGTGTGTTCTCTTGTATGCTTGGTGCCATTGGATTGTTATCCTAGATCTAGATCTGTGTGATTCTGCAGGCTAAAAAACCCCAACAAGTGGTATCAGAGCAATCAGTTAGGGCACAGATCTAAATCTGAGGGATTAGCAATAATGGCAAGCGCTAGGTATGAGATTGAGAAGTACTCAGGGAAAAATAATTTTGAGTTATGGAAGATCAAGATGATGAGTTCCTTAATCAAGCAAGGCGAAGATGGTGCTCTTGAGGAGCGGAAGTCCACTATGAAAGATGATGAATGGAATACTCTTGATAAGAAGGCTTTATCATCGATCCGTTTATGTCTCACGGATGAGGTTCTCTACAACGTCATGAGGGAGAAAACTGCGGCTAAGTTATGGGCAAAGTTAGAGGATGTTTATGTGAAGAAACATCTGAAAATCGTCTGCACTTGAAGCGGCAGTGGTATAATTACAAGATGGCAGAGGGTGGAGATCTGGAGGCTCACATCAGCAACTTTAATAAATTGGTTTGCAAATTACTGGATATAGAGGAAGTGATGAAAGATGAAGAACAGGCATGTATGTTGCTGAATTCTCTCCGGCGTCTTTTGAGGCATTCAAGGACACTATGTGCAGCACGAACAAAACCCTGAGTGTCGATACCGTTATCTCTGCTCTTCAAGGGAAGGCTATGAGACAGCTAAATAGCGACATGGGGACATCTTCTGATGCACTGTTTACAGTGGGTAAGAATTCTAAACAAGGTACAGGTTCTTCGGGTTCTAGATCCAAATCCAAGGGCAAGGGCAAAGGAAAGGTAAAGTGCTGAAACTGTGGGAAGGAAGGACATGTGAAGAAGGATTGTGGAAATCCTAAATCGAAGAGAGAAGATTCTGAGGCTTCATGTAGGGAGGCCAACGCTGCCACGTCAGATGGATGTGATGGTGATGTTTTATCTGTGTCTTCGCTCAAACGGTCATACGATGATCGTAAGGACGAGTGGATGCTAGACACAAGGGCATCTTTTCACATGACTCCTCATCGGAGTTGGTTCACCAGCTATAGGGAGTGCAATGGTGGACAGGTATTTATGGGCAATGGCATTGCTTGTAACGTTATGGCTGTTGGTACGGTGCGCATCAGGATGTTTGATGGGGTGGAGCGTACCCTGACTGATGTCAGGCACGTTCCTGATTTGAAGCAGAATCTGATTTCTCTTGGTATGCTTGAAGCAAAAGGATGCAAATACACAGGTATTGATGGTGCTCTTAAGGTATCTAAGGGGGCACGGGTAATCATGAAAGCACAACAACTCAGTAACTTGTACAAGTTGATCGGGAGCACTTCAAAAGGTGGAGCTATAGTGAATGTAGCGGATTCCACCTCTGCACGTGTATGGCATGATGGGCATGGCCACATGAGCGAGCAGGGCAGAAAGGCTGAGATGTGCGAACAGAGATACAGAGTAGGTGGAGCAGCCACCTGTGAGAAGAATCACACGGCATGATCGCACGATAACGGCGAGTTACATGGACGACTCCAATATTGCAGGAGGATTCATCTTCTATTCAGATGGCTCTAAGTGAGCCTAGTGCTAAAAAGTGGAAGGTGACTATGGGTGATGTGATGGATTCGTTGTACCAGACCGACATATGGGAATTGGTGGAGCTTCCAGTGGGCCTGTGAGAGGTTGGATGCATGTGGATCTTCAGGAGGATACAGCATAGATACAGGGCGATGTTGGTAGTGAAGGGTTATGCTCAAAGAGAAGGGATTGGCTTCTCAGAGATATTCATGCCGACGGTATACCAGGTGTCTATTAGATCCGTGCTTGGCACTGGTTGGCCAATGTGATCTTGAGCTGGAAGGATGGATGTGGAGTCTGTACTTCTATAAGGGAAAGTGAATAGCAGATCTACATGAAGCAACCAGAGCGGTTCGAAGTTAAAGGGACTGAGAAAAGACTTTACAGGAGGTCGTGGTTCGACCTATCACCTAGGCAGTGGTTTGATTCCTTCATTGCGAGTCAGGAATTGATGACATGTGGATCGCCAATTATGACATGTCTGAAATCAGTGTACTGAAGACTCGGTTAAGTGGGACGTTCAGGATGAAGGATCAGGGGGCTGCAAAGATGGTTCTCGGAATTGAGACTGAAGGAGTAGGCTTTGGTAATCACTGGGGGAATACCTTGTGTGTAGGTATTGATCAAGGATGTGATGGGCCAGGTAAAGCCAGAGAGCGTTCCCTACGCGTCTCTCCTCAAGTTTTGCTTAGGACATGTCCCAAAACAGATGAGGAAAAGCAAGATATCTCATGAGCCTTATTCGAATGCGGTTGGCAGTGTATGCCATGGTCTGAATTAGACCGGTTATTTCACAGGCTATCAATGTTGTGAGCAAGTACCCCGATAAGCAATATTGGGTAGCGGTGAGATGGTAAGAAGACTACGTTTTTTCTTTTGAGAAGACAGGAGCAAAGATGGTTGGGCACGTGGATTCTGATCCGACGGACATGCTCTTCTAGATCGTTCTTGTAGAGAAGTTCAAGGTCTGTGAAACTTCTCTGGGCTTGGCGATGGCATAAAAGGAAAACAGAGTGTGAAAGAGAAGCTATGATGTGATGCAGAAATAAGAGAAGAGGTCAAAGAGCTACACGGTTGAAGATTGAAGACTTGGTGGAGATTTTTAGGAAAAAGTCTTTAATCTGTTTTTTACTGTAGCTACGACTGGTCGTGGGTCAGCTATGATTGGTCGAAGGAATAGTTCGACTGATCGTGGCCTGCACGACTCAAAGTCCAGCGAGATGGGATTTTGGTGTCTGAGCTGCTCGACTGGTCGAAGGGGTCCTACAACCAGTCGAAGACTCGGCTCGACTAGTCGGAGGTTACGCAGTTTGTTCCGCGATTTTGCATGAAACTGCGGATTTGAGTCCTTTCACAACTGGGATGCAGAAGGGAAGTTTCATAAACTATAAATAAGTGTTCCTAGGGTTTTCTAGGTATGGGAGATGGATGGGAAGGCTTTTTAAAGTAGTTCCAAGGGTTCCTAAAAGGGTTATCAAAGGGTATAGCAAGGGTGAGATTCGAGGTTGTTCGAATCAGGTAAGTCCTTTCTATTTGTAATTGATGCTTTCATAGTGGAGATATGTCGCTTTGTGCCGTGGTTTTTTTCCGCAAGGGTTTTTCACGTTAAATCTATGTGTTCTCTTGTATGCTTGGTGCCATTGGATTGCTATCCTAGATCTAGATCTGTGCGATTCCGCAGGCTAAAAAACCCCAACACTTAGCACAAAAGTTAATACAGTAAAAACTCATGAGCAGGGCATATAGTATGAGACAACTAGATGGAAACCATCCATTTGTTTCACACATTGTAGCTCACCTAATGAGTGGATGGCCTTATTTTTGGGCCAGGGTTCAGAAAAATCTACATGACGAAGTCCACATGATGCATAAGCCCAGATGTTTACCACATGGTGTCACACCCCAAACTCGAAAACCGGGCTCACAAAATTCCCGATCGCCAAATCCGGTGCTGGCAGCCTCCGTAGTACCCCATTCTCGGCTCTCAGTGTACATATGCCAGATTCCGATCCTGGAATCCTACAAGGAGGATTTTTCAATGTATATTTATCTCGTAACAAGCATAACCACAAGATTACCCGAATCACATAGGCAACATCATCATCACATATCCACTAATATAATCATTTGAGTACAATACTGAAAGGGGAATACATAAATCAAAAATCAAGCTCCGGGAGACCGTTGCACGCTCCAAGCTCAACGCTGTTGTTACCTAACGCCAGCTACATGCATCTATCGTGCATAAGCGTATAGAAAGCTTAGTGGGTTATGAAAGTGTGTACACAAGGTAAGTGCCAAGTAAGCAATATCAGAGTAATCAGAGTAAGAAGAAATACTAAAAAGCTCATAAATCATACAATATCAGAGTAATGCAAAGACATGCTGATAGGCCCATAAATACCATCAGCCTTATCCAGGCTATGCGATGCAAAAATATAATAAACCAATATCATATACTGAGGAAGCAATATAGATCAGCTATGCAATGCGGAGATAGTAAGACAAATACTATGTGTTGAGGTTGCAATGCAATATGCGATGTGAATGAAATGACCAAGCTGAAGTGTGAAGTCGGGATGATAGTACGTAGTATCGCAGGCTATGGGGTCCACCACAAAGGACTTCTATCCAAACCAGTCCCATACCTAAATTTGGATAGTCAAACTCAACGTGGTAAACTCCTGATCTCAGGTTAGTCGCGCGCCCCAACCGAAATCCTGGCCTTTGCGAAGGTACACGTAACAAATTGTTGCGCACCACCAGCCTGAGTGGATAGTGAATGAATGAATGAGTATTAACTCCTGCTCAATAAGTTCACATATCAGTACGGTTCACCTCTGGGATCATCACCGGGGTCTATTACACTCTACGCCAGCTTGTCGCCCCTATCCGAGCGCACGACTAGGTAAGTGGAAGAGACCTCACTATCCGCCTGCTAATATCGGGCCCGACTCGTCGATAGCGGACCCATTCTTCAAGCTGGTCAAACTCAACCTAGACATTGCCCCCTCACTCAGGCGGGTAAGGTCACACCCCCTCCCAACCGACCACGACACAGTGGGAGACGCGACCTACTGGTATACGACCCTCATGCGCTTATATATATCCACTCGGTCTTGACGTTGGGGCGTCCTTTAGTACCAAGAGGGTTTAGGGATTTTCACCCAGGGCCATCTATGGCAGCCCGATGCTAATAACATTTTTCGGTGTCCCATCTGGCCATCCACGATATGTCTGTGGAGGCTACGACCCTGATGTCGCTAGGGCGTACAGTAATCACAACACAAAATACAAGATGCATGAGTCATACAATCCAGTCATGCATCAATCCTACGCATCTTGTGCACTCATGTGAGACAATCTCCACCTATCAGGGAGTCATAACAACCTGCTCAATGACATATGCAATGGTCAACCACATCTCATAACAAACATGCGGATGATGAGTATGGGCATGTATCATGATGCTATGCTGTCACATACTCATAATCGGCATCAATAACCGGCATCAACAATCAACCTCGACAATGCGGGCATTTAACCAACATTGACCCCAAGGAATGACCCGCAAAGAGCCTAACATATAATGGACCCATGGCCTTACACAAGGGCCAAATATACAACACCATGGGCCTCACTCAAGAGCTTAATACACATTAGATGGGCCTTTCACATGGGCCCAATATACATCACAATGGGCTTCATCGCCTGGCCCTTAAATGCATTACAATGGGCCTCATCCCATAGGCTTCATATTCATCACATTAGGCTTTAAACACGGGTTGCAACTACATCACACAGGCCGAATACACACCACAATGGGCTTCAACTATGGGTCGCATATACATCATATAAGTCTCAACAATCAGCCTTGGCAATCGAAATAGGCCTCGACAATCGAAATCGGCCTCGACAATCAGAATCAGCCTAACAATCGGCCTCGACAATCGGAATTGGCCTCGATACTTGGCCTCGACAATCGAAATCGGCCTATACAATCAGCCTCGACAAATTGGAAATCGGCCTATACAATCGGCCTCGATAAATCGGAATCGGCCTCGATACTCGGCCTCGACAATCGGAATCGGCCTATACAATCGGCCTCAATAAATTGGAATTGGCAATCGGTCACGGCAATCAGAATCGATCGATAATCAGAATTGAAAAATCGGTCACGTCAATCGGAATCAGCAATCGGCCACAACAATCGGGATCAATATCGACAATCGGGATTGGCCTCGATAATCGGCCGAACAAGGCCTAAGGGAGGTCACAATAACAATGTGGCCATTTAACCAACATTACTCCCAAGGAGTGGCCCACAAAGAGCCAAACATAAGGTGGGCCCACGGCCTCACACAAAGGCCTAATACCCATCACAGTGGGCCTCACTCATGGGTTTCATATTCAACACGTCAGACCTCGCCATACAACCCACAAATACATCGCAATGGGCCACATACCTTGGCCTAATACTTATCACAACGGGCCGCATGGCATGGGCCTCGAATGTGTCACAATAGGCCATAACCCATGGGCCTCAATACATCACAATAAGCCACAACCCATGGGCCTCAAACACATTATAATGGGCCTCTCATGTAGGTCAATGTACATCAAGTGGGCCTCAATACATGGGCTTCAAATACACAATAGGTGGGCCCCGCATATGGGCCTCATACATATCACAATGGGCCTCGTGTACATCAAGTCGGGCCTCATCATGTGGGCTTCAAATACAAAACAGGTGGGCCCCGCACATGGGCTAAAAATACATCATGATGGGCCTCATGGATGGGCTACAAAGGCATCACAATGGTCATGCCATATGGGCAGGAAATACATCGCATTGGACCGAATATGCATCTCATTGGGCCACGACCCATGGGCTTCACTACATCATAATGGGCTACAACCCATGGGCCTCAAGTGGGCTTGGACCACACCAAAAATTATTTCAACAGTTGTAGGTGTAACATGTGTAGTACACTATCAGTCCACGAGGCACATGGCCCACTAATGATGATCAACACGGTCCAAACATTGCCCAGGTAAATCAGCACCATTCAAACATTGTCCAACACTGTCTGGACGGTGTGGAGGAACTAATACATCATGTGGGCCCTTATGGTGGATGTGGGACTGTAACGTCTCGGAAAAATCCGTACAAAGACCCGAGTACCACCTCAAGCAGAAATCACTAAGGACCAAATCCTTTAGAAATTAGGCGAGAGTTAACTAGTGTTAAACTAAATTTCATACGAAATTAGCACTAATCACTTTAAATACGATCTGCAAGACCCAAAATTTATAGAATCATTGACGCTAGGTTACCCGAAAATCTAGGATCAAACTCTATTCCCGGTTGCTCTCGGGAGCACATTGAAACTTCGTATCGGACCTGGACCACACGTCGAAAGTTCGATTACTACGAAATTATATAATTAAGACCGCCTTGCTGGACTTGACCACCACCTCAGAAATCAGGTCCAGATAGTATCCCAAAGCTATTCGCTTGAGCCCGGAGCAAAGTGTGTGAGAAATGCGAATATCTTTAGAATTAAACTCAAACTTAAGTAATCTGAGTCGTTCCGTATGCAGGCAAGTTGTAAGGATTCAGACCGTCAGAATCTGACCTAATTACACCCTCGGATCGGGGAAAATTTCCCACACATGCCAGTGCACTTGTGGCCCCAATCAAGTACCGGTGACCGTCGAACTGAAACTGGTCCGCCGCGGTCGATCTGTAAATCCAATCGGACCGAAAACTTAACCTGACCTAGATTCAATGTCAGGGAGCTTAAGTCCGACTGCACGTAGAAAAGGGGCCTCTAGAAGTGCTCCGTTGGATCGGAACAAGCACCCTTTGGTTATAACCTAAGTATACCATGGCCCTGGGGCCATTCCCATCAGTTCTGGGCCTATATAAGGGCTTAAAACCTCACTCTCTCACTCCATACGAATTCTCTAAACCCTAAGAGAGAGAAGAAAAGAAAGAAAAGGAAAGAGAGAGGAGTGAGAGAGAGTTGGAGTCACTCTTGGGATTCGATCCCTGCTACTCCACGTGCCTTACCACCACTTTCGTCTCGCTCTACCGGCGGTACCGATCCCGTTCTTAGGTAAGAAAACCTAACCCTTATCCGTTCTAGGGTTTCAAATAGTTGAAATGATGAAATAGATAACCTAGTTCATGCTATAGGTTGTCATTCTGCCGGTGACAAAGATTACGTGTTTAAAACGAATCCGTTACGCGTTTACCAGCGTAAGGTGCGGACTATAAACATATAGGTTATGGTTTTCAAGGTTTTCAATGTCGGTTAGTGATTTATAACTGACGCGGGTGCTATTTCACATGCAAAATGCGTCGTTTGTTTCGCCTTACAATTATATATGAACTATGTGGAATATAGTGTATTCTATGTATATGTTGAGATATTTGAATACGTATGGAATTTGAATTTGTGCCTAACATAATTATCCACCGTGGGTATATGCATGTGGTATATGGGGCAACTCCCTAGTAAAAGGCTTTGGCCTAATGCATGTGTAATCAACATACATCATGTATGATAATGTATGTAGCCTAAGTGTTTGTAGAAATGTCTGAATGAGCTAGTTGTTACTAAGTACTTTGTATGAGGGTTGAGATATGAATCTCGGTTACCTTAATTATGTGTATGATTTCCTCCATGTATGTTACATTATGATGTCTGTTTTATTAATGGAATGAATGTGTGTGAAATCATGTTTGTGTTGCACTTTACAACATGCTCATATGATTATAAGAATTAAATTATTTGTTCATTACTGCTTTGACTGTCTCATATGATTATCTATTGAAATTGAATGAGCTTGGGACTATGATATAATCCAGGCAATCGGTAATAGGCCCTGATTTGGTGGGTGAGGTTGTTTTCGCCACCTTGTACGTGTTCGGTGAACCCGAGTCATACATTGGTCGTCGGCAGTGGTTAGGCCACATGAAGTGCTCACGCACTTCATGTCGATTGATTCGATGTGCGCTCGTACTAGTCGAGCTCGTCAAGTAACCCGATTTGCCTATTGTATGTTCACCATATATGGACGCTAATGTTTGAACCTAAGGTACCAAACTCACCAGTGAAACCCCGTTAAACCATGGTACCTCGATCCGCTAAGACTCATGAGCCGGACATGGTGGTATGGGACACTGTGGTCGAGCTGTCGGCCTACGCCGAGGCGACGAGCCCACCTGTAGTGACCAGTGAGCAACCAAAGCTCGTGAGCCGAATACGGTGGTATGGGTCACTGTATTCGAGCTGTCGGCCTACACTGATAAGGTGACGAGCCCTTTGTAGTGACCTCGAGCATAACCTGAACCTGCGTTGAGGTGACGAGCCTTTCTTTAGTAATCAGAGTATAAACTAGGCCTGTACTGATCAGGTGATGAGCCCTTTGTAGCGACCTAGAACCGCAACATCGTATGAGAGTTACTAGGACTGACGACCCTAGGATGGATCATTGTTTGAGAAATGACATAAGGGAGGTACCTTAGTTTCCCAATCTTGCTGTATGAAAAGGACTAACAAGAACTTGGTAATCATGTGCATGCACCGCATTACGTGTGTGTTTGGCGTAGCAGGTCAAGCACTGAGGAAGAGTTGCATGCGCGATCGTGAGATGAAGTCGCTGAGGGAGCGTAGGCGAGGGCATGCATCATTATTTCATATCATTCTCGCATTAACAAGAGTACTTAGGACTTGATTGCTGTATTGTGCTATCATTACTGCCTGACTGAATTGATCACATGTTAACCTTTGCTTTATTGTTTCACTAAGTTGATCACTCACTCCCACATTAGGGGACGGTGTTTTAAACATCAACCAGACTCTGTCTTGATTTTAGATGGCGATGTGACTCCTGAGGTGGAGGCGGACTTTTGTGATGATGAGGAGGCATTCTCGTACATGCAGTATTCAGGCAGGTTCATGTGAGCCGTTCTAAATCGACGGGGCTTCAGGGTTTATACTTTGTAGAGGATAACCATTTTGAACATTTTGTATTTTGACACAATACTTGTACTTATTGACCTGGCAACACTTACATACTCTGGGGACCTATACTGGTTTATATTGTTATATAATTCGTTTTAGTCTTTCGCTTGTGTATTACAACTGTCCCTAGATTATGTGTTGTTGTTTTGGCTTAATCTCACTCATGTGTGATGCACTAACATGGATGACATTTAATCATAATTATCTATGTTACATAAGTGATGCATTAAAACTCGGGAGTTAAGTCTTTACTCGACCCCCAATTTTCAGGGCGTTACAGGGACCCACAGAACTTGCTGACGTTCAAGGGCAGCAGCAGCGACCTGCTGCATGTGACCCACCGTCCAGATGGATGGTGTAGATCCAACACGCCTCACGTGTGGGTCCCTCATACAGCAGCAATATATAGCTGGTGACACACCCAGCCAATCCGTTTCCAATCAAGGTGGTCCCACGTGGGTGGGCCACCATCACATATCACATATAAATATATTATATTATTATAATATTTGTATTATTTTATTTATATAAATATATATATATATATATATATATATATATATTCTTTCAAGGAAATAAGGTCCAACAACCACCGTCCAGTGGACTGGATGGTGTGGATAGTACATCACAGTGCAACCCACCTGGACGGTTGGTTGGATAAATCACATACACGTGTGAGTCCCACGTGGTAGGTGGGTTCACATGTGTGGGACCCACCAGCAAAATGGATGAACGGCCGTGGATAAAACATGTATATCAAGGTGGTTTTCCACCAGAGATTTGAGTCTGTTCGTTGGATGGACAGTGTGGATACACACGTCCATCAAGTGGGTCCACGTCCAACATTGTCTGGAAATGGTGGATGGTCTGGATTTCAGGCATATATAGCATGATGGGGCCCATGACATTTGCTGACATCAATTACAGTCAGCTACATACTGCTGGGACCACAGATGGACGATTTTGATAAAACACCATCACCACGGATGGTGGTGATAAATAAATAAATCATGGTGGGTCCACGTCAGTGTGGCCCACCGATGGAGCAAACTAATATTTGTATAATCCCTACTCCCATCCAAGCGTCCTGGACGTCCAACGGACGGACGGCCTAGATGGAATACATCAGCAAGGTGGTCCCATGTCCGACCAAATGGGCGGATGATCTGGATTTCTAGACACATCAGGTGGGCCACACATCACTACAAAAGAGAGAGGGAGAGAGAGAGAGATAGAGAAAACGGTGGAGATGGGAGGGACCCCGCCACTATGGGTCCTTCTTACAAATCATTCATCAAGATGGGTCCCACCACAAGTGGGCCCTTAAATCACCAAATCATACAAATCAAACCTTAGGAAACACCCACCTTTGATCTCCTCTTCCTTCTTCTGCCTATGCAATCTAAAGCTCCAAGGAGACAACTTCGACGGTTGGGATGATGATGCAAGGGTTGGATTGGGTGGTAGGAAGGTGGGCCACACTTGGCTCCTCTCATGGAAAGCTTGGACGTTGGCTCTCATGGGTTACTTGGAATGGAGTGAAGTGAGAGAGAGAGAGGAGTGATGTAAGGGAGTGATGGGTGATGGGTGGTATGGGTTGTGTAAGAGAGAGTTGACTTGGGAAATGGCTTGTGTACTTGGGGATGGGATGGGGTGTTGTACTTTGATTGATTGATGGGATTGATTTGACATTTAGTAGAGATTCTCGTGTAGCATTTTTCCTCATACTAGACACGGGCGCACATCTCCTGGACCGGGTATCGCATCGGCGTGTGAGACACGGCATCGGAACCGCGGCGACGGCGCGGTCACACTGGTACAACTCTCGGGTCGAGCTGACTCTAATATATGGGATACGTCTCAGGATCCCTTGCAAATGCCGATAACAGATCGCGAGTCATCAAAATTCGACTGGGAGGACCGCGGAAGTTTATGAAATGGTACGGGCTAGGATTCGGGTCTTACACATGGTGCTAACTTAACATGTGTGCTGGCAAGTAGAGGGGCTGCATTATAGGCACATCAAATTTCTATTTTTTCTTTTTTCCCTTTCCCTTTCAAGCAGTAGTTTTGGTTTAAAGATAAACTTAAAGCTGCAAATTCAATTTCACACATTTATAGATCAGAGTTATCATGCAAAATGTTGGCAATGGAAAATTTCAAACTGCTCAGCTAAATAAAAGCAAACTAATTATTATTAAAAAAATGCTCAACTATACATAGGCGATTAAAATTTAATGAAAAGACATCTAGTAGATTTAACAAGATAGACGGGTAAAGTTGGATGCAAAATCTCAATCCCAAATCCAATGATTCATGCTAGGGAGATAGAAATCAAGCTTGATTACCATTTTCCCTTGAAACAGAATTACAGAGAAATTGAATGGAAAAATGTGATACGGTTGAATCTTATGGCATCCTTTCAATATGAGAGTACTAAGTATTACCACAACCTAAGTTAAACTATTAATTAGAACACTAGTAAAATGCACATGCATTCCACAAGGGCAATTCTTTGATTAAGGAGTCAAATAATCAAATGGTTAGAAAATTCTCATCTGAGAACTTTTATGTTATGGTTGTCATCCATATGGTGGGGCCTACCTGATGCATGGATTGGAAATCCTTGGCAAATAGGAATTTCCACATTACATATGGAAATTTCCTAAAAGCATCTGATGTGCAGCTATACAGATCATCGAAATTATGGGTCTCATAACTCATTATGGGTGGAGCATCTCAAAAATCACACCGATCAAGCAATCCTTACTATCTGATTGATGGCTATCAAGTAGATGGTCAAAAGTAAATAGTGAGTACAAATTTGAAGGTGTTAGAAATGGGAAAAAAAAAAAAAAACAAAATTACATCATCATCATAGTTGAATATCGAGTTTGAATTCTAAAATGTTTGAAGATCTAAACAAAATTACAAGTGACTTTTCCTCTAGTTTCATCAATTCCAAAAAAGGAAGCTAATAATTAGAAAAGCTTGATTTTTTTAACTCAAATTATCAAGATTCAAGAATCACATTTCATTGGTCATGGCTTTTAAAGGTATTGAATATAGTTTTTTTTTTTTTTTTCTTTTGTGGGCTTTCATACATTTTCTTTTCTCATGAAAGGGATGACTTTTTTTTCCTCGTTCAAGCAAAAGACAATGCTTAACCCAAAGATCATTCTTTCTTGAAAATTTCTCAAACCTCAGGACCCTTCAATGACAATTCACAAAATGCAATATAAATGTCTTATCTAGATTGATCATCTATAATAAGGGAGGTCCTTGTGGGCATACCACTACAATAGGAAATGGTAACAAAACAAGAAAGTTGATAAGGTAGAGTCATCCCTTTACTGCACATGGGTTATGGTCAAAAGTGAAATTGAGATTGTCCATCTAGTAGGACCCATCTTAAATCCTAATCCCTTCATTTATTTATTTGTTGGTTATGTAAACCTAGCCTAAATTTCTTCAGACTATTGGTTTGGAATCTGCCAACCAGATGGCTAGGATCATTCAATTTATATATTTTTAATAATGTTTCATCAACAACAGGGGCAATTAAACGAACAAACTGAATTGGCACATCACCCCTGTCATGTATACTATGGAAAGGTCTCTGTAATCCTACACTGGTTCCACCAGTTTTGCCATAATTTCTTCTTTCTCTTAGAATTATTATATGACTAAAAGCACAATTGATGGGGGTATTTATCGAATCAGTATTGGGTCTGTACACATACATACCTGCTTCTTCTTCTTCTTCTACGGCACCTTTAAGAAGCAAGCCTTAAAAGGTAGAAAAAAGTAGAAAAAGATGGAAGTGAGGTTAGAAATGTCTTCAAAGGAATTTATAGGTGGTTTTGACACTTGAATTTTGAAGAATCTACATCTATAGTAATTGGATTCTTGAGAATTTCAGTCTGTCAAGTTGTGTTTAACACCTTTAAATTTAAATAATCTCTAAGAATATGAAAAGTAGCTTTTTAGAAAGAATTGTAAATGACTTAAAATTAGAAATTAAACTTTGGCCAAATTCCAAATTGTCAAAAGTGAAAATTAGCTCTAGAATTAAATTTTAATTTCAAAAGACAATAATTTGAAAAATAAATAAATTAGAACTCTTTAAATGTCATCAATGATAATCAAGCACTTAACTTATTTAATTATTTGTCTATTGGATTGGTGGACATTTATTGCGGAGGCATTGGACATTTCCCAAGAAAAGAATGGATACAGGACTCACCTTCATCAAATCCATAATTCCAGCCATTGGATCCTTTTCTTTATCCATATTTGGCTTCAGCTGCAAATTAATAAAACAAACCTTATAACCATTTCCGAGACAAAACCACACAAGTTGGAATGTATAGAGCTGTTCAAAGATGGTAATCTCCAAGGTACCCAAGTACCTATGTGGACATATACATTCAACTATAATTCACAAAACAATATCAATTTCAATTTTCATCATCCAAAGACAGGCTGACTCCTGGGCCCATTCAACCCATCCTAAAATTCTTAAGAAATTACCTCCTGTTGAATGACCCATTCAACCCATCCTAAAATTCTTCCTGACTGTGAGTTAACCCAGCTCATAACCAACGTTCCAGATACACTTTCAATCTACACCAGAAAATCCTGAGAGATGTCAGATGTATAGAAGAAAAACCAACAATTAAAGCAAATTCAAACAGCCAAGAAGTATATCTGACTCTATCTGTTTGCCTACATATATATATCGGTAAACATGCAAAGACATTGCTGTTAGGAAATGTTGAATCTGATCTTGATACATATCATTTGAAGCTATCCCTCCTGCAGAAAATCAGAATTTCAAAAATACCAACATTAGTTGCAGCATTAGAGGATAATTAAAAGCTTTCGATGAAACTAAATCTATGAACATAACAGTAAAATGCAAGTGGTCTTTCAACTTATCTGATTGTTGAGCACCACAACAAAGTGTCGGTCCTTACCTATTGCATAACACCACTCTACGACACAAAAAGAAACAATTACAAGGAATCTAAGCTTAGACAAGGACTAAAAGCAATCCAAAAATAAGCAACCCATAAATCATCACAACCGTACCGAGAAAAATAGAACAACGTCATGGCATGTAGTGGCCCTCCACAACAACATCCATCTCATCTTATGACCAGCAGCCTCCACAACAACTACTACGGCCACACTAAACACATCCCATGTCTAGCAGCCTCCTCAGGCATTACATGTTATCATACTCCTCAGCAACAAATGAGTTTATTGATATGTTATTCATGACAAAGAATTATGAAATGAAATGACTTCTCATAAAGATCAATTTTTTTTTATTAGTTTACAGGCATGTATAAGGCGGTCCATCTAGACAATCACATGTCTGAGAATGATACACATAAGCATGAAATCCAAGCCACATTGTCAAACATGGAGATGTGTAGATGGGCTGCCATAGACATGAACATGGGCTTAAGCTTAGATGGGCCTGAGTCGGCAAGGGCCAAATTAAGCCCATTGGCTGACCATATTCAGTTCAAAACCATTCCCTTCATATTATCTTACTTCTCCTTTTCCCATCTTCTCCATTGTGGGCAAAACAAGGCAGAGCCAAATCTACTCTGCATTTCTTCTGGACGTGGGTTAGAATTGAACTAGAACTTTCTGCTCTATGCCTTGAAGATCAGGCCTCGACAAGCCCTTAGATATTCAAATAGCTTAGCAAGCCCTCCATCGATCAGTCAGGCCCTTCGTTATGTTCCTTAGAGGAACCTGTATTGCGGTTGTCCATTGTTTTCATGGTGTGGCCCACCTAATAATTGAATCAGCCTCATTCTTCTAGTGCCCCATCCTTATTGGGCCATCTTGGACACCATGGTGGGTCCCACAATAAAGTAGTTTTTGAACAATGCAACAACATCCTACTTAGTAAAATAAACAGAGGAATGATACGATACATAGCCCACATCCTTGCACAATATACAAGGATTTTCAGTTTTGACAAGCATATAATTCCTCCAAACTCACTATCTTTAGTTGTAACCTGGGCTAAGTTCCTCTCTCTCTCTCTCTCAAGTTGTTTATTTTATTTTTATTTTTTAAAATGTAACTACTTAGAAAAATAAACAGATACATAATACAATGCAGAATCTGCATCTTTGCACAACATACATGGACTTTCAGTTCTGACAAGTAGGGCCTATGGTTTTGTATGGCCCAAACCTTGCTCAGTTGCATGCCATTATGAATGGATCATGACCCAAAAGACTTCCAGATTAGAAGATCCCAGTGACCAGTCATGAGACTTTTTTTTTTGTCTTTTTTCAGTTTGAATTGGATGATTGTTGCATTTCTCTTCTTAACCATCAATACATATCAAGAAATCAAAAGGTGAAAATGTCCTATTGAGTATATGTCTGGTACACAGCTCATCAATGACAGGATGCAGCAGATAATATTCTGAGTTACCAAAAAATGAGTCCCACCTGATAGAAATGGAAACCATGCATCATATAATTCCTCATGAGCAATATCATCCCATTTTCAAATTGACCAAACAACCCCAACAAGTGAATCTCTTACAATATTGATCACAAAACTCTGACAAATAACACAAACCATCCAGTTTCTGTCAATCAGTCGCAACAAAGAAACATTTTCATATTCAGACCCTCTCAACCGAGTCAGATTTCGCATGTCAAGTCCTCTTTTGTTCATCCTCTTCCCAATTCAAACGCAACCAGTTCAAGACGAGTCAGATCACCATACCTATTGGGCGCCCACAATCAGTTATAATGATGATCAAAACCCTTAACCAAGTAGGTTCTAGAAAGATTTCATCAGTGGGCAAGTTCTGCCCAAACTTCCCTTTTCTAATGGTCCTGATCCCTCCTTTTGAGTGAGAAAGAGAGAGAGATGGTTCCTTTTATTAGAGAAAACATCCATTCTATGAGAAAAGCTAAGGCATACATCATAGTGGGGCCACATAAAACACATCATGGTGGGTCTGATCGGCGAGGAAAGAGAAGCTCACCTATTTGAAGACGCTGCTCGATGGCGATGGAAGATGCCGCTGCTCAATGGCGATGGGATGCCGCTGCTTGAAAATGGGAGAAGCTCTTGAGGGTTGGGATGAGCTGCTTGAAAATGGAAAAGAGCAAATAGCGCTCGTGGGCTAGGATACGCTGCTTGAAAATGGAAAAGAGCAAATGGCGCTCGCAATTCCTCTTCTAAATAAGATAAACCTTTGAAATCCAAAACAGTGTGTGTTTACCATTGTTTATAACAAACAATCTGTTAACATCCGTACATGCAAGAGAGACCATTTTCTGGATGGTTAATATTGTATTATCTAAGAAAATTATAAATATTAAACATTTACAGCTAGAAGGATTATTTGAATGGTCTGGATAACTCTATATCATTACCACTATTTTCATGAATGAGTTGAAATAGTGGTGAAAATCGCTTTAGTTGAAGTAGGAATATGCCAATATGCCCTAGAGGGGGGTGAATAGGACTTTTTAAAGTTTTATGGTTTATTTAAACTCCTATTACACTAATCATAACAACCAGCACATATTAGGATTACTCAAAAGTAACTCTACTGGCTTCCAAGCCCGGTAGAGGATCCAATCACAAACTATTTAAGAAGTGAACAATATACAAACTAGTTTATGATGGATATGAAAGTGTATGTGTGTGAGGTGTGATCTCAGATATTTAGATATGAAAATATTAAAGTAAATCACATAAATAGAAGAATAGCAATCTCAAACACAGTCATTTTTATAGTGGTTCAACTACTTGTCTACTCCACTCCCGGTAACCGCACTCAACCCTTAAGTGTGTAAGTGCCCTGGTTTGTCAATTAGCGTGAGTGTTGAGTTAGTCAGACTACAGAGCCTCATAAGAAGATCAATTCAAGCGTCTGTCTCGACCAGATGTGCAAGCTCGCCATAGGTAAATCTAGCCTCACATCCCTTATCCCAAAACACCAGGTATATAAAACCCTTAAAACAAACTAGAACATCAAAGGGTTTTTAAGTTAAGAAAACTTTTTTCCAAAATAGGAAAATTCTCTAACTTTTCTTGCTTTGTCGATTTTATCAATACACATCTCGATATGATCGACCTGCGTTGTCGATGTCCTCGATACCTAAACGATATCATCGGAATGAGGACAAAAGTGTCCAGCAACCACATATATATCTGGACAGATTTATCGATGTATCGATATACCTATCGATATCATCGATATTTGAATCTCGAGTCTATCGAAGGTGACTCGATAATATCGACAGGCAGATCTCCGGTGCCCTTGTTTTTTCTTAAGAATATCATATATGCATCGATAAATCGAAGCCTCCTCGATACCATCGAAGTTTAAATCTCGATGATATCGGAAGGCTCTCGATGATATAGGTCTTGGGCACCAAGTTCTTCCAATAAAATATTTCAGGGTAGTTTATATATGATCGGGGGTCACTCGATAGAATCAATATTCAAATGTCGATAATATTGGTACGGTCTCGATTGCATCGAACATGGACATAAACTGTCCAACAAGCTTAAAGAAAAATCCGTTGGATTTATCGATGCATCGACACGGGTATTGATATCATCGACATTCAAATTTCGATGATCTCGAAGGTCCCTCGATCATTCTTGTAAACCTGAAATATTTCAAGTCAAGTCTCTCTCATTATTCAAATGTCGATGAATCGACACTAGTATCGATTGAATCAGAGTTCGAAATCCGATGACATCGACACCTGTTTCGATTCTATCGACCAGTTGGCAAGAGGTTTCAAAAGCGTATGACATTTGAGTTTGTGTCATCGAGCGGATCATCGATGCGATCGAGAGTATACGCTCAATGATATCGAACTCTGTCATAAATGTAACCGTTTTATATCCGTTGGAACCTTTTACCTATATATAGAGGACTTGTCTATTGTCGCTGGGAGAGAAAGAAGAGAGTGCTTTTGTGTGTTTTACCTTAGATCATATACCTGAAGCCCTTTCTCTCAGGGAAGTTCATCCTCCAATCCACCCTCATCATTGATATTCAATAGAGTAGATTGGGGAATGAACTTCCGAATTCAAGGATCCTCCAGCTACTACCTTAATGGCAAATCATTAAGCTGAGATGCCTTGAATACATAATCGGAATCACTCTATCTTCCTTATAGGAACACATTTTATAGAGTAGAATTCCGTCTTAACCTTGACCTAACCCAAAGCCTTGTATTGTTACATCATCTGTGTTGCGGATCAAGGAAGCAGAAGATTCTTCATCACAAGGAGGAGATCTTCATCAACGTGTTGAATGGGACTCATCCACTTATTTGTAAGTTACTAGAGTCCAAAGGACACTTATGATCATTCCTTTTTAGGATTGGGTCTTAGGTGTTTCTCACCCTTGCAAGCCCTCGTAGGAGGCCTCCGGCGGGAGTGTACATGGTGGGTGCGTTGTGTGGACCCTTGCTCTGTGGAGAGCATAAACATCCGGTTGAAGGTGAACCTGTCTAAAACCTTAGGTTTGAGGTGATCCGAATGAAACCTCCATTAGGGTCTTATGGAAAATCCTTGGCCAGTGTGCCTAAAAGGGTGTGTTGTGTTAACCCATGCTCGTGAGAGCAAAAACAGTCAGCCTTAGTGTAGGTTATAAAGGTTGAACGTGAACCTGATTTAAAACCTTAGGTTTGAGGTGAACCACTGTGAAACCTCCTTAGTGAAATCCGGTACACTCAAGGGCTGAGTGCAGTTACCGAGAGTGGAGTAGACAAGTAGTCGAACCACTATAAAAATGACTGTGTTTTAGATTGTTATTCATCTATTTATGTGATTTACTTTAATATTTTCGTATCTAAGTATCTGAGATCACACTTCACACACATACACAGTCATATCCATCATAAACTAGTTTGCATATTGTTCACTTCTTAAATAATTTGTGATTGGATCCTCTACCGGGCTTGGAAGCCAGTAGAGTTACTTTTTGAGTAATTCTAATATGTGCATGTTGTTAGGATTAGTGTAATAGGATTTTAAATAAATCATAAAAATTTTAAAAAGTCCTATTCACCCCCCTCTAGGACATATTGGCATATTCCTACTTCAACTAAAGCGATCTTCACCGCTATTTCAATTGGTATCAGAGCGGGTCTCTCTTTAAGGGCTTCACTGCCTAGAGAGTGATCTTGACTGAAGTTGGGAATATGGCCAAAGGAGAGGGTTCATCAGTCACTAGACCTCCAGTATTTGATGGATCAAATTATGCATACTGGAAGGCTAGGATGCACTACTTTCTGAGATCTTTGGATCACGATGTTTGAGATAAAGTTGAAAGTGGATATGTGCCACCAACTGAACAAATTGTACTTGACAGTGGCACAACTATCACAAAACCCAAACCCAAAGAGAAGTGGACAACGTTCGATAAAGAGAGACAAACTATTGAAGCTAAAGCAATGAACGCCATCTACTGTGTCGTGTCCAAGGATATATTCAATCAGATAAGTATATGTGGGACATCCAAGGAAGCATGGGATTTATTGGAAATAACCCATGAAGGCACAAACACTGTGAAGAGATCTAAACTTCAACTCCTGACTTCACAGTTCAAAAGTCTCAGAATGGAAGAGCATGAGACCTTTATGGAGTTTTTCACTAAGTTGAATATCATTTGCAACTCCATGGGTGGATTGAGAGAAAAAGTTCCGATTCCTAAAATCTGTAGGAAAATATTGAGATCACTGTTGTAACGGTTTAATCCCAAAGTAACAACCATTGAAGAGTGTAGGAATATTGATGAAATGAAAGTAAAAGAACTGGTAGGTTCCCTACAAACTTTTGAACTGTGAAAGTGAAAGTGAAATAGATGATGAAGATGAGGAAGTGGCTTTGCTGGCACAAAGATTCAGGAAATTCTTTCAGAAGAATCATGACCGTCCTACTAATGGAAGAAAGATGGACAACAGACCTTCTATAGGCAAATTTGGTAAAAAGACCAAAGAACCACAATATTATGCTTGTCAGAAATATGGACATCTGTCTACTAAATGCCCAAACAGAAAAACTAAGGGCATGGCGATGGCTGCCACATGGGATGATACAGAAGAGTCAAACTCAAAATCTAGTGACTCAGAGAGTGATGGAGACCAGAAATCCTTGAAAATTCTTATGGTCTCCACTACTCTAATCATTCCCAGCGAATCTGAGAACGAGAAAGAACAGCAAGCCACTGAATCATTTCTGTCAGATAATGAGGAAACAGAAAAGGAAGAATAGAAGATCAAAACAAACTGCAAGATGCTTACAATCAACTTTATATTCATAGCATCAAAGTGGTTAAAAAACTTGGAATATCTGAGAACAAAAAGGAATAACTACAAAAAGATTTGGATAAAATTCTAGAAATTAATACACATCTAATAGACTCAAGAGAATTAACTCCTTCCTTAAAACCGAGTCCGAAAAACCAAATAAACAGGTTGAGCAATTAAAAGATAAAAATATGCTCCTTCAAAATTAAAATCATACACTCCTACTTGATCTAGAAGAGTCCAGAAGAATTGCCAAACTAAACTGTAAGCTTTCCCAAAATGGTGAGAAGTTTGAAAGACTTTTAGGTATGGGAACATCTAGCTAAAAAGGACAAAAATGGCTTAGGATATGAACAAGTTAAAGCAAAAACTGAATATGGAGCACAAATAGAAAAAATCTGGTGCTGCCAAAAGAAATACAAGAACTAACAGGATGAATGAACCATTAAAGCAAGTGGGTGAATCAAATGAGAAAGCTAAAACTACCACAACAAAAAATTCTGTTACAAATTGGGTAATTAAAGAAAAGAAAAATTGCCTTGCTACTCACACAAATCTTTTGACTGGTAAGAACACTAAGTGATACTTAGACAGTGGTTGCTCAAGACACGTCATTGGTGAAAAATCCCTTCTTTCAACTATACAGATCTTTATAATGGGATAGTCACCTACGGAGACGGAACCACCGCCAAAGTAATTGGACAAGGAATCATAAGAGGAATTAATTCACTCAAAAATGAGAATGCTTTTTACATAAAAGGATCGACACATAATCTACTAAGCATATCTCAAATCTGTGATAATAAGCACGTGGTTACATTCAACAAAGACGAATGCGAAATCTTAGACCTATCAGGAAAAATAGTTACGAAGGGTTGTCGCACAAATAACCATTATTATGTCATCAAAGGCAAAGAGAGGGATGATTCTTATGCCTAAAATGTCAAAATATGAAATGAACAAGTCCAGGTCATACATTTAGGTCTGGATATTTGCTGAAATGATGCAAATTTTGTTGAGCTTCAATGATATATCTGAGGTTCTTCACCTCCATCTTTTATATATAAACATTCAAATGTTTATAATTTTGATGTGTACAGTAATTGTACATAATTTTGCCGAGTATACTATTGATTCATAGAAACACTAAAAGTATACTTAAAAGGTCGTCTGTATGCTGAAAAGGAAAAATATTCATCTTCGATATATCCCTCGATAAGTCATTCTCGATTAATAGATCCAGGGTTGATATCATCGACGTCTCTTCAGAATGTAAAAAGTCATATGCTCAAAAATGATATCGAAGATAGTCTCGATAACATCGGGGGAGTTACATCGATATCATCGAAACATTGGTCAATGAGATCGAAGACTACCACCCGATAAAAAGTGGTTGTGTGGAAAAATTTTATTTTCTTTGTAAAAAGGGCTTTCCATTTCTTTTTTTCTCAAAACCTCCGATTTTGAACAGGGCATCGAAACAGGTGTCGATGTCATCAGATTTCGAACTCTGATTCTATCGATACTAGTGTCGATTCATCGACATTTGAAAATGAGCGAGAGTTGACTTGAAATATTTCAGGTTTACAAGAATAATCGAGGGACCTTTGAGATCATCGGAATTTGAATATCGATGATATCGATAACTGTGTCGAGACATCGATAAATCCAACGGATTTCTCATTAAGCTTGCTGGATAGTCTATGCCCTTGTTCGATGCCATCGAAACAATACCGATATCATCGATATTTGAATATCGATTCTATCGAGTGACCCCCTATCATAGATAAACAATCCTGAAATATTTTGCTGGAAGAACATGGCACCCATGACCGATATTATCGAGGGCCTTCTGATATCATCGAGATTTGAATTTCGATGGTATCAAGGAGGCTTCGATATATCGATGCACATATGATCGTCATAAGGAAAAATAGGGGCGACGGAGATCTACCTATCGATATTATCGAGTCACCTTCAATGGGCTCGAGATTTGAATATCGATGACATCGATAGTATATCAATGTATTGATAATTTTGTCCAGATGAGTACGTGGTTGTTGGATGTATTTTGTCCTCATATCGATGATATCGTTTAGGTGTCGAGGACATTGACAGCCTAGGTCGATCATATCGAGATGTGTATCGATAAAATCGACAAAGCAAGAAAAGTTAGAGAATTTTCCTATTTTGAAAAAGTTTTCTTGACTTAAAAACCCTATGATGTTCTAGTTTGTTTTAAGGGTTTTATATACCTGGTTGTTTTAGGACAAGAGATGTGAGGCTTACATTTACCTGTGGCGAGCTTACACACATTCGGTTGAGGCAGATGCTTGAATCGATCTTCCTATGAGGCTCTACAGTTTGACTGACTCAACACTCACGCTAATTGACAAACTAGGGCACTTTCACGAGTCACCACTGTTTTACATTCTGTACAAAACTCCCAGTTTTGTACAAAAGAAAAAAACGGTAAACATAGCTTTGGAAAGGGGAGGGCTCTATGCGCCCTACCATGATGGATATGTTTCATCCACACCGTCCATCCATTTATCAACATCATTTTGGGATTGATCCCTAAAAATTAACCCTAATTAAGTCTCGGGTGGACCACAAAATGAGAAAACTCAGGACGGTTAGACGTCCACCATTCAAAACTGCAGCTATGGCGACGGATTATTGAGTTTCGCCGATGGCTTTTAACCATTGGCAATGCCGTCGGATTTTAGCCGTAGCTAAAACCACCCCAAGTTCGTCGGCTTTGCCCAGTTTTTTTGTAGTGTATGAGCGTCTAAGCTCCATGGATGGTCTAGATTTTGTTGACCCATAAGGTGGGCCACACACACATGATCAGAATGCTAATATCAAAGAAAAGTAAAGGATCGGCCACAAGAGGAGGGGCTCCACCACATTGAGGCCCTCCCCTTCATCAATCACACCACACATTTCATTGATTCACATATTACAACATAGATCAACTACATACATGTCCTAGAATCAAGATCAATGGTTGGCATGCCATCCCAACCATGATTATAGGGTCTAAATAACCCATCATGCAATGAAATCCAAGGAATCCTCTATGATGGGGCCCATAAGGGGAAAACCCCATGCATGGGCATGCATGCAGCAAATAGGCCATTTGGCCCCATCTAAGGATAGTGTAGGATCTCCACCATTGATTGGTGGGTCCTACACTTCCCATATGAAGGAAAAGAGATCTAAGAATATAGAAATGAAAATCCTACATCCTAAGAGTACACCCAGCTTAGATCTCTTCCAAACTTGTATCCCCTAGCTCCTAGTGCTCCAAGGATGATGTATTAATGGGTGAGATGGGGTATGGATGGTTGGATTGAGAGGAATTTAAGGTGGAAGGGGCTGGAATGGGATCGGTAGGTGGAGATGTGTGGAGGTGTTGCTAGGAGAACAGAGAGAGAGAGAGTAGAGAGAAATGAGAGGGAGAGAAGAGAGAGAGAGAGAGAGAGAGAGAGAGAGAGAGAGAGAGAGGTTTTAAGCCTAGCAATCATTTCTTTCTTGCCTTGGTTAGAGAAGAGTTATGATTGCAATAGGGAGTCAGAAACAATGTTGTAGGGTTAGTTGGCTTTCTAGGTTTGTGGGTGGTGTTTTAGAGATAGGTGGTGTAGGAATAGGGCCTAGGTTGTGTGTGTGTGTGTGTTTGAAATAGTGCTAAGAGATGGGAACCACAACAACGAAGCAGACAAGATGACACAGGTTTCAGCTCGATCCGAGTCGGGTCTTCATGACCGGACTTAAGGATGACCGCAAACACTATCCGAGGGTCGCGGGTCACCGGGATTCGACCGATAGGACCGCGGGATCAAGAGAAACAAAATGCAAACCTACAACACACATGCACACACATGAACTTGGGTTAGGTCTTACAACCCTCCCTACCAACAAAGAAATTTCATCCTCAAAAGTGACTAATTCCAGGACAAAATGAAAGGCAAAACACCACCATCATATAACAATCATCAAAGAGAAGGCAATACAAACAATCATATATCAATCAATCATCAAACAAATTGGGATAACGCTCTCTAATCTCGGCCTCGCGTTCCCAAGACGCCTCGGCCTCCGAATGATGACACTATTGCACCTTCACCAAGGGAATGACCTTGGTCCTGAGAACCTACTCCTTCTGATCAAGAACACGAATCGGCTGCTCAATGTATGAAGCATCCTCACGGACCTGGAGGGGCTGCCAATCAATCACAAGGATGATATCCGACCCACACTTCCGCAACATAGAAACATGGAACATGTCATGGATCACAGACAACTCTGGAGGTAAGGCAAGCCTGTAGGCCACAGCGCCCTATAAATCTCAAAAGGTCCTATAAATCTCGGGATATGGTATATCTCAAGGTCTAGCCTATGAAAGGCATGGTAAGGCAAACCTGTGGATCACGAGCTCGGTAATCTCAAAAGGTCCTATAAATCTTGGGGCAAGCTTGCCCTTCACACCAAAACAAGTCATGCCTTTCATAGGCTAGACCTTGAAATAACCATGTCCTCAACTGCAAACTCAAGGGGTCGACACCAACGATCAGCAAAACTCTTCTGCTGACTTTGAACTGTGAGCATCCTTTACCTGATAACATCAATAACCTCTGACATCTGCTGCACAAGCTCGAGACCTAGGAGACGACGCTCTCCAACCTCGGTCCAACAACTATGAGATCTGCATGGTCTACCATAAAGTGCCTCAAAAGGAGTTATGCCAATAATTACCTGATAGTTATTGTTGTACGCGAACTCGGCGAGGCACAAATGCTCATCCCAACTGCTCACGCAAGCTCTGATCATATCCTCAAGGATCTAGTTGACCCTTTCGGTCAGTCCATCTGTCTGCGGATGATAAGCGGTGCAGAAATGAAAAGTGGTCCCCATCGCCTGCTGGAAACTCCTCCAAAACTGAGACTTAAATCTAGAGTCTTGGTCAGAAACGATCGAAACAAGAATGCCATGCAGTCTCACTATCTCCTCAATGAATACTTTACAAGTCGGTCCATAGTCCAGGAAGCACGCATCGGAATAAAATGCGTCGACTTCGTCAGACGATCGACGACAACCCAGATGGTATCGTGACCGCGCTGAGTCCTCGGAAAAACCCGCGATGATACATGCTCCCACTTTCACACTAGAACGCTCAACGGTTGCAAGAGACCAGGGCGTCTCTGGTGATGGGCCTTGACACGCTAACAAGTGTCACACTCGGTCACAAAACTAGCTATCTGGCGCTTCATCCCCGACAAAAAATGTTGCCTCCTCATATCATGATACATCTTCGTGGAGCCCAGGTGAATAATAAGTCTCAATCGGTGTACCTCGGTCATCAGATCACGATGTAACTCTGGCACGTCTGGGACACAATTGGCCTCTGAAGCGTAATCCACCATCGGAACCAATTTGCTAGCCTGACTACTCCACAGATGTGGCCTCTGCTCGATACTCCTGAAGCGACTTGTCTGTTTGCTGAGCCTCGATCACCCTAACCACCAAAGAGGGTTAAATCAAGAAGCTTGAAAGCTGGACAATGGAAGAATGCAGACCGAACTCAAAGTCAAACTCCGAAACATCCCCGAGCATCTGTCACTATCGAACCATCATCTGTGCCACTAGGCCTCATGGCTGACGGCTGAACGCGTCTGCCACCACGTTCGCCTTACCCGGATGGTACTGAAGGTCAAAATCATAATCTTTCAACAGCTTCATCCATCGCCTCTGACGCAGGTTTAACTCGGACTGCGAAAATACATACTTCAAGTTCTTATATCCAAGAAGAGCTCGAACCTAACCCCATATAGATAATGCCTCCACACCTTCAGTGCGAAGACAACCGCTACTAGCTCCAAATCATGGGTGGGGTAGTTTAACTCATGGACCTGAGCTGGCACGAGGCATATGCCACTGGCCTCCCGTGCTACTTCAGGACAGCACCCAAGTCAACTCTAGAGGCATCGGTAAATGCAACAAAACCCTCACTCCCATCAGGAAGAGTGAGAACAGGAGCGGATGTGAGGTAGTCCTTTAACTTTGTAAATGCCTCCTTGCAAGCGTCACTCCAGACAAACTCGGTGCCTTTTCGCGTCAACCGGGTCTGTAACGCCCTGAAATTCGAGGGTCGAGTAACAACTCAACTCTCGAGTTCCAAAACATCACTTATGCAACATAGATAATGATGATTAAATGTTGTCTGTGTTAGAGCAATAAACATGAGTGAGATTATACCAAAACAGTAATTCATACTCTAGATCAATTGTATAAAGGCAAGCGGAAGACTGAAACTGTATATATATGTATGTAAAAGAAACAAAACCATCTCAATCTCCAGAGTATGAACCCATCTGAGTTACCATATACATATATCTGTTTTATGAACAAAATGTCAAAAGTACAACTAAGGAAATGAGTCCTGTAAATCCCGTCGATCCAGATAGTTTAGTCAAAGCCACCAGAATACTACATAAATGAGAACTCGTCCTGGTCCTCGTCATAGTCCGGCTCAGCCTCCTGAGTCGTCATCTCATTGTACCTAAGACAGAGTCTGGTTGGTGTGTACAACACCGTCCCGTAACGTGGGAGTGAGTAACTAACTCAGTAGAACAATAAAGCATAGGTTAACATGTTATCAATTCAGTCAAGCAGTAATGATAAAGCAGTAAAATCAAACACTCCTAACTACTCCTATTAATGTAAGTATGAATGCAGTCATGATGCATGCCCTCACCACACACTCCCTCATGCGACACCATCTTACGTTCGTGGCATGCTTACATTCCTCAGTGCTCCACATCTTCCAAGCACATGCAATGCGATGATGAGCATGATTACCGAGTTATTATTAGTCCATTTCAAACAGCAGGATTCGGAAACTAAGGTACCTCCCTTGTATCATTCCCAAACATGATCCATTCTAGGGTCGTCAGTCCTAGTTAATCTCATACAATGGTGTGTTTCTAGATCGTTGCAAAGGCTGCCAGGGCTATTACACGCATTCGTTACACCACTCCACCATCACCTTTTTAACGGTTCATCACTAAATTGTTACAGGCCTAGTTCATACTCTATACACTGCGGCAAAACTCGTCGCCTCACCGCAAATTTAGAATATGCTCGAGGTCACTACAAAGGGCTCGTCACCAATCAGTGTAGGCCGACAGCTCGAATATAGTGTCCCATACCACCATAATCGGGTCACGAGTCAGGTTGCTCACTGGTCACTACGGGGAGGCATGTGGCCCCAGCGTAGGCCGACAGCTCGACCACGGTGTCCCATACCACCATGTCCGGCTCATGAGTCTTAGCGGATCAAGGTACCATGGTTAACGGGATTTCACTGGTAAGTTTGGTACCCTAGGTTCAAGCAGCAGAGTCCAAACATGGTGAACATACATTAGACATATCGGGTTACTTGACGAGCCTGACTAGCTCGAGCGCACAATCAACTAAACGACATGAAGTGCATAAGCACTTCGTGTGGCCTAACCACTGTTGTCAACTTAAGTACGACTCGGGTTCGTTAAACACATCTTACGTGGCGAAATGAATCTCAACCACGATCTCAAGTCTGGTACCGATTGTCTGGACTATAAACATAGTCCCAAACTCAATAAATCCTTATTTAGAGCATGTAGAGTAAAGCATAACAAACAAAGTAATTCAAGCATGTTAACAAGCATATCATAAAGCATGTTATAAAACACCATACAAACAGAAAATACAAACACATATATTTCATAAGTAAGCGGTTAAATTAAACAATCAACATGGAGGAAATCATATACGTCTCTAAGGTAGTTGAGAATCCCATCTCAACACCTACCTAAGACACCATCATCTAAACACTTACTCTCACAAGCATTTTCACAAACACTTAGAATACACTATTTCAACATACATAGTGTACATTAGAAAAACATGTATTAGGGCGAGTCCTTTCGCCAAACAAGTATTTTACGCATATATAATATGTTCATACAGCAAATAATCATGGCAAACACATTTCTAAAATTTATACGTATACGGTACTTTCTAGAATACACTATTTCAACATACATAGTGTATATTAGCAAAACATATATTAGGGCGAGTCCTTTCGCCAAATAAGTATTTTATCCATATATAATATATTCATACAACAAATAATCATGGCAAACACATTTCCAAAATTTATACGTATACGGTACTTTCTACAAATACCTAGAGTATGTAAAATTCCATATTCTTCATCTTTAATCGAAACGGAAAACAGACAGTACTTTGTACATGTGCAATTGCATGCAGATCATGAATCTATCATTATCTGGCATTGAAAGCGTTGAAAACTGCAACCTATACACCTAAAGTCTTCACCTTTCATCCTAGAATCGTAACGAATCAGGTAGGTTTGCCATGCTTCCGTATTCGGCAGTTTGGTAACCTATAGAATAAAATAGGTTAGCTATTTCATAACCTACAACCTTCACAACCCCAAAACAGATTAGGGTTAGGGTTTCTTACCTAGAAACGAAGTCGGAATCGCCGGGAAAGCGACTAGACTTGCGTGGTTAAGCTTGTAGAACGACAGGGGATAGTAGTAGGGAGTTTCTCCCACTTCTCTCACACTTTCTCTCTCTTTTCTCTCTTCTCTCTTAGGGTTTTTCTCAAATTCGTATGGTTGGATGAGAGAGGGTTCTAAGGTCCTTATATAGCCTAAAAATACTCCAAAATAGACTTATGGACAAGGTATACTTAGGTTATAACCAAAGCGAGCCAGTTTCAACTCAACGGAGGACTTCTGGCAGGTCCCCTTGAGCCAAAGGTCGGATTTAAGCTCACCAACCTTGGATCTAGGTGGAGTTAAGTTTTCATTTCAGTGGGATTCCCAGATCACGCGTGGCAGACCAGTTTCAGTTCAACGGTCAGCGGATCTCGATCTGAAATTCCAAGTACATGGATATGTTTATGAAATTTTTCTTGATCCGAGGGTGTATTTGGGTCAGATTCTGACGGTCTGGTTACTTACAAATTGTCCGCAAGTGACACATGCCAGATTACTATTTGAGATATTTGTTTAGAGAGAAAACCAAGTGTTCTCACACTCCTCGCTCCGGACTCAAGCGAATAGTTGTGGGACACTGTCTGGATTTGATTTTCGAGATGGTTATCAAGCCCAACGAGGCGGTCCTAAGTCTTTAACTTCGTATTATTCGGACTCCCGATGTGCGGTCCAGATCTGATATGGAGTTTTAATGTGCTCCCGAGAGTAGTCGGGTAATGAGTTTGATCCTAGATTTTAGGGTAACCTAGTGTCAATGATTCTACAAGTTTTAGGTCTTGTAGATCGTATTTAAAGTGATTCAAACGGATTTCATGGCTAATCTAGTTTAGCACTTAGTTAACTTTGTCGAATTTCTAAAGGATTTAATCTTAAGCGATTTCTGCCTGAGGTGGTACTCGGGCCATTGTACGAAATTTTTCGATTCGTTACAGGGTCAGCGGTGCTACAATGCGGGAGAAACCCTCGATAAATCGATGATAATATCCCGCCAGACCAAGGAAGCTACGAATCTTGTACTCGTTCATGGGCTGGCCCAACTGACGCACTACATCAACTTTCAAGGGGTCCACAGCGACACCCTCCCTCGTCACCACGTGACCGAGGAATTTCACCTCCTCCTGCCAGAATTCGCACTTCTCCTGCTTCGCATACAGCTGGTGGGCACAGAGGGTCTCCAGCACAATCTGCAAGTGCTTAACATGGTCCTCTCGGGTCCTCGAATATACAAGAATATCATCAATGAACACCACTATGAACTAATCGAGGAACGGCCGAAAGACCTCGTTCATCAGCTGCATAAATACGACAGGCGCATTGGTCAGTCTAAATGACATGACCAGGAACTCGAAGTAACCATAGCGCGTTTGAAAAGCCGTCTTCGGAATGTCCTCCTCTCGGACCCAAATCTGATGGTAACCGGAGCACAATTCTATCTTGGAAAAATATTGTGCACCCTGCAACTGGTCGAACAAATCATCAATATGGGGAAGCGGGTATCGGTTCTTGATGGTGACTCTGTTGAGCTCATGATGTCACGCCCCAGACTCGGTAACCGGACTCACAAGGAACCCGATAGCCGGTTCTGGCCACAATAGCCTCCGTAGTACCCCATTCTCGACTCCTGAGGCAGGTTCCAATCCTGGGATCCTATAAGGAGGATTTCCATAACAGTATAATCATTTCCAATACGAGCATACCCAAGATCGCAACAAGTATATCTGAGAATAACAAAGGCACACATCACAAAATCCACTATGAATTTAAAATTTTACAAGTATAAAGTAGGAAAAGAATATGTCTAATAGCAAAAGAGGTAGGAAGAAGATCTGCAATACTGGGGGTCCTCATCTCAACTCTAATCCAAGCTCTGCCGCTACGACGCCAGCCTAGGCTCTCCTGCACATCAATCGTGCATAAGCTTATAAAAGCTTAGAGGGTGGTGAAGGTGTGTGATAAAGGTGTAGAGAAGAATAGTAGGAGGTATAGGAAGGGAAACATGCTTAAAGACAATATCACTAGCCTTACCAAGGTTTATCATGAATACGATGTAATGAGTATTGGGTGCCTTACCAAGGCGATGTATAAAGGGGCTTATACAGCCAATGCGATGCAAAGTGATGTCAGTGCTCATTTCCAATCCACATATTAAGTACATTTTCAATCATAAGGAAATCACTGGGGTCCAATACACTGTGGAATGACTGCCGCTCTACAGACTCACATAGTCAAACGAGTGTAAGAGACCTCACTACCCGTCTATAGACAACCAATCACCAACAAGGCTCGACGGCAGCAGACCCATTTCACGAGCTGATCAGACTCAGCCTAGTAATGCCCTCCCTCACAAGCGGATAAGGCCACATCCCTACCCAACTGACTACACGACAGTGGGAGTCGCAGCCGAATGGTATAAGGCCCTTGTGCGCTCATAGTTTTCACTCGGTCACGGCGTTGGGTGCCATGGAAGTTTTGAAAATTTCACCATGAGCATCCTATACACGATATGCTCAAATACATTTCTGGTGTCCACACATACGGCCATTGACGTATACCCCTATGGAGGCAAGGCCCTGATGAAGAAAGACAAAATCATCATGAAATGCGATGTCAATGCATAAGTCACGCATACAGATCATGCACTAGCTTCAGATACTCAATGTGTACAAGGGGAGAAACTCCATCCCTCTATGACCACCACACAATGCAATCAATTCACACAGATGATGCATATGGGTCATAATGATGTAAGTGCATTACCTGTAGAATATATTCCTCCTTCCCAAAGAGGGACAAGGTCTAAATAGATAGACAGGTACTCTAAGGAGAAGTGAAGTCCTCTAGTGGGGGCCCAATACTTTGGGGTAGCCCACAAGCTAAGAGAGAGAGTTATAAAGGTCAAAGGAATAAGCGGTCCTAATAGGGGTCCAAGGTGGGACTTCAACCACCTATAAGGGCCCTATGGGCCTACCTTAGGGCCACCAAGGAGGACATCCAACCTCAACTGGGTCCCAAAAGGTAGCCTGCTAACTACACGCATGTAAGGCAAAGCCCAAGGGCTACACATTTCGGGCCTAGTGGGCCATACACAAGGCCCAACACTTAGGCAACATGGTGGGCCTTCAAGCAAGTTTTGGGCCCAACCACAAAGGTCATGAGTCTACTCAGTGTGGTGGGCCTAATGGGCAGCCCATTATTCCAACATATGGGTGATCCTTATACTTAAAACAAGTAAGTTGGTCATCACATCCCGTCCCAAGTATGGGTTTCTTTTAATGGGCAAGTAAGGGCCTAACTACTTGAGTATTTCAGCCCACAAAACCCATCACAATGGTGTATTAACTATAGGCCCAAAGGTCATGGGCCAATCAAAAAGTTTCAAGACAACGGGCCTAAGAAAACCGAACAATTAACTAAGAAGACTAGCCCAATAAAAACCCAATTGGAATGGGCCTTAAATATGCACTAATTAAGCCCAAAAATCTAATTAAAATGGGGCAAGATATGTGTAAAAATATCCCCAAATTTGGTGGACCATGCTGCTGAAAGTGCCCTGGTTTGTCAAGTTACGTGAGTGTTGAGACAGATTATCTATAGAGTCTGATAAGAAAGTCAATTCAAGCGTCTGCCTCAACCGGATGTTTGCAAGCTCGCCACAGGTAAACCTAAAGCCTTACATCCCATGACCCAAAACACCAAGTGAATAAGACCCTTAAAAATAAGTTAGAAAATTATAGGGTTTTAAGGTGAGAAAACTTTTTCAAAATAGGAAAATCTCTAAGTTTTTCTTACCTTGTCGATTTTATCGAAACACCCTCGATATGATCGACCTACACTGTCGAGTCCTCGATGCTTCATCGATACCATCGAGCAAATATTTCAGGTTGTTTTTAACTTTGATCGGCGTCATTCGAGGAAATCGATATTCATATGTCGATGATATCAAGGCCGAGTCGATTGCATCGATAATGGACACAAACTGTCCAGCAAGCTTACTGGTAAATCTATACGATTTATCGATGCATCGACACTGCCTTCGATATCATCGATATGCAAATTTCGATGACATCGGCTGACCCCCGATCATATCATAAAAACCTGAAATATTTCATCATCAATCTCTCTCATGCTTCAAATGTCGATAGATCGATCCCAGTTTCGATTGAATCGAAGTTCGAAATCTGATGTCATCAACACCTATTTCGATCCCATCGACAAGCTGCAAAAGGTTTCAAAAGCGTATGACATTTGAGTTTGTGTCATCGAGCGGACCGTCGATGTTATCGAGAGTATACGCTCGATGATATCGACATTGCTTGATGATATCGAACTTTATTATAAATGTGACCGTTTTATATCCGTTGGAACCTTTTGCCTATTTAAAGAGAGACTTGCCTTTATTGCTGGTAGAGAAAGAAGAGAGTGCTTTTGTGTGTTTCAACTTATATCTTATATCCAAAGCCCTTTCTCTCAAAGGAGTTCATCCTCCAATCCACCCTCATCATTGATATTCAATAGAGTGGATTGGGGAATGAACTTCCGCATTCAAGGATCCTCCAGCTACTAACTTAATGGTAAATCATTAAGCTAGGATGCCTTGAATGCATAAGATTGGAATCGCTCTATCTTCCTGATAGGAAAACATTTTGAGAGTAGGATTCCATCTTGACCTTGACCCAACCGGAAGCCGAGTATTGGTACATCATTTTGGGTTGCGGATCAAGGGAGTAGAAGACTCTTCGTCAACAAGGAGGAGGAGATCTTTGGCATTGTGCTTATCGGGACTCATCAACTTATTTGTAAGTATCTAAAGTCCAGGAGGACACTTGTGATCACTCCTTTGTAGGATTGGGTCTTAAGTGGTTCTCACCCTTTGAAGTCCTCGTAGGAGGCCTCCGGTGGGAGTGTACGTGGTGGGTGCATTGTGTGGACCCTTGCTCTGTGGAGAGCATAAACATCTGGTTGAAGGTAAACCAGTAAGACCTTAGGTTTGAGGTCAACCGCTGTGAAACCTCGGGTTTGAGGTGAACCGTGTAGAAACCTCCAGTAGGGTCTTATGGAAGATCCTTGGCCAGTGTACCTAAAAGTGGGTGCATTGGGTTGACCCTTGCTCCTGAGAGCATAAACAGTCAGCCTCAGTGTTGGTTGTAAAGGTTGAAGATGAACCTGATTTAAAATCTTAGGTTTGAGGTAAACCGCTGTGAAACCTCCTTAGTGAAATCTGGTACACTCAAGGGTTGAGTGCAGGTACCGGGAGTGGAGTAGACAAGTAGTCGAACCACTATAAAAATGACTGTGTTTGTGATTGCTCTTCTGTGTGTGTGATTTATGTCAATGCATTCATATTTATATATCTGATCACACCTCACTCGCATACACAGTCACATCCAACATAAATTAAGTTGCATATTGCTATATCTTGAATAGTTTGTGCTTGGATCCTCTACCTGGCTTGGAAGCTAGTAGAGTTACATTTGAGTAATCCTGATAATTGCGTATTTATAGGATTAGTGAAGTAAGATTTTTAAATAAATCATAAAAACTTTAAAAAGTCCTATTCACCCCCCTCTATGACATATTGGCATATTCCTTCTTCAACTAGCACGGTTTTCACTACCATTTCAATTGGCATCAGAGCGGGTCTCTATTTAAGGGCTTCACCACCTAGAGAGTGATCTTGACTGAAGTTGGGAAGATGGCCAAAGGAGAGGGCTCATTAGTCACTAGACCTCCAGTATTTGACGGTTCAAACTATGCATACTGGAATGCTATAATGCATTACTTTCTGAGATCTTTGGACCATGATGTTTGGGATATAGTTGAAAGTAGATATGTGCCACCTACTGAACAAATTGTACTTGATAGTGGCACAACCATCACAAAACCCAAATCCAAAGAAAAGTGGACAGCATTCGACAAAGAAAGACAAACATTTGAAGCCAAGGCTATGAATGCTATCTACTGTGCCATGTCCCAGCATATGTTCAATCAGATAAGTATGTGTGGGACATCTAAGGAATCATGGGATCTATTGGAAACAACCCATGAAGGCACAAGCAATGTGAAGAGGTCCAAACTACAACTTCTGACTTCACAGTTTGAAGGTCTTAGAATGGAAGAGCATGAGACATTTATGGAGTTTTTTACCAAGTTAAATATCATTTGCAACTCCATGGGTGGATTGGAAGAGAAAGCTTCGGTACCAAAAATTTGTAGGAAAATTCTAAGCTCCCTACCGGAACGATTTAATCCCAAGGTTACAACAATTGAGGAGTGTAGGAACATAGATGAAATGAAAGTAGAAGAACTGGTAGGTTCCCTACAAACTTTTGAACTATACTTCAAACAATCCTAAAAATCTAAAAACACAGTCCTAAAAACCTCAAAGAAAACAATTCATGAGGACAGTGAAAGTGAAAAGGAAGATGAAGATGAAGAAGTGGCTTTGCTAGCACAAAGATTCAGAAGATTCTTTCAAAAGAATCGTGGTAGACCTTCCAGAGGAAGAAAGGTGAACAACAACAAACCTTCTGCAGGCAAACTTGGTAGAAGAACCAAAGAAAAACAATGTTATGCCTGTCAGGAGTATGGACACATATCAACTGAATGCCCAAACAGAAAAACTAAGGGCAAGGCAATGGCTACCACGTGGGATGACACTGAGGAATCAAATTCAGAATCTAGTGACTTAGAAAGTAGTAGAGATCAGAAATCATTGAAAATACTTATGGTTTCCACTACTTCAATCATTCCCACTGAATCTGAGAACGAGAAGGAACAGCTAGCCACGAAATCATCTCCACCTGAAAATGGAGAAGAAGAAGAAATTGAAAAGGATAAACTACAAGATGCATATAATCAACTTTATATTCATAGCATCAATATCCTTAAGAGACTCGGAATAGCTGAGAACAAAAGTAAATTGCTGCAGAAAGATTTAGATAACACAATGGAAATCAATACACAATTAATAAATGATCTGCAGCAATATCATATGGATAATGATAGACTTGAACGAATTAATACCTTTCTTGAAAACAAGTCTAATAAACTGAACAAACAGGTTGAACTGCTAGAAGATAAGAATAGACTTCTTTATAATGAAAATCATATACTCCTGTGTGATCTAGAAGAATCCAAGAAGATGGCCAAGATAAACTACAAGTTTTCCCAGAGTGGCGAAAAGCTAGAAAAATTGTTGGGAATGTGAAGACCTAAAAAGGATAAAAGCGGCCTAGGATATGAAAAATTTAAGCCAAAGGCGGGAAATACAGCACCTAGAACTGAAAAATCTGCTGCTTTTGGAAGCAAAACCAGAATAACTCTAGTATGTCATTTGTGTGGTGATTCAGGTTATTATAAGGTTGAATGCATAACACCTAGGAGGACTAAACCTAACTCTGGTCAGAATCATGTTAACGAATTATCAACCAGAGAAATACAGAACTTCAAAAGTCCTCTTAAGGATATGGATAGAAGCAATGCCCTTGCACCACCACTCAAATCGGTCAACAAAATGAAATGGATAAGGAAGAATTAGTTCAGATCATGCATTAGAATCTGAACCTGTGCTAAAATGAGATTTTTTTTGCTGAGCTTAAAATGATATATTTGAGGTTCCTTGCCTCAATCTTTTGTATAAACATTCAAATGTTTATAATTTTATTGTGTACAGTGTGTACATAGTTTTTGTTGAGTATACTGTTGGTAGAAATATGAAAAGTATACTTGGAGAGTCGTCTGAATGCTGAAAATTAAAAATCTTCATCTACGATATGACTATCGATATGCATTCTCGATTTATCAATAAGAGGTCGATATCATCGACGCCTCTTTAGAATATGAATGGTCATGTAGCCAAGAATGATATCGAAGACAGACTCGATAGAATCGACTAGCAACTTCTCGATGTTATCGAAACAACGATCAATAATAACGACAGATGGCACCCGATAAAAGTCAGAGGGGCGGGGAAAAAAAAAGTGGGGTTTATTTTAAGGGTTTTCAGTCATCTCCTCTACTCGATTCTCTTGACCATACTTCTGGAAGCCACGTCGGACTACTCAAATCCCTCCACAAATCGGGTACTACCCTTTTAACACGTCAAGAGTCCATTCTCTTTTGGGTATTTTTCGTTATTGTCAGGTTTTTGTCATTTTTTCCAACTTGTCCCCATGAGAAAAGACAAAGGGAAAGCATCCGGACAGAGGGAATCTTCGAAAACCTCCCGACAAAAGGTGCTTGCCTCTGCAAGTGCTTTCGAACTTGGGATCCCCACAAAGCAACGCTCAAAACATGGTGGGTCCCAGTCGGAAGAGCAGACACCTTCACCAATGCAAGTCAATCCCGTCTTGACAAGATTTGCAAGAAGGAAAGTTATTCCCAAAAGGAAAGTCGACAGAGGCTGCTTGATTCCATATAATCTGGAACCTCTATTTGCAGCTATAGATTGGTCACCAGTTCTCGACTTTGGAGGATCTTATCAGCTTTGAACTTACCATTTCTTTGCTGCCTGCCATTCTCCGACATCTGTTCCTCCATCCATCTCCGTAACTATAGATGGTGATGATGTGCTGATCACTCCAAGGTTTGTTGCAAGAATATTCAATCTTATCTTATCTCCTGTAGGAATCCCTGATATGGACATGGAAGATCCTGAAGTTTGGTCCAAGGTCACTAAATTTCTCTGTTATAATTGTGATATCGAGTGGTACCAAGGGAATGCCCTGAAAGTCAAGTTCATGGAACCACGTTATCGAGTCCTGCATGGTATTCTTGCTTCAAATATTTACTCTAGAGGCTCCAACAGAGCTGACCTCACTGGCTTCATGACTATGATAATCTATTCAATCACCGCTGGGGTCAAGATCTGTCTGCCTACCCTGATTGTGTATCAGTTGTTGTACGTTTATCATAGGTCTAGGGACATTCTCCTACCATATCCCTGGATCATCAATACAATCTGTAATGGTTCCAAACTACAAATGATCCAGTTCTTTCACTCCAATCCTTCAACAAAAGCAACATCCAAAGGATGGATCTAAGGTTTCACAAATACCCTGAGGAGCCCCTGGAGGAAGGAATTCAAGTTGAGGAAGAAGGTAGGGCTGGTGATGCTCCTATGAGAGGGACCGGGATGACTGAAGAAGCTACTTCTAGACCTCAACATGCTTCATCAACACCTGGGCATGCAAAGAGGTTTAAGCCCCATCCAAACAAGCTTAGCGCCATTCAGCATGATGTCTCTCAGCTCAAGGAGTCAATGAATGAGAGATTTACTGTCCTGGAACGGATAGTGTTAAGTGTGCAGCAAACCGTCCAACAATTGGTGGACGTGATAACTTGTCGCCGGGACAACACAACACCCTCCTACTCCGATCCATGATGATGTTCACTGCATGTTATCACCTACACTTCACTCATATCTCTACGTATGAATATTAGTATCTTTTTGAATATTCTACGCCTGTCTGAGTGTATGTGATAACAAACTAATCTAGAGAATCTAACGTTTTTTTTTGTATATGTCCATAGTTGGACTTAACATATTTTTTTTAGGTTGGGTCTGATGGGATAAACTGTTATAGCTACTGCTGTCTGTGGCAGTATATGTTTGGATATTTTGGATATGGCTGAGTATAACTCTTATTTTTACTACCATGATTCTGTCTTGAGTTCCCTTGGTTTATCTAGTTTCTTATATGGAATGCATGTGATATCTCTAAAGAATATTCTATCTGTTGTGCATTCATAAATTCTGACATTGATGTTTGCTTAAATTGAGTTAACTGTTATACATCAATTGTTCTGCTTCTGCCTGTTCGATTCTCCCAAGTAATTCACTCTTCAGTCAATATCACTCTGCAAGCCAGTCTATACCCAGGATAACATCAAAACCTACCATCGGCATCACGAACAGATCGGCAGGAAGAAACATCTTGCTCACTAACACCGGGCAAGAAGGGCAACGACGGCTCAATACCACAGACTTCCCCAAGGGAGTCAAAACTCCCAAGGCCTCATACGCAGACTCCGATGGAATACCGGTTAATAGGCAAAACTGCTCGGCCATGAAAGAATGAGAAGCACTATAATCAAACAAAACAGTCAACACAAGCAGAAACAAGAAGAATACCCTCGACAACTCCACCGATCGATGACTGCGGGTCCTGGCCTTGTGCCTGCTGAACGGGATAGAATCGGCCCTGAGCTGGCAAGGGAAGCCGGAAGACTGCGGATCTTGAGTCTGCGCCTACTGAGCTGCGATATATACTCGACCTAGGGACTGAACATGTGGATATCCCCTCTGATGTTGCTGCTGTCTATGTTGTTGCTGTTGTGGCTACTGAGAAGGTCTACCTGGCTGCCTCTGCTGCTGAGGAGGAGCCCTAGGAGCGGGAGCCAGAAGCTACGCTCGCTGCTGATGCTGCTTCTGAGGAGGACGAGGAGGAGGCAACTACGGTTGCCTCTGGTGCTGCAAGGGGAGAGGGCAATCTTACCTCCGATGCCCGGTCTGCCCACAACCAAAGCAAACACCAGAAAAGGGGCCAAAAGATGAAGCGGCTGGCTGTGCTGATGATGATGATGAAGTTGTTGTATGTGTCGCAGGCTGCCGAAACTCTGATCTACCCCTCCGTCTCTGCTGACGGTGCTGCCTGGAACTGCTGGCTGGTGCTCTCATCTTCCGGTCTCTACTAGAACTTTGTTCTCTGGATCTCTGGGACATAGCCCAGTCCTCCTCGTATACCAAGGCCCTATGCATGACCTCATCAAACGTCCTCAAATAATGGCCTACTACGCGGTTCGCAAACCAATCTGAAAAATGGTGAGCTCTTATCTTCTCGTCACCAGTGAGATGAGGAGCAAATCTAGACAACTCCAAGAAGCAGGCCTCATACTGGGACACCGTCATATCACCTTGAACAAGGGTCTCAAACTCCATTACTCTCTGCTCATGCACATGCTTAAGGAAGAACTTCTGGTCAAAGCGGACCACGAATTCCTCCCACGTCTAGACAAAATCTGGCCCGGCCATCCTAGATACGGATGACCACCAATGACAGGCCTCGCCCTGAAGAAGAAAGGTCGGTAAAGAAACACACTGGTCTGTTGGACACTGCATCACGTAAAAAATCCTCGCTATCTCTATGCGCCAAACCTCAGTGGCAGATGGGTCTAGCTCACCCCTGAATCTCAGAGGGTCATGCTGCCTGAACTCTCTGAAAATAGCGTTATCACACGGCAAATCGCTCTACTCAGAAATTGGAACGGCTGCAGGCTGACGAGTCTACAATGCAGCAGCGACAAGCTGCATCAACTGCTGAAAATGCTTGGCATCGACTGGCACTGTCGGGAATACAGGAGCGGCACTCTTCTCGGGCAGAGGCACGGGTGGGACTGACGGAGCTGGAGCCTCTGTAACCGGAACAACAGGCTCAGATGGGGGAACTGGCGGGGAAACATGAGCAACAGGAGGTTGAAACAGAACCTTAAGAATTGGATCCTCTAAGACGGGAGCGGAGTGCGCTCTGGTAGTACGGATCACCGGAGTAGGATGAGAACCACGGGCAGGGGCACCACGGCCACGAGCACCATGGCCATGAGCACCCCTCTTGGGCGGCATCATTTATAGAAAACAAGGACGACGACACATAAGGTTAAAATATTATAAGCTCAAACGAAAGGAAGGTCCTCGGGACACTACTTGTCCTAGGCTTGTAGCATATGTGTGATGTTATCCTAAGTTAATCCAGAATTACTTACTATGCTCTGATACCAACTCCTGTCAAACCCTAGACTTGGTCACGGGCTCACAAGGACCCCGATAGCCAGTTCTGATCACGATAGCCTCCGTAGTACCCCATTCTTGGCTCCTGAGGCAGGTTCCGACCCTGGGATCATACAAGGAAGATTTTCATAAACACATAACCATTTCCAATACGAGCATACCCAAGATCACAGTGAGTACATTTAGAAATAACAAAGGCACACATCACAAAATCCACAATAAATTTGAGCTTTAATATACTGCTGAAGGGAAATACATCTGATGACAAAGGGAAGAAGGAAGAAGATCTGTAACACTGGGTCCTCAGCTCAACTCCTATCCAAGCTCCTATGCTAAGATGCCAACCTAGGATCTCCTGCTCGCATCAATCGTGCATAAGCTTATAAAAAGCTTAGAGGGTGGAGAAAGTATGTGACAATGGTGCGCGGAAGAATAATAAGAGATATAGAAGGGAAATATGATCAATGCTAATGCCACAAGCCTAACTAAGGCTACCATGAATGCAAGAAGCCATACTAAGGCTATACAATGCAATGAGTATTGGGTGTCATACCAAGGCTATGCAATATAAGGCTTATACAGCTGATGCAAATGCAATGCGAAGTGATGTCAGTCCTCATATCCAATCCACATATCAGTACAGTTCCTTCATAAGGAATCTACCGGGATCTAGTACACTACAGGATGACTGTCGCTCTACGGATCAGCACAGTCAAACGAGGGTAGAAGACCTCACTACCTGCCTGCGGACAAGTGAGTCAAATTACATAGACTACAAATGATGTTCAAGCAAGTAATCTATGGAGATAGATACTGAGCTTGTGTGTGCTTACAAGTCAAGTGCCTAACATACAATTCAATTCAAGCATTCATATGATATAATTAACCAAACACGTAAGCATGAATAGAATTGTACTCAAATGACAATCGCAAATGCAAGCATATATAGTGCTCGAAATGTTGTATGGCCAAGATATGCTCAAGGTTACCTAGGATTGTCAAGGCCAGACCAATTTGTTTCTACTTTTTCTTCAGTGGTTCTTGTTGCCGAGCCGATGCTGATTTATTTGTAGAAGGCCCTACTCATTTGAATTTCAATCGTTTCTATTGAACTATGGAAGTAGAAGCTTCTGTTGTTGGATTAGTAGGAAGAAAAGAAAGTGATAGTTTATCGGAAACATTTTAGATAAGCCTCTCCCATCGTTAGTATAATAGTTGGCCCAGCAGAATTGAAAAGAATTAGTAGATGATGGATGCCGGAGAAGAGAAACCAAGGAATATAAGTTGGAAGTGTTGATATAAGAGGTGAGAGCAGTGATTATCTTTGAAATATCCTTAATATGTCAACATGCATATATTAGTTGGCTCCAGGAGAGCATACATCATGAAAATGGATTGGCCTAGCCAAAAACAAAATGACGAGAAAGGAAATTAGGTGATAAATTTTGATGACATTCTTCTGATACTTCCCTCTATTCTTGTTGAACCCACTTATTAGGATATCCCAAGCTAACAAATAGTTGGCCCATATTGCATTTCAAGCATCAACCAATTTTGGGTCAGTTGTATCGAATTGTGTATCGATGAACCAATTTGGACCAAGCTCTCTATTCATGTATGGGCAAAACATACAATCAGGTTTATTTAAGAAAAGGGAAGAAAAGTAGTGAAGACATTCTGTCAGGCCCATGTCCTAGTGTCCATTCCGTTCCGTAGGATTCCACGGTCTTACCGGTCGAATTTCAGCGACCTGCGACCCGTAGATTGCATTTGTGCACGACCTTAAGTCGCATCCTCTAAACCCGAGTCGACCCAGCTCGAGACCTATTGTAACGTCTCAAAAAAATACATACGAAGACCCGAGTACCACCTCAGGCAGAAATCACTCAGGACCAAATCCTTTAGAAATTAGACGAAATTAACTAAGTGTTAAATTAGATTAGCTGTGAAATTCGCTTGAACCACTTTAAATACGAACTGCAAGACCCAAAACTTGCAGAATCATCGACGCTACATTACCCTATAATCTAGGATCAGTCTCATTACCCAGTTGCTCTCGGGAGCATCATGAAACTCCGTATCAGACCTGGACCGCACGTCGAAAGTCCGATTACCGCGAAACTAAATGATTATGACCGCCTTGCTGGGCCTGACAACCATCTTGGAAATCAAGCCCTGACTGTGTCCAGAAATACACAACTTGAGCCCGGAGCTAAGTGTTTGAGAAACGTGAATATTTTTGGAAATAAAATCCAAACTTAAGTAAACTGAGACGTGTCGTTTGCGGGCCAAATATAAGGATTCAGACCGTCAGAATCTGACCCAAATACACCCTCGAATCAGGTAAAATTTTTCACACATGTCAGTACACTTGTGGCCCTGATCGAGTACCGGTGACCGTTGAACTGAAACTGGTCCGCCACGGTTGATCTGTAAATCCGATTGGAACGAAAACTCAGCCTGACCTAGATCTGATTTCAGGGAGCTTAAGTCCGACCGCACGCAGAAAAGGGGCCTCCAGAAGTGCTCCGTTGGAACAAAACAGCCAATCTTTGGCTATAACCTAAGTATACCTTGGCCCTGGGGCCATTCCCATCAGTTTTGGGCCTATATAAGGGCCTTAAACCGTCACTCTCTCATCCCATACGAATTTGGGAAACCCTCGAAGAGAAGAGAGAAAAGAGAAGGAAAGAGAGAGAAAGTGAGTGAGTAAACTGGTGTTTGTACTTGGGATTTAATCCCGCTGCTCCACACATCTAACTACCACTTTTGTGTCGCAAATCCGACGATTCCGATTCCGTACTTGGGTAAGAAATCCTAACCCTAACCCGTTTTAGGGTTTTCAAATAGTGTAATAGATGAATTAGTTAACCTATTCCCTGGTATAGGTTATTGTGGTGCCGTAAACAAAGACTTAGCATTTAAACTAATTTCGTTTCGCGTCTACCGGCAAAAGGTGCGAACTATAAATGTTTAGGTTATGGTTTTTAAGGCTTTCAATGTCAGTTAATGATTTATGACTGACTTGATTGCTATCACATGCTTAGATACGATGTTTCCCGCCCTTTTCATATATATATGAATTATGTTGAAGTGTGTAGACTAAGTGTTTGTTGAAATGTCTGAATGAATATGGAATTATGATTAGTACCTATTATGATGGATGTTTGGTAATACATGATCGTTGTATGTGTTGCAATTCCTATGTGAAAGGATTTGCTATAATATACGTTTTAAGTAAAGTAATCTATGTATATGATATGTGTAGTGTAAGTGTTCGATAAAATGCCGGTATGAGGAAATGTTTGTTTAAATGTTTGAAATGAGGGTATTGAGATAGGGTTTTCAATCCCCTTCTTGATAACTATAGTTCCTTTATGTAACCTATCTTCCTACTATGTGATTTATGGAAGTAAGGCCTAGGTAAGATAACATGTGTACTATGTGTTTCATGAAATGCTTAAATGCTTGAAATGGTTGAATTATTGTTAATGCTGCTTTGCATATCATATGTGATATAAAAATTGCAACTGAGTGTGATTGGGACTATGACTTAGTCCAGGTAATCGGTAACAGGTCTCGATTAGGTGGCTGAGGTTGTTTTCACCACATAAGACGTGTTCGATGAACCCGAGTCATACTTTGGTTGTCGGCAGTAGTTAGGCCACACGAAGTGCTTACGCACTTTATGTCGATCAACTCGAGGTGCGCTCGTATTAGTCAAGCTTGTCAAGTAACCCAATTAGCCCGATGTATGTTCACCATGTTTGGACGCTACTGCTTGAACTTAGGGTATCAAACTCACCAGTGGAAACCCCGTTAACCTTGGTACCTCGATCCGCTAAGACTCATGAGCCGGACATGGTGGTATGGGACATCGTGGTTGAGCTGTCAGCCTACGCTGGGGCGACAAGCCTCCCCATAGTGACCATTGAACAATATTGCCTCGTGAGCCGAATACGGTGGTATGGGACACTATATTCAAGCTGTCGGCCTACACTGATCAGGTGACGAGCCATTTGTAGTGACCGCGAGCATACTCTGAGACTGCGTTGAGGCGACGAGCCTTTCCGTAGCAACTAGAGTATAAACTAGGCCTGCACTGATCAGGTGACGAGCCCTTTGCAGTGACCTAGAACCGCAACTTCGTATGAGATTTACTAGAACTGACGACCCTAGAATGGGTCATTGTTTGGGAAATGATATAAGGGAGGTACCTTAGTTTTCCAACCTTGTTGTATAAAAAAGGACTAATAAGAACTTGGTAATCACGCTCATACACCGCACTGCATGTGTCGTTTGGCGTTGAGTAGAGAGCACTGAGGAAGTGACTGACATGCACGACCGTTAGATGAAGATCGCAGAGGGAGTGCAGGCGAGGGCATGCATCATTTATACATACCATTCCTGCATTAATCAGAGTACTTAGAGATGTTTGATTGTATTGTTTTATCATTACTGCTTGACTGAATTGATAACATGTTAACCTTTGCTTTATTATTCCACTGAGTTGATCACTCACTACCACGTTCTGGGACGGTGTTTTAAACACCAACCAGACTCTGTCTTAGTTGCAGATGGAGACCCGACTGATGAGGCGGAGCCAGACTTCACAGACGATGAGGATGCTTTCTCATATATGCAGTATTCAGGCGGATTTATATAGACCATTCTGATCGGCAGGGCTTCAGGGTATACCTGTTTTGACATTTTGTATTTTGAAATAATACTTGCAATTATTGACCTGGCAACGCATACATACTTTGGAGACCTATACTGGTTTATAAAGATATACATACTCATTTCAGTCTTCCGCTTGCGTATTACAACTGTCCCTGGATTATGTTTTGCTAAATTGGCTTAATCTCATTCATGTTTTATGCACTAATACAGACAACATACAATCATCATTAAATATGTTGCATAAGTGATGTGTTGGAACTCGGGAGTTGGGTTTATACTCGACCCCCGATTTTCAGGGCGTTACAAGTTGGTATCAGAGCATGATTTGGATTCAACTGGGCCTGGGTTATGGTCACACGATGTCCACTGACGTACTTTAACTTAGGAGGGTACCCACCGCGGCGACACCGCTCCCATGTCAGCGGACTGCGGCGACGCCCCGCCAACCGCTGCGCACGGCTCCCGGGTCACCCAAGCCTGTCAGGCTAACGCTTGTAAAGGGCTGTGGGGCCCACGAAATCGGGTGGGGCCCCTTTTATTCTCTCCATTTGTTTTCTTTTCCTCTTTTCCCCTCCCTCCAAGCTTTCTAAACCTTTCAAAACCCCATCATTCTCCCTCAAATCTCTCCCCTATCCTCATATCTTCTTCATCTATTTCACTACAAACCCACCTCCCACGATTTCTTTCAAACACCACCTCTCATTTCCCCTATTTTCGTTCGTTTGAGTGCACAAACCCTTCCTGTGCCTCTAAAACCTCAAGTCCCACGACCCCCTTCAATCCTCCCATCTTATCATGCTCAAATGGCTCTTTTCGAGCTTGTTACGACAATTTTCTCCATTTCCACACTTCTTTCCCTCATGGGGAAGAAGAGAGCTCCTACGGAGGAAGTCGGGCCTAGCCGCCCTACCCATCCAAGGAAGAAGGCGGGCGTCGAACCTAGCACAATCGACGCCCAAGAGCGAAGATCGAAGCGGGAGCTCGATCCCCGACTCCCGCTTGAGCAAGTTCTACCGGCGGGCTTCGAGCACGGCCGATTTGGTGGCCGTAGAGTTGTGCTTGAAGCTCATGTGGACGAGAGGCTATTTGGGACGTACCCGATAATGGACCACCTGGCGGACAACTGGTGGGGTCCCATATTCGAGGGCAAGTCTCACGCGTGTGAGAACATGGTTCGAGCCTTCTACACACATATACGGGACCCATCACTGGAGCCTCTGCAGTTCAAGATTCCATTTGGAAGGCGGGAAGCCAATAATTGATGTTAATTTGGTCTCCCGGCTCATGGGAGTTCCGCGTGGGGAGGTGCACGCTAGCGATAAGCCTCTCAAAAACTAGCGAGAAAGAGATCGCCGCACGCGTTACCTCTGCGGAAAATTGGTTCATTAGAAGGAAGGCAGAAGCCTCTCGGTGACAGAGATGACAAACAAATTTCGCCTCCTTCACCACATATTCATGTATAACATGTATCCTAGGTGGGGCAACCGGTACCGAATATACTCGCCTGATGATAGACTTCCTGTATAGAGCTGGGCAGGGAGACAAGTTGTGTCTGCCTACGTTTGCCCTGCTACAGATAGTCCAGACAGTGCGTTCTCCTAGGAATGATGTCTCGCTACCATTTGGCCGACTCATATGCAAGATTGCCCGAGAGTTCTCTACAGACTTAACATGGATGACCTTGTGCCGATCCACTACGTCAATGAGGCTACGCTTAATAACATGGGGATTGGCCCTCGGCAACGTCAAGCCCAACTTGACCAGTATGGGGACAAGACAGAGAGTGAAGAGGAAGGTGATGAGATAGAGGAAGAAGGCGAGTCGGAGGAAGGAGGTGAAGAGAGAGAAAGTGAGGGAGAGGAAGATGAGGCCCAAAGCACTGGGGAAGGCTCCCCCCTGCTACTCAAGTGCACGACAATGATCGGGCTGCCAGGGAAGCCCGCTTGGCTCAAATGGAAGAGGGTTAAGCTGCCCTGCGACAGGAGATCACACAAATCCAAACCAAGGTTGAAGAGACCGAGGCCTTCATGAAGCGAAAATTCAAGAAGGTGTCTCACACCTTGAGGGCCATCCTGTGCTGTGTACAGGACAAGAGTGCACCTCCACCGTCGCCGAATTCTGACGACTAGTCGTACCTGTAGTCGTCTTCGGTTTTATTTTTTTATTTTGTTACTTGTTTCCTCCTTTTGCTGGGTATAGCCTTGTTAGGCCTTGTAATGTGGTAAATTGGTTAGTAGGTTGTAGTGTTTGAAGCCTGCTAGTGTAGCCGCATGCGTTCCTATCATAATTCATGTAGAACTTTATTCCATATATTGTGACAAATTTTGTTAAATGAAATGCAAGCTGTTTCTTTTGCTATAAGGTGTGTTGAATGCTTAAAGAATTGAGTATTGTTATGCTACATCTGACACGGGTTGCACCCTATGTTGTATATAAGGCATGCCACCTAAGGCTAGACGGACTACAGCACGCCACACTATTGGCGGGTCATTTAACAGGGCACCTCCCCTAAGCGATATCCATACGGACCCCAGTTCGGGCCCGTCTTAGTCTGACACTATACCGGATTCTCAGCCGGCCACTGGCCCCACTAATGGGCCGACACCTGTGCCACCATCTACTGCACCGCCTGTGGCACCATCTGCGGCACCACCCGTTGCGCCACCGGCCCCTAAGCAGGCCCGTGCGCCTTCTTCGACGCCGCACTTGACTCAGACGGCTCCACCTACTGATAGGTTTGAGCAGATGATATTACTGATGCAGCACCACTAGCAGCAGCAGCTCTTGGCCACCCTTGGGGGGATCTTGGCCCAGGGTATGGGTGTGGCTCCCCCTGCACCTTTCGTACATCCTGCAAGAAATGCAGGTGCCAGCGGCCACTTTGAGCTATTCCAGCGCTTACGACCTCCTACATTTGCGGGTACTCATAGACCCGAGGAGGCTGAGTATTGGCTTGACCGCATCTCTAAGATGTTAAAGTTACTGCACTGTACTGAGGCAGAGCAGGTGGAGCTGGTCACTTTCATGTTCGAGAAGGAAGCCAGCTTATGGTAGGATAGCATTCTCTGTACTGTTACAGTTGGATATGTGTGGACGTGGGCAGACTTTGAGACCCGCTTCCACGACAAATATTATCCTATCACTTATCGCCACGAGGAGAGTGAGTTCCTTCGCCTCCGACAGGGAGGGATGACAGTGGCGAAGTACGAGAATAGATTCACGGAGCTGGGCAGGTACTCTCCATTGATATTGGCCGATGAGCCGATGCGTATGCGGCGTTTTTCTGAGGGCCTGCGATCCGATATTCGCTTGAAGATGTGTTGCGCTAGCATACCTAGCTATGTTGAGCTAGTAAGCATGTCCATGAAAGCTGAGCAGGACGGGGACAGGAAGTTCCGTATGCGAGCACCGATGGCTCCTAGGCCGCGACCAGAGCTTCCGAGCAGACCGTTCCTTGGAAAGAGGCAGCGGAGACTCACCGCCGAGGTTGATGGCTTCACCTGCCCCAGTGAGGTGACCTGATGTGTGGTGTGCCTATTGCAAGAGGTCAGGCCACTCAGAGGTGAATTGTTTTACTCGGATGAGGGACATCGGTTTTCGCCACCTCAGAGGATCAATCACCAGCTTCCCCAGGTCATTTTAGCACTACCTTTACGATCAGCACCAGCACATCATCCTTCAGACCGCTTATACCTCGAGTTAAGCCACCTCAGCGACCTATGGCGCCACAGCCGAACCATTCATAGCAGGCTCGGGTGCACTCACTTATAACTGAGGCATCCGAGGCATTGGACATAGCACCTGTGGCTTTTGAAGTCACAGCCCAGATTCAAGGTACGCCTGTCTTCTTATTGGTGGACACCGGGTCCACTATTTCGATCATCTCATGCGCTGCAGTTAAGCGACTAGCGTTGGTTACTGCTCCTACGAAGGGAGTGAGGCTTACTACCGCCACAGGGACCTTTTCAGATGTTACCCGGATTTGCGAGGCTTGCTCGGTAGATTTGGGTAGCAGGACAGTGCGCGTCGACCTGATTGTCGCCCCATTATGGCACTATGATGCTGTTCTCGGTATGGATTGGCTCACCAAGATGAGGGCGGAGATAGATTGCGAGGCCAGAGTCATGATAGCCTACGCACTTGAGGGCACGGTCTTTACTTTTCCAGTTCAGGTCAGTTGGCCCTGTCGAGTTAGTTGTTGCACTGCCTTGTTAGAATGTATTAATGGTCCGACGTTGGAAATACGCCTGTGGTTCAGGACTTTACAGACGTATTCGAGAAGATCCCGGGACTACCTCCTCGGCGCGAGATCGACTTTATTATTGATATTGTGCTTGGTGTGACACCTATTTCATTGCCGACATATTGCATGCCTCCATGTGAGATGGAGGAACTGAGGAAACAGATCGATGATCTGTTGAATGCAGGCTTTATACGACCTAGCGTGTCCCAATGGGGAGCGCCTGTGTTGTTTGTAAAGAAGAAAGACGGTTCACTGCGATTATGTATTAATTATCGCAGGTCGAACTAGGTTACGGTGAAGAACAAGTATCCTTTGCCCAGGATAGATGATCTGTTTGATCAGTTGAAGGGGGCACGATACTTCTTAAAGATCAATCTACAGTTAGGGTATCATCAGTTGCGCGTCAGGGATGAGGATGTGCAGAAGACGGCTTTCAGGACCAGTTTTGGGCACTACGAGTTCCTTGTCATGTCGTTCGGCCTTACGAACGCACCGGCTGTGTTCATGGACTTAATGAACGGGGTGTTTCGGCCATTCCTATTCGGATTCTTCATCGTGTTTATAAATGACATTTTAATATACTCCAAGAGTCGGGAAGAGCACGAGGAACACCTACGAGCAGTCTTAGGTACTCTTAAGAAGAACCAGTTGTTCGCACAGTACAAGAAGTGCGACTTCTGGAAAGAGGAAGTCAAGTTCCTGGGACATGTGGTGTTCAAGGAAGGGATATCAGTTGACCTCGCTAAGGTAGCCGCTGTTCAGGACTGGGAGCAGCCCGGTTCGGTTACTAAGGTGAGGAGCTTTCTTGGTCTGGCAGGGTACTACCGTCGATTTATTAGGGACTTCTCCAAGATTGTCAGACCATTATCTCAGTTGACACGGAAGGATCTGAGGTTCGCCTGAAATGAAAAGGCAGAAGCAGCTTTTATGGAGCTGAAGGACTGGTTGACGTCTGCCCCTGTGCTAGTATTACCAGAGCAAGGGGTTAGGTCTACTATATACACTGACGCATCTCGCGCTGGTCTGGGTTATGTCCTTATGCAAAAGGACAGGGTGATTGCTTACGCCTCGAGACAGTTGAGGAAGCAGGAGGAAAATTACCCTACACACGACCTGGAGTTGTCAGCCGCCATCTTTGCACTGAAGCTCTGGAGACATTACCTCTACGGAGAGGAGTTCGAACTCTTTCGCAACCACAAGAGCCTTAGATATATATTCACTCAGCAGGACCTGAATATGAGGCAGCGACGATGGATGGAAACCTTGAAGGACTTCAAGTTCGAGGTTTCCTACCATCCGGACAAGGCTAACCTTATGGCTGACGTGTTGAGCCGCAAGAAGACCAAAGAGTTTGCGGCTCCGTAATGGTGGCAGAATGAGGTATGGTAGAGTTCGTGCGAGACTTCGAGCAGAAGCTCACCGTGGAGGAGCCGTTCGAGAGCGTCGCGCACATTCGTACACGGCCACTTATTGATGATAGGATCATCGAGGCCCAGAAGGACGATGAACGATTGTCTGAGCTTCGAGAGCTGGCTAGCGGTGATGAGAGTGCCGAGTGGAGAGTTGGTACGGATGGGGGCTTACGTTACCGTGGCCGCTTATGCGTCCCAAATCTTCCTGACTTGAGGAAGGAAGTTCTCGAGGCTGCTCACAATTCAAGGATGGCAATGCATCCTGGCAGTATGAAGATGTACCGCGACATGAAGAAGTCGTACTGGTGGGACAACATGAAGGCCCACATAGCAGAGTATGTATCACGCTGTCTCACGTGCCAGCAGGTCAAGGCCGAACATCGCCGACCTCCTGGACTGCTTCAGCCCATGCCCATAGCAGAATGGAAGTGGGACTTCTTCTCTATGGATATTATCTCTGGGCTACCGAAGACGAGGAAGGATCATGATTCCATTTGGGTGATCGTAGACCGGTTGACGAAGTCAACTCATTTCCTCCCTATCAGAGTTTCGAACTCTGCAGACGAGTTGGCCAGGTTATATATCAAGGAAATTATACGTCTGCATGAAGTTCTAGATCGTGTCGGACCGAGACACGATTCACATCTATTTTCTGGACTCGTATCCAGGAAGCCATGGGTGGAAATTGAAGTTCAGTACCGCATTCCACCCATAGACTGACGGGCAAACAGAACGGGTGAACCAGATATTGGAAGATATGCTGCGAGCCTGTGTGCTGGATTTCAAGGACAGTTGGGATGACTGTCTTCCTTATGCAGAGTTCGCCTATAACAACAGCTTCCAGGCGAGTATTAGTATGGCTCCCTATGAGGCCTTGTATGGGCACCCGTGTAGCGCACCGCATTGTTGGGCAGAGGTTAGCGAGAAAAGCTTGATTGACCCCAAGTTAGTACAGGCGACCTCAGAAAAAATCGACATTATCAGACGTCAACTTCTTACGGCGCATAGCAGGCAGAAGAGCTACGCCGATACAAGACAGCGACCGCTAGAGTTCGAGGTTGGGCGCATAGAGATTCCAGTTCATTCGGTTGATTATTAAACAGAATTGGGGGCGGGCCAGATCCCCCCTATTTATGCCACCAGGCCTCATCAGTAGCACCAATCCTCATCATTTGATTGGCAGGTTAAAGATTGACAATTAAGAAAAGAGAACACAACAACGGTCCACACTCAACAGAAAATAGCCAATGGCCCAGATGGTCGTCCACATTAGAAGCCATCAGGTCTACATGTCCTGCAAAGATGAAATGTGGACCCTACTTGGCAAGGAATTACCAGGCACTTCCTCCAATTCATTGCCTCATGTAATATAAGGTCATCGACATCTGGTTCATTAGCAACTGGATATTAGACTTCTAAATGAACTTCCCAACAAAGCAAATGATAAATGACAAGAGTTTATTTGAAGCAAGAATATTCCAACTACATAATTCAGTAAGGGTACTTGTACCGAAATTCAAATGAACAATAAATGACACATGAACCAGTCGCGCTTTCTATCATTAAGAAATCCCTTCTCGTTGAAGTTAACACCCTCACAACTGCGATATGGGCCTCACCAACAAGCAAGAGTAGGAGAAAATAGAAAGATGCCGAATGGATATGAACTAACAAAGGAGAATCTTCTAATGTCTTGGAATGAATCCAACCTCTTCACCTCAGTTTTCAGCCTTTTCCTGATGGCGTTGTGTTGGAAAGGCCTTGAGATAATATTACTATTTCATTAGCAGATTCTTGATAAATGCAAGGACTCCTTGGATGTCAACTGTCCATGCAACCGAGACCGGTGAATAGTCTGACCAAGGGTTACTAACATTCCATCTGCGCAGAAAGTTCAACAGAATCAGAAATGCAAACAGGATTCGGACAGGTGAAATGGCAGATGTCCCAATGGAGCCCACGTGTGCAAGATCCAAGTCTATTGCCAGGCTGGGCCCACCATGTAGATGCCTTGGCAAAAACTCAAACCAGGCCTGCTCATGTGATAGGCCATAAGCGTATGTCAAATGTGGACTTTACATCCAATTCTTTTCTACGTCGTGGCCCACCATGTAGATATGCCTGGGCAAAAACTCAGGTCAGTCCTATCAGCTTGTGAGCCATACACGTATGCTGGATGGGAAACAATGGACAACGTTCTTCAACCTTCCATTTTCATCATCGATGAGATGACCTTCCTTGTTTTTCATCCAGGGCATCTATACAGTGGGCCAGCCTGATGAGTAGCTTGGATCTCACACAGGTACGCCACATTGGCACATGTGAGCTACAAGTGTACTCAAACATCCCATTGGCAAGAGGCAGCACAAGAAACCAGTTGGATTGTACCTTTTCAGCCCTTGGTCCATCAAGGTATGTCCTAAACAGATGCCCTGCGTCTCCACCCTCACCACTCCCTTCTTGAATGTGAAAAGATCGGGTCGTACTAGTGCAGTGAAACTGACAGGGTCGTGGAGGAAAATCCCTGAATTACACAACACAAGGGAGCTGTTTAAAGTATCAATGGATATAGAAGTGCAATTATGATGTGCATTTCATAATCATATGAACTGTGTTCCCCACCACAGAGGTAGTGAATGTGTATGGTGATGCAATGCTGCAATCCTAGCCGTTGGACCTCCATGAGTTAAATGTCATGTTGCTCAGTTCTTGTTGCAAGATACCAATCAGACGACCATAATAGTTCAATCACCATGATTTTTGTACTGCAGACCATAAACATGACATCCTGCTGTATCAACAGTCATCACCATGCTCAAGTGCTACATGCATGGTGGAGATTCATTTTATGCAAACTTTATGTAACTCAAAGAAGCATGCACATCATAGCAGCATTAAGAAATAAAGCCAATGTCAGTAACTTAGATAAGTTTAAGTAATTAAGGAGAAAGATACCATAAACGCCATCGGATTTCACATGCCAGTCTCTATAGAACTGGCACATGTTAGATATGAATTGTGCATGTCTTCCTTTTGATGCCTTCAATTCAGCGAGGTCCTCATCTGAAACAGCAAAAAGAAGGTAGCAAGTTGAAGATAAAGAGTAAAAAAGCTGCATCTGTGACCCAACTATAGGCATATAGCATGAGCAATGAGTACGCCACGTGAGAAATTTTGGATACTGAGCTTCAGCAAACATATGGTTTGCTGATGCACATGATTCCATACATGTGGAGGCCATATTTTGGGGCATTGGACTGTTCTTCTGATGGGCCCCAAGATGGGGTTGACGCCCACAAAATCCCTCAGACTGGAAGAAGAATAACTCCACATAGTTTGGCGGTTTAGACCGTTGCTCTTTTGGCCCCAAGATGGGGTTGATGCCCATAAAATCACTCAGATTGGAAGATCAATAACTCTTCAATCAGTGGCCTACATATAGTTGGTTTTTTTTTAATCCTTTTTAAGTTAGACCTACAATTAGAAGGTTTAGAAAAGAATAAAGCTAAGTTCAACATTCAAAGTAGGCCAAAGTTCAAAGGATTAGGTGTTTTCAGTCTAGGAAACTTTTGGGGCATCCCCCATTCATGGTGGGAAACATAAGATCAATGGTCTGGAACATGGAAAATTTACCACCGTCCTGCTATACAATGTTAACTAAGAAATAGTGGCATCAAGTCATGAAACAAAGTAGAAGACAAAGTTGAAACCTGTTAGTGTGACTTGGGTGGTGATGTTTATGCCAACAACAACGATATCTGCACCACTAGTGAACACAACATCTGCTGCTTCTGGGTCCCCATATATCTGCAAAGACAGAAGGGTTATCCTTCGCAATGCAAAATACCATTTCAAGCAGAAAGCCTGAAAATATTGGAAAAAACTAATAATGACTTGCATATGAGTGGAAATGATAAAGAGCTCAATTGACCGATTAAGCTAAATTTGGATGTAGAAAGGCCTAAAATCCAGACTGCCACAATATCGTGGATTTGTAGGGCCCAGACCCGACACGTCAGCTTTAACTTGTCATTTTGCTGAGGAAATCCCAAAAAAGTGAGAAATTCAAATGTATTTCCTCTTCAATACAGCGGGTTAAAGGTAAATGTGCCGGGTGTGGGGCTTGTGATGTCAGGATATTCTGGCCTTAGGGTTTTATATTTCTATGTACAAATATAGTTATAAAGAGTGTCGAGTCATGTAAAAACTAAATAAACAGTGGCAAATAAATGCTTGGGCACTAAAGCAACGCGCAAGTCCCCTGCTGTCAGCAATTCACAAAAGACTGGAAGTAAAAGGTGCTTCATGCCTTAAATAAACTGTCTGGTTATTAAATTTCTCAGATGCATTATCAGATATGACTAGTGCAATCTACATCATATCCATTTAGCCATGGCTCAGCTTTAGGCTCTTTCTGATCAAGCACCTGGGGAACTGATAGAAATGGTGCAAGATCTAGAAGCCCAAATAGGGAGCCAAAACCAACCATAAATCAGTATTCAGTCATCTACTTCTGGTTGAGATTCAGCTGCAGAAAAAGAAAAGAGGATAACAATTAAAATTTAAAATTTTAAAAAAAAAAAAAACACAATAATTCTCGAACAAGGAATTAAAACTAGATTTTGGAGTGCAGCTGGCTCAGGTATCAAAGCTGCTGTTTCTGGTTCCAACTCGCCCAAAACCGAGTAAGCACAATGAAACTCATCTTCAAAATATACATACATGTCTTTCTGAACTGTAAGCGAACTACAACACTTAGAAGCTACTTTTACAGGGAATTTGATAATACCATCAGAAGCTACTTTTACCGGGAATTTGATAATACCACAAGAAGCTACTTCTGGCAGCTTCTCTTACAAAATAGAAGGTATTCTAAAATGTAGAATGGCTTCTATTTTGAAAAAGAGGCTGCCACCAAATGCACCTTTAGACTAAAACAAATCTAGAAATCCTTCCTAGACTCAAAAAATGAAAGGACTCCAAAATCCTAAGCTAATTTCTAACACTGGAATCAACTAAGACTCCCTAAGAATATCATAAAGTTACAATACTTCTTGGAAATTAAGAACAGTTGGCCCTAAGAATTTTGGTCCCACCAGAAGTGGGATGACCCACTGTGATGTCAGCTGTCAGCAACATTTCATGGTAATGTCATCAGATCATAGTGTTTTTAGTAGTGCTGTAGCGTAGTGTGTAGTGTATGCTACGTAGCGTAGCGTAGCGAAATCGCTACATAGCATACGCAAGTAGGGTAATTCCCTGGTAGCGTAAGCTACAGTGCATGTAGCGTGGCGTAGTGTGTAGCGTGGATAGTATAAGCTACCTGAAATCTCATTTTTTTTAAAGTGTTTTTTCTATGTTAATTTAACACCTATTTTTAAATGGTGATAACTTGTACCTATGACAGATGGCATTATATTAAACTAATCTGGACCATCCAAATTGTGGTACATATCGTAGATAGAGCACTTAGATCAATCCGGACCATCCAAATTCTGGTCTATATCATGAATTTATGATGTTTCAATAAATAAATAAATAAATAAGAAGTCATACTCAGTGTTTTAAATATCGACAATATCAGCCAATATATCCCACGATATATCTTGTATCCCACCTGTGCGATACGAAACGCACAGGTAGTGCCGATATATCCCACCTATTTGATTTAGTGAACAATTTTTTATTTTCGATTCATTTTTTTTTACTGTAAATCACATTAAATCGGTGTCAAATTGTTACAAATATATAATTCTTCATGTTTTCCATGAAAAATCATGGATTTAGAGCTTCGATTTCGAGATTTGGGGGAGATGGGCCAAGTTGCGGAAAATTGAAAAAAATCAAAATTTCTCAATTTCTTGCAAATCAGTTGCAATCTTTGTATCAAAACACAATCAAACATGTATGTAACCTGATCTAGTGATTCTTCTTTTGCTTTTGAATGTATTGCTTGTGTTTCCATACATGTCTTCTTACATTTATAAATTATATGAATAGACTTTAAATATACTTGCATCGGTTCAGTTGGACAATGCATGTATTAGAACCCCCATACAAAGGAAACCCCTATTATGTGCACTCTTTTTTGTAATGTATTGCTTTCTAAGTATGTATTGATGTCTTTTTCAACAATCCTTGAAGTTTCATTGAAAAATTCGACCAATTTCCCTATGTTCCCATGTTTCCCAACAACAACAATACATTACGCGATACAACCGATATATCCCATGCGATAACCGATATGTATCCATATCCCAAGGGTGAGATACATTACGCAATAAGGATATTTAAAACATTGGTCATACTTAGAGATGTCTAAAGGCAGAGAGAGAGAGAGAGAGAGAGAGAGAGAGAGAGAGAGAGAGAGAGAGAGAGAGAGGAGAGAGAGAGAGAGAGAGAGAGAGAGAGATGAGAGAGAGAGAGAGAGAGAGAGAGAGAGAGAGAGAGAGTTTGCATGGAAGTGGTTGATGATCCAGATTCGTAGTCAAGAACTCATAGATATTATGCATTTTGTAAATTTTATCATATTTTCCATTATTTTAATTTAAAATATTAAGGATTGTGTAGCTTACGCTAAACGCTATGTAGCTTACACGCTATAGAGGGCCAAACGCCACGCTATTTAAAACATTGGATCATAGTAATGCCATCAAATCATGAGTCCTAGTGATCCCATCCCTTGGCCTTGTTTCTTCTTTCACCGTGTCCAATGGGCTCTCTACGTCAGAAACAAGATAGGCGGCTAACACCAAATTTCATGGGGACCATACCATTATGTGATAATTCAAGTTGGAGGAGTTCAGGAGTTCAGTTTGAAGCTCTTACTTCATCCAAGAAGCAGCAATATTTGAACACTAAATACTTTCCTTTTTCTTTCCTTTTTTTCCGTATCATAGAACGAACTTTTCTATAATTTTTCTAAAAATTAGATATCAATAAAAACCATTATATCAATTGTTATCGTTGCAGCTTTGTCACAGACAACACTATTTCAAGATGCAGTGTTAATGAACATCAAGAAAAACTTCTGAAAATCGAATATCAAATAGAAATCAATATCTCAATTTTTACCACTATAGCTTTGTCTTAGACAAAAACAGATTGAAATTTCAAAATGCTGTATGTGTGTGTTTCTTGATCAGAAGTGAAGTGCAGATGTGTCACCAACGTTTTTTAATGAAAGATTGTAGGAGCATTACTTTCATTGATACTCCAAGAAGGATAGGCTAAAAAGAGATACTTACATTTGCTTCGGCAGCAGGGTTCACATTTCCAGAGGCAAAGAAAGCCCCACCAAGTATGACAATTCTCTTCACCTTGCTAGCAAAGGATGAATCCCTTTTAATTGCCTGATGAAACAAAAAAATTAAAAAATAAATAAAAAATAATCCAAATTTTACGTCTGATTACAATGGATAGTGCATTGGAGACAAATAGTTCATTTAAAATGGTTATAGAGCGTTGAGCATCAGTATATGTATATGTATCATTTTTCTGCAGAATAGGATTTCGTACATGTGGGACCCATGGTACAGTGATACAAAATGCTAATCTTATGGGCACCACATCATGCATTGGGGCCTGCCCACAAATACTCTAAGATCAGGATATTCTGAACCACCCTTCATCAGTAGCCTACAAATAGGTAAATGTGAAAACAGTCCAGTTCACATTGGAAGGAAAAATAAGCCAGAGCTAGATCTTCCAATCTAAAAGATCTTTTAAGCATCTGAATGCATAGAGGGGGGCACCAGATTAACAGTATGGATCACCGAACAATCTTGCACAAATTCAAGTAACTCGAGTTACAAGTATAATCAGCACGGACCATGCACATGACAGAAGAAAATTCTTGGTTACAACTTACTAATGCCAAATTCGTCAGTGGTCCTAATGCAAGTATGGATACAACACCAGGGTATTCCAACACCTTATCGACCAAGAATTCGGATGCACTTTTCCCAATTTTGTTTCCCTTCGGGGATGGTAGAAATATGTTCCCCAATCCATCAGAACCATGAACAAAGTCGGCAACACGAGGCTTTCCACCCTATTCCAAAATGCAACAGTAAAATGAAAAAGTAGCACTATTCAAAATTTAGGCTTATGCAAAAGATATTGTGCAATTTTCATGCTTCCCTAAACACTAAAGCATGCAAATTTCCTGGAAATATTTATCAAGGAACGATAGCATATCCAGGGTTAAGTTGGAAACTAATGCATATTTACAGAAAATTTCAAAGCATTCAGGAACCTGTTTGTAACAAATAACAAGAAATTATAAGATATCCATATTAAGGTTAGAGAAGCACCATCAATCAATATCACAAGATATGAACCAGACATTGTCACAAGGTGTCAAACAACACACATGAAATCCGACAGACGTACATGTCCCCAAATATTTAATACCGATAATTGATGCGTTATTATCACAAACATGCAAATATATATATATATATCCAGTGTTTCAAATAGCGCCCGTAGTGTAGCGGTAGCGTACACTACGTAGCATAGCGTGGTTGTAACGCTACGTAGCGTCCCAAATAGCGTAAATCCCCTGTAGCGTACGCTACAAGGGTCGTAGCGTACGCTACAGCTATATAGCGCGTAGCGTAAGCTACAATGTATTTTTTTGCTATTTTATTTTATTTTATTTTATTTTCACATTTTCTTTGTTTCTAATGTTGAGGAATATGACACTTGTATTGTACTTGATACTTAACCTATGGGATTTTTATTTCTTTTCATAATTATGACTTATGGTTTCAATTAGACATTATTAATTAAAGTGGTTTGCTTTGAAAGTTGTTGATGTGATAATTATTTGATTTGGCTTATATATGTGGATTGGCTTTTGATAAATGATAACTAATAACTTTTTTGAATATGCTTATAATTGATAAAATGAATCATCTTTTAAGCATTTTTATATTTTTTTCCTTTTTTTCACTATTTATTATATTTATCCTATTTTTAAATTAAAAAATAGAAGTATCGTGTAGCGTACACTACACGCTACGTATTTATGCTACACACTATAGAGGGCTGAGCGCTACGCATTACACTACCGCTATTTAAAACACTGATATTATCTTAAAGGGTATGTTTGGAAATTTCAGTTTGTCAAGGTTAACAAACTTCACACATTCAAAACCTTCCCATACCAAGCTTAACATGTTGAAGACCTTCACATACCTATCTCGAATGTGATTTGGAAAAGAAATGTGGGAAAATGGAACATCGCTTTGATGCAGGCTCTGTTTCCAAATCTTGACTCAGAAGTCCCACCAATCAGCAGTATGCCATACCCTACCTAAGATATGTGAAAATGTGCACGTCTCCAGATGTGAAAATATAATAAAATACATTACTACCAAAATAGCAACAAAACTGGTGACAAGTTTTAATTTTCCTAACTATCTTATTCACGTGTGTTTTCAGGAAGGAATTATGACTATATGCTCCATAGGACCATTTGACACAGGGAAAGCTAACATGTTTCAATATCCCACTGGTAGGGGCAGAGAGGGGCAATAAAGATTTTTTTTTTTTTTTTGTTTTATGTAGAACATGTTGGTAATAGACAGGCCAGATTCTTGAAGTTGCATCAAAAGAAAAGAAAAAAAAAAAAAGAAAGGATTTTGAATCAATGTTCGTGCTTGACCATTCAAAAGTTCAAAATGAAAACCGACTTTATGGAAAGAGGGCCAAGCACTGGAACAAAACTTTTCATTTGTTAGTTAAGTCCAAATTGCTGAGAAACAATCATGGTTGTCGATGGCCAGGGCTGGCCCGTCAGGCTTTCAGGCATGGCCTGCTTGGGGCCGGGCTTTAGCTGGCATATCACTCTAGAGGGCTGGCCCTGGGCCTAAACTTCAAGTCATTTATCTGGCCGGGCTGAGGCTGTGTCTAAAAGCCCATCAGCCTAGCCTGAGCCTCACCAGTTTAGCACTTTGAGGGCATTTTGTAATATACCACGTATGTAGATATTATATGCATTGTTCTGAGTGTCAGCGATATTATCAATATCACTAGCTAGGTGATACAGATAACATCGGTAATATCAGAAATTCCAAGTATCGGCAGTATATTACCAAAGTATCCCCCAATGTATCAATATCGCCAATATTTTCAACTGTGTAAATTCCAGGTGTCGCTTGTATAGCCAATCTATCGGTATTATTTTGATAATATGGCCTAATGTCGCCAATTAAAAAAATCCATTTCAAATTTTGTTTACGTGTGCATGGTTGTATGATGAAATGCATGTCTGTGTCTGTGTATACGGATGGATCATGGATGATGGATGGATGTACATATGTGTATATGTGTGTAAGCATGCATGTATGCATAGATGGTTGGATGGATAGATGGTTGGTTAGAAGGATGGATGGATCATGCATGTCATTGTATGAATGTATGTGCATGCATGCATGGATGGATGGACCCATCATTTTCCCCATGTTTACCAATGTTTCCCTAAGCCAACGATACATACTTTTAGGCCACCATCAAAAGGGAAACTTTTTTTTTATGACGACAGGGTGTCCCTGCCACTTTTTAAGGTGAGACTATTCCCTACGGATGCACGCAATCACCTACCAACCACGTGCATGTGGTAATCCACGAGGAGGGGAATCAAACTCGTGTCTTTGATTCATAAATATGCAAATATGTGTCTTTTTTGCTATTATTTGACTCTTAAATATGCAAATATGTATATTTTAGCAGCTCTTGAAGTATCATTGAAAATTTTCACAATTTTCCCAATGTTTCCCTAATGTTTCCGAGTCGACGTTACATGATTTTAGGCCCTCATTAAAGGAAAACTTATTATTATGCCTCTTTTTTACAATTATTTGATTCCTAAACATGCAAATATGTGTATTTTAGCATCTCCTGAAGTTTCATTGAGAAATTCCACTATTTTCACATGTTTCCCTCAGTCTGTGATGCATTCCAGGTATCGGTGATGATATTAGCGATATCAATACATGTTTTCATATCCCCAGCTAGCGACACATGTAATGATATCGATACTATGAACAATGATTATATGTGGTATCTTTGTATATGTGCAGCGCAACAGATGGTATAGCTTGCTTGGTTTTGAGGCCAAATCACATGCATGGTGGGCCAAATACCTAGCTGTCATGGATTTGATAAATCGTTACCTATAGAAAATGAAAACAACAAAGAATTTCAGGGATTTCATTTTATTAATCAAATCCTTTGCAACCCATAGGAAAAAAAAAAAAAAAAAAATCATATCAGCATGTATGTTAGAGAACTGGCTAGGCAAAAAATGAGCTCATCTCATTTTAGTTAATAGTAAATTATGTATTAGAGATCTTGATCTAATACATAATTACTATTAACATGAACTCATCACTTATTAGAGATCAAGATCCCTAAAATATAGTTACTTTTTTTTTTTGAAAGGTCCCTAAAATATAGTTACTATTAACTAAAACAAGATGAACTCATTTTTAGACGTCTACCAAACACAACATTAGATGTTTATGAATCTAAGTTGTGAACCCAAACTGTAAAACAAAATACAACCAAAGTACTTGAAGAAAATATTAAGGGTTGTAGTTATTGAAGAAAACATTAAGATGGCACTCAAAGAACTACATAGAAGTCTAATTATGCACTTTCGATGAATGGCCATGCATAATTTGCCCCCTTATCTTTAAAGTTCTATGGCTTCCCTCCCTAACTGAAATGCTAGGACGCAAGGGGACAATTTTGATTTAGAGATAGGGGTCTGGATTTAACAGAGTTTAGTGGTTGAGACTAAGTGTAGGTTATACTTATGAATATAACATATGTTACATATCTGTGTATGTGTGTGTGATTTTGTAGATGGCATGGCATAAATTGATGGTAGTTTGAAGTGTGAAGGGAGATTATTCTTCTACTTTCTTCTTCTTTCTAGTCTCTTCCTACACACCCTATCCACTCTACACACATGGGCTTCAAGTCTAAAGACTTCTGTTGGGTTCTACAGCACAAAAACAAAAGAAATAATAATAATAAGAGCTTGGGAGAGTTTGCAGTAATGAACTTTAGAATATCTAGAGATGATCTCCCATCATCCTGTTTTCTTCTTCTTCTTTTTTATATGAGATGCTTTCATCTCATTAGATAAATTACTGTTGCCAATCGACAAAATCAAGTAAAAATGAAAAGTTAAATGATTTCACACTCTGAATCAAATTCTTTGCAAACCATAGAAAAAGAGAAGAAAAACAAAAAGAAAATCATATCAGCATGAAGATTACAGAACATTAGAGTCTAAGGGGGTAATGGAGCTAAGTTACCCTAATCTAGAACTGCAATATGGAAAACAATCAAATTTAGTACACATTAAGCTGATGCAACGAGAACCGCCATAGAAGTCTAAATCAACCAATTACGCAATTTTGATGAAGGAACATGCATATAGATTAAGCAAAGGATCATAAGTGACTATAATGTCCCCTTACCTTCAACGGTTCATGACTTCCCTCTGCCACTGAAATGTTAGGGTGCCCCGCAATCTCACACTATCCTTTGACACATTAAAAATAGTAATTAATGAAGAACACATTCCTAAAACATGAAAAAGGAAACCTTAGAAATTTACGAGTCATAAAATCAAAATCATCTCCATAAAATATGAGGTTTGTTAATCGTACGTGCATATACAAAGAATCCCAGACCATCTAAACACTACCCATGTGCCAATGTCCTAAATGGCTGTAAGATCCACGTCATCCAGCAAGCAGGTTCCACTGTGCAGAGCCCTTGGCCAAAATATCTAGCCAGTGGTGCAGTTTAATGTTAGAACAAATGGACAGATTGGACAAAGCTTTTCATCAATTCATTTGTTTCAGAATCTATCACCACCAGTCTGACTTTGGGCCAGTTCATCTATACGGTAAGACCCACATGATGGACAGCTTGTATCTCACACCCGTGTGGCACATCAGCATATGTTTGTAATAGTTAGATGAGGTTCCTTCTACACAATTATCGGATTAGAAAATCTCAAAAAATAAAAAGCACATGATTTTTTGGCACACTAAGATAAGAAATACCTACGTACCAGAAGCAATGCATTGCGAGTGGCATCTTCTGTCCTAACATTACCAAATATTGTTGTCAAACCCAAGATCTCCAGATTTGGCATTTGAAAAGCCATCAAGATGGCCATGCTATCATCTGCAACCAACACAGGAATGAAAAATGCAAATGATTCTGCAACTCCACATTTATCGATAAAACTATACAAAGAAAACAGCTTTGCTAGATAGCTCACCCTTCTTGCTCCTGTATTTTTGCTAGTGTCTTGTGTGACTTAACATGGAGTGATTCAAATGTTCATATAGTATATCCCACCACAGAAATCCCATTGTCAGAGATGAATCTCACCCATACAAAGGACTAGAAAAATGGTCTACGTATCAACACCTTGTATTTTTTTTTTTACTTTTAAAAAGGTGAGATCAATGATCGATGGGCTCTTTTACACTTGGACCATCCCATGGTGGGCTTACTAGATGGAGTCTGAATCACATTTGTGATAAGGCACAAGGAAAAGCAACAAATGGTGAACAATGTGAGCAAATTTCCTCAGATTAAAAAATAAATGAAAGAACTGATCCATATGTACCTTTAAAAAGTAAGCAATGAGAGAAGACAATGAAGGGAAAATTCTATATTCACATTGTATATTAACTCACCCTTGTGCATGCTTATAATACCAAGCAACAAAAAGAAAACATCACAGTAGATATGAACATGCTACTGAACAACAAAAGAAAAGCAAAGCAATTGCCATGAATATACTTCAACTAGAAAAAATCTATAAATATGGCTTACTTCCAGAACTCACAAATTTTGGGTTAGAGACCAATGCCTGTTAAACAAAACAGAAGGCTCTCAGACCCAATACATCACAATAAAGTAAATCGAATATTTCAATCTCAAATAAAAGCTTCTACCATATATCTGCTTTGATCTCAAATCCCAAACTCACCAAGATAAATAGTAGTGCACTTGGATGCAGCTACAAATCGACTCCAAATTGCAATTACATATATCCCTTCTGAATTGAACTTCAATGGAAAGTAAGCTTAAACTTAAGAACCACATTCCCATTATGGGCATTGACAACCTCTTGATAGAACTAAATATTCTCAAATCCAATCATCGTCTCATTGTCGTGATCATTATCTTCTTAGCCCTATCCAAATTTGGGGTTGGCTGTTAAAACGTAGATTGGCAAAAGCTCTAATCTACGCTGCAAGCCAGACATCAGCCTTCCTCTTTTACACAGGGCCCTGGGCTACTGGCCATGCTAAAGGTTCCATGTTGACAAAGCTCAAACATGGTAGCCAGACTATTACAAAGACATCCCCCCCCCCCCCCGGGGCAATTGCCAGGCATACCACTAAGCACAATTCACACAACATGGAGGCTCATGCACGAGCAAAAAAAAATATTGTCATAATTCCTTTTGAAATCTTAACAAAAAATAAATAAAACAAAAGGTCAAGTTTCATATTTTTCAGCAGGAAAGGTTAAGAGAGGTTCACTAACACCATACATACTATAGAAAGGAAAATTTGTACCTAGTTGAATAGATTTTGTAGTAAATTGAATAAGTTAGGTAGCATGAGTTGAGTAACTCATTGGACCTTGGGCCTTGGCTCTTGGGCTCGTCCAGGGCCCAGACTCGTTATGTACTTGAAAATGTTATTATTAAAAGGAGTCAGCTAGGGTTTTTGCTTATTGCAACCCTAGCTATTGTTCTCTCTTATTCTCTCACCTTCTTCTCACCACTTCTCCATTCACATGGTATCAGAGCTAAATCTCTGATCTTCCTACGTTCCAACCGCTCAAAGACCCACCTCCTCCTCTCCAGTCATCTTGCTGCTATCATCAACCATCGTTTTGACCATGTGAAAAGGCCCTAGCAATTTTTTCCAGGATTAGTTGGATCCAATGAAAAGGAACCTCATCACTTCAATATGATCTAAAGAGGTTCGACCAACCCACGATCGCTCTCTGCTCACATCTGCATTGCTGGGATCTGTTTTGGAATATCCGGCCATTAAAGATTACCAAGGTCTACTACATTGAAAACCCTTACTAAGAATCAAGCTATCATCATATATCTTATATTAGAGATTAGAGATCTCCTCTAATGACACTACAGACCATCACAAGTACATTGGTTTTGCTGCTATGAGATCACTTGTGTTGGTGTGTGGACTACACGTTTCCTGAAACAGCTGTGATTTTGGGGCCATCCATGGTTGGGTCGCTGATCAGCTGTGACAGATCAACCGTTGATTTGATCAGCCACTAATAGATCTTCCTGATTGCATAGATTTATTATATATAAAAAAAAGTTCGACAGTGATCATCTCTGAACATTTGGACCATTTTTTTTTTTTGGACCATTGAACCCTAAACGTTGATCACCGATTCATGATATGATCTTTCTCTAGTGAATCTCGTTGGTGGGCCAGAACTACTGAATAGTTGTTTTTTTTTAGAGGCAACGAGAGAATTTCATTAAAACAGGAAAAAAGGAACACAAACAGAGGAAAGAAAAGAAAAGAAAACGAAAACAACTATCTGTGGAGATAGCAGACAGACGCTAGCATCCTAAGAAACAAAAGTCATCACCTTTCAAACCCTTGACATTAGCCCCCCATTCAACAAGTAGCCTCTTGGCCCTGGCCCCGACTACACTAACTGAAGGCGAAACGTTGTTGAAGCATCTCTCGTTCCTTTCTAGCCAAACTGACCACCAGATAGCCAAAATGGCCATTTTCCAAATGGAGGATCTGGATCTACCTGGCCTGAATCCATGCCATGACGCAAGAAGGTTGTGGGCCGTGTCTGGAATACACCAGGAGATGCTGAACCTCTGACAAAACTCGATCCAGATTTGAGAAATAAATGGGCAATGCACCAGAAGATGGTCCACCGATTCCGCATCTTGCATACAGCACAAGCGAATGTTGACTAGCTGCATACCTCTCTTTTTGAGATTGTCAACCATTAAAATTCTGTTGCGGTCCACTAACCATCCAAAGCAAATGAACTTGGGGGGCACCGGGAATTTCCAGATGAAAGGAGAAGCTGGGACAGAAGAGTTCGGAATAGGGGATAGAAAAGAGTACAAAGATTTGACTGTGAAAGAGCTGGACTTATCTATCCTCCAGAGCAGCTTGTCGAGTTTGGATAACTGCGGCAGCGTTCTGGAAATGCGGTCCAACAGGTCCGTAAACTCAGAGAGCTCACTGTTTCCTTGAACATCTCACGTCCCAAACTATTTGAGTTGCCAAGATGGAAAAACAATCTGAGATGAATATATTCTTAACTGGGGCCAGACGGAAGATGTTAGGGAATCGGGTCTTCAGTAATTCATCTCCCACCCATAAGTCTTCCCAAAAGCGGATGGCGGATCCACACCCCAGGTTGAAACTAATGTTGTGGAGGACCGCCTGTTTGGATCTGAGAATTCCTTTCCACAGGTGAGAGGTCCTGTAAGATGAGGAAACCTTGGTCCACCAGCTCCCCTGAGTAGAGCCATACTTCCCTTTGTCAATCAGCGCCCATAAAGCCTCTGGTTCGGCACCTAACCTCCACGTCCATTTGCCGAGCAGCACAGGTTCATTGTTCTCAGGTTTTTTACGTTAGCCCCTCCTTCACAGAAAATCTTGCAGACTTCCTTCCATTCCAGGAGATGAATATTGCTCCTACTGAATAGTTGTTGAATCATTGGTGGACGTCACTGATCTCTGCTACTATGATCCTGGGGATCATCTCCTCTGCTACTTATGCATGTTGGCCACCCGTTGATGTTACTTACCTGCTGTTTGTTAATCATTGGGACTGGAGTCCACCTATGGCCTAAACTCATCACCATCCACTGCCTGACCACCATAAAACATGTGTAAAAAATGTTGGTGGGCCTCTTCTGAAGGTTGGAGATCACTGCTGGTTTCATACCTGTGAGTGGACCTCTAGTTCGTGCTGTAAGATTCGGCTCATATCAGCCCAAGGCCAAGCCATCCCGCGTATTACATGCAGCCTGGTTAATTTGTTACTGTTGCTATTGCTTGGGATCACCCTGTTATATCACTATAGATGAGTCATTACTTTTGCCATGACTGACTACAATTGATAGATTGTGAATTGCTACTCCATTATTATTATCCATTTCTGTCAGTTGCCACTATCGGATGTCTCTTACAGCTCATGGATTTCACAACAGATTGTGCAACTATTTCTACAGCTGATCTCAAAGAACTTTTGAGAAGGAACACCATGACTCCTCACTCTACAACTTTTCTAGCCACCTCAGGTAATAAGCTGAATGCATCTTGGGTGATTGACTATGGTGCTACCCACCACATGAAAAGTAACAAGTCCTTTTTCACGTCTGTTGACACCTCCATTACCTACCCTCCCATATCACCTGTTGATGGCTTCCTCTCTCCTGTTATTAGTAAAGGCAGTGTTTCTTTATGCACCCAAGTTTCCTCTTAATCTATTATCTGTCAGCCAATTAACCAAAACATTGAATTGTTCAATCACCCTTTTATCCTACACATTTTCTTCAGGATTTTAAAACAAAAGGCTATAATTGGAGGACCTGAACTACATGATCTCTACTATTTTCAAACAAGGGATGCTGGACTAGCTCTTACTGCTCGGAATGACAAGGATATCTCACTTTTGCAATGGCATGCCAGGTTTGGTCATCCCTCTCTTGATTCTCTTAAAAAGCTTGTTCCATCATTTATCCAAAGTCACTTCCATCAACTGTGAGGCATGTCAGTTAGCAAAGCATATTCGTTCTACCTATTTGTTGCAATCAGGTAATCATAGCTGCTCTCCATTCTCCTTAGTTCAGCTATTCTAATACCGAATGTGCATAAATTGCAGTACTTTATTACCTTTATCGATGGCTTCTCTCACATGACTTGGGTCTTCTTAATGCATGATCATTCCAAGGTCTTTGACATGTTTAAGATCTTCCATTCTGAGGTCTGAAATCAAATACCTTCATATTGGTAATGCCTTGGAATATGTCCCACAACTTCAAATCTTACCTCTGAAATGCCAACATCATCCATCAGACTTCATGTGCCTATACACCTCAACAAAATGGGATTGCAAAATGAAAGAACATACACCTTGAAATAGAGAGATCTCTCACCACTCACATGAATGTCCCCAAGCATTTTTGGAATTACACTATTCTCACGTCATGTTATTCGATAAACTGGCAACCATCATCCATTCTTCATGGCCAAACACCATTTTCTATTCTCTTTCCTAAGCTTGTTACTTTCCCTTGCCACCCCACATCTTTGGTTGTACAGCTTTTTATCAAAAACATGACCCACAGTCTGATAAGTTTGGTGCACGTGCCACAAAATGTGCCTTCCTTGGATACTCACGCACTCAGAAGGGATACACGTATTTTGATCCTTGAACTAATCGCATATATATATATATATATATATATATATATATACACACACACACACACACACACATATGTTAATGTCATGTTTTTCGAGGATATTCCCTATTTTTCTCATGAGGGGGAGGATCGTTTTGAGCTTCACCATGTTTTCCCTCGACCTCTAGAGATACCTCTTCCATCTACTCCAACCTCAACATCCCATGGTACTGGAGATGAGTCATGTCCTTCACGTTCACCTGCCATACCTTTAGTTGAGGATCCTGCACTTGTGCCACCTCCATCCAACCTTGATCTTCCTATTGCTCTCCGGAAAGGTACATGTTCCTGTACTTTGCACCCCATTTCTAATTGTGTCTCATACCACTATCTTACTGCTCGCTCCTATGCTTTTACATTGGCCTTATCCCATGTGGCAGTTCCTAAGTCACAACTAAATGCATTGGCTCATCCTAGGTGGTGACAAGCCATGGAAGATGAACTTGCCGCTATGCATTGCATTGGAATATGGTCTCTTGTCTCTCTCCTTTGGGGAAAAAGGACAGCTGGTTGTTGGTGGGCATTCACTGTTCAATGCCAACCTGATGGATCAATTGAGCGTTTAAAGGCCAGACTTGTGGTGAAAGGCTATACTCAAATTGCTAGGTAGGATTATGAAGAAACTCTCTCCTGTTACCAAACTAAACTCGGTGCAAGCTTTGATTTCTATTGCAGCTAACAAGTCATGGCCCCTATACCAGTTGGACGTCAAGAACGCCTTCCTCAATGGTGACCTAGCCAAAAAAGTCTACCTGTAAGTAACCACTGGGGTTTGTTGCTCAGGGAGAAAAAGAAAAAGTCTGCAAGCTACGAAAGGGGACTAAAACAATCTCCCAAAGATTGGTTCAAGAAATTCAGTCGTGTTATAGTGGGGAACATGGCTTCCATAGGTGTCAAGTTGATCACATGATATTTGTAAAGCAGAAATACAGAGCAATGGTGGTTTTGATCATCTACGTTGACGATATAATCATCATTGGAAGCAATAAAGTTAGCATTTAGCAGACTAAAAACCACATCAAGAATCAATTCCAAACCAAAGATCTTGGTCCTCTTCAGTATTTTCTTAGAATTGAAGTAAAACAATCGTCTACTGGGATTCACCTGTCCCAAAGGAAATATACTCTGGACCTGGTGGAAGAAACTGAACTAATGGGTTGTAAACCAAGTGATACCCCAATGGATACAACTAGCAAATTATCAAATGATAAATGTGAGTTCTTTGACAAACCATAGAAATACAGGAAACTTGTTGACAATTTAATTTATTTAACTATTACTCGTCCAGTCCTAACATATCATTTGTCATCGACATGGTAAGCCGTTTTATGCATCAGCCGCAGGTCCAACATTGGGATGCAGACTTGTGAATTCTCTGGTATCTAAAATATGCTCCAGGAATAGGGCTTGTCTACAGATCTAATAAACCTCTCTTGGTCGAATCTTATACCGATGCAGGTTGGGTTGGTTCAATAACAAACAGAAAGTCTACTTCGGTTACTGCAGATACGTTGGAGGCAACCTAGTTACGTGGAAGAGTAAGAAACAAACAGTCATTGCCAGATTCAGTGTTGAGGCAGAATATGGGGCCATGGGCCTTGCTGCTTGTGAACCTTTGTGGGTCTGGTCACTTCTCCAAAAACTCTTATTATTTAATGGTAGTCTAGTGACTCTCTTCTGTGACAACCAAGCAGCATCTCATATAGCAAGCAATCCAGTATTCCATGAACATACAAAACACAAAGGTGGGTTGCCACTTCATCAAGGAAAAGATTGCCTCCCAAGAAGTTGTGATGAAGCACATTCTTTCAAAGATCCAATTAATGAATATCTTCACCAAACCTTTGCCTCATGGGCAAAGCTCATATATTAATAACAAGTTGGGCATGCTGGATATACATGCTCTAGCTTGAGGGGGAGTGTAGAAAGGAAAATATGTAGCTAGTTGAATAGATTTTTTTAGTAAGTTGAATAAGTTATGTAGCATGAGTTCAATAAGTAGTTGGGCCTTGGCCTTTGGCTCTTGAGCCCAGTCCAGGGCCCAAACACGTTATGTACACGAAAATGTTATTATAAAAAGTAGCCGACTAGGGTTTTTGCTTATTACAACTGTAGTTACCACTCTCTCTCATTCTCTCACCTTCTTCCCACCACTTCTCCATTGGATGCCATTTCATACATACATTCAAACACAGCCAATTTGCCAACATGGCAGGTATGTGCAACATCCAAACAACGCATAAGGTGGGTCCACCATGAAGATGACTACCACAAATCAAGCTTACTCCCCTCACCAAGTGGGCCGCCCCTATACAAAAAGAATGGGCAATTCAATGTTACCTAAAACAGAACCCCCCATGTCTTCCATTTCAGATTATGGATCATTTGCCATCCAGATCCCTATTTTTAGCAACCTAAAATTATAACTATATATTCTTATTATTGATTAAGTCAATGAAAATTTATATGTCAAGATTTATACTTTTATATATTTACTTATAATATAACACTTTGTGCTTTCAGTATTGGTATCGACAAATGTATTGCACCCTTTGGATATGGAAACATTTTGGGTATCGCATGGGAACTATCGGATGTATCACGTAACATATCACTATTTTTGGGAAACATTAGGAAATTGGTTGGGTTTTTCAATGAAACTTCAGGAGATGCTTAAAAAAGACATCATTACATAATTAGAAATCAAAATATCACACACAAAAAAAAAAAAAAAAAAAAAACAAATGCACATAATAAGTTTCTTTTGCATAGGGTCCTACAATATGTTGTCAGACAGAAGTGATGCAACTATATTCAAATTCAATTTGTATCATTTATAAATCTAAGAAGATATGTATGAAAACACAAGCAACACATTCAAAAGCCAAAAAAAGAATGTTATGAACAAGTCATATCTTCTCAGATATTTTCACAATTTTTAATTATTTTTAAATTAAAAACTAAAATAAAATATATAAAAGTCACTAATATGTCTATATTCATGCCATTTATTAACCCATACAATGTATTAAGTTGTACTAAATCTGTCCTATAATATATGGTGCATTTATTTTTTAATTATTTCTTATAATTTTTTGTAACTTTAATTATTTTAAAAAAATAAATAGATGAGTGTGACTAATGTTAAGATAAGCAAACACTCATAAATAAGTAAATATTAGGCACCAATACTAGTAAATGTATTTATTTATTGATATTTTTTAATTAATAATAATAATAATTTTTTAAAAAAAATTCCAAATGTTCCATCAATCCGTAGATTAGATCGGCCTCCAAGCACTCTCACATTATTTTTTTCACAATCTAATTGCAAGTTAACTTAATTGGGTGAAATTGCGATTTTTTCCTGAATTCACTCATTTTCTCCAAAATAAAAAATCGAAAGTCAAAGTCCATGATTGAGCATGCAAAACATGTAGAATCATGGATTACTAACTTCATACCACCTAAACATTTTAAACAAGAGAAAATCATTTACATTAGCAAAAACCTAACGATTGGGTTTCCAGCATCACATGCTCTTCAATCTCGATTTTTGCATCCATATCCCATTTTCTCTCGAAACAAATGACAAGCGTTGATTGAAATCCCCTTACGATTGTAACCACAGCAAAAAAAAAATATATATATATATATATTATATATATATATATATTTGGGGGGGGGGGGGGGGTTACGCAATTGTGATATTACATAATTGCAATATTCAATGTTTGTTGATACATCACGATATATCAACCAATGCTAGGGAGTTTAACAACTTCAGCCCAGTTTCGTATTGGGGAACTGCAATATTGATAGTATCAATTGATACTATTGCAATCAATGATAACGCCAAACATGTGGGGACTATAAAATAACATTGGGGGGGGGGGGGGGGGGTTTACACAATTGTGATATTACATAATTGCAATATTCAATGTTTGTTGATACATCACGATATATCATGATGTATCGGGGGGGGTTTACACAATTGTGATATTACATAATTGCAATATTCAATGTTTGTTGATACATCACGATATATCATGATGTATCAACCAATGCTAGGGAGTTTAACAACTTCAGCCCAGTTTCGTATTGGGGAACTGCAATATTGATAGTATCAGTTGATACTATTGCAATCAATGATAACGCTAAACGTGTGGGGACTATAAAATAACATTCACCATTTCATGTATAAATTGCAATATGACTTCGTATATAAAATTATATTGCATAAAGTGTATGTATTGGAATGAGACATGATCCTACCCCTAACGTACCACTGTATTTCAGGAAGTAGCATACTACCTACTCATTCCCGTATCACGTACCAAAGCAACACATGATCTAGGTAACACTGGTCCCAACCACATTCAATACATGTGGCCCACAGATCAGTGCACCATCCTAATTTTTTATCTAGGCTCATATTCATGGCAACACCACTTATCACCACTCAAGTGTACATGATGGTTGCGAGATTGGGATGTGTGATGCATGTAAATATATGTGTGGACAACAATGAATGTGGGGCAAGCTAATCTCTACTTTTCATGTAAATGTATCTATTAGCAAGGGTATATGTCAAGCAAGCAAATTACAAACAAGGAATTTTAGCAGGCTAATTTTCAAGACGTTGATAATATGGTGGCCAATATTGGAGTTGTAAAAGGAAGATGGGTGGGAAGATGGAAAAGAACCACCGATTAGTTTCCCCAACACGAATTTTGATGAAAGTTCAATTGGGACACAAAACTAGCAAATGATTAGCTTTCTATAGGCTTATTTGTATCAAGGATTAAAATGAACACAAGGCTAGAGCTCTCCTAGAAGGTATATAGATTGATCATCATTGTCATGTTGCGCAGCACGCCAATAACGCAGTGAGCCTAGATCCAATCTAAGGCCTCACCCACAAACGATAGACAGGAAGAAATATAAACTAGAAATAGATCAAAGCAATGCAAAACAAACCACAAGACAAGATATACGTGGAAAAACCCCAAACTAGGGTAAAAAACCACGGATGCAAAATTCCACTATGAAGAGAAACGAAGATTACAAGGCAATATACTAACCTCTCCTTGGAAGTACAGAGAAAATCATTTGCCCACACCTCAGAATAATTTCCTAAAATTCACCTTAACCTAGAATAGCCCTAGGGACCCCAATTTATAGTTTTGGCAACTTCTTTTTTCCGCATCCCAGTTGCGAAAGGACTTGCGACACGAAATCCGCGAAACTCCTTTCGCATCCCAGTTGCGAAAGGACTTGCGACACGAAATCCGCGAAACTCCTTTCGCATCCCAGTTGCGAAAGGACTTGCGACACGAAATCCGCGCAACCTCGACTGGTCGTGGGCGGCCCCAGATGTGGCTCCACTTCTCAACAATCTCCCACTTGGAGACACATCTCCATAAACCTGTCTTCTTCATCCGGAGTGCACCACCTCCCCGTCTTCAAGCCTGAAGACCAATCAAAGCTGAACAGAGCTTCAGCTTCTCCCTTGTGACCGCCTTGGTCAGCATATCCGCAGGATTCTCACTTGTATGAATCTTCTCCAGAGCAATCGATCCATCTTCCAGTAACGAACGTATGAAGTGATATCTGATGGCAATATGCTTGGTCCTTGAATGAAAGGCTGAATTCTTAGCCAAGTGTATTGCACTCTGACTGTCACTGTACAGCTTGCAATCTGCTTGCTTCTTACCCAACTCTTCCATAAAACCTTGCATCCACACCATCTCCTTGCATGCTTCTGTAGCCGCAACATATTCTGCTTCTGTCGTACTGATAGATACTATCTTTTGTAACTGAGAGACCCAACTGACTGCAGCACTACTCAGAGTAAAAACATAACCCGTAGTGCTTCTTCTGCTGTCGATATCTCCTGCCAAATCTGAATCCACGTAGCCTTGTAACTTGATTTTCGATCCACCATAACACAGCCCTACGTCCTTAGTACCTACCAAGTACCTAAGGATCCACTTCACAGCTTCCCAATGTTCCTTCCCCGGGTTGTTCATGAACCTGCTAACAACTCCCACTGCTTGAGCAATGTCTGGCCTCGTGCTCACCATAGCATACATGAGACTCCAATAGCTGACGCGTATGGGACTTTAGCCATGTAGTCCTGTTCCTCCTGCGTCTTTGCACCTTGCTCCTTAGATAGCTTGAAGTGGTTGGCTAATGGAGTGCTAACCGGCTTAGCACCTCCCATATTGAATCGATCAAGTACCTTGGCTATGTACTCTGCCTGTGACAAAACTAATTTCTTGTTTTTCTTGTCACGCTTTATCCTCATGCCTAGGATTTGTTTTGCAGCTCCTAAATCCTTCATGGCAAATTCTCTAGACAATTGTCTTTTGAGATCTGAGATGTCCTCCATGCTTGAGCCAGCCACAAGCATATCATCAACGTACAGAAGAAGGATGATGTATGACGTATCAAACTTCTTCAAGTAACAACAGTGGTCTGCATGACATCTCCTAAAACCGTTTCCCGACATGAAACTATCGAACTTCTTGTACCACTGCCTCGGGGCCTGCTTCAGGCCATATAGACTCTTCTTCAGTCTGCACACCTTGTTCTCATTACCTGGTGCCACGTATCCTGTCGGCTGATGCATATATATCTCTTCTTCAAGGTCCCCATGAAGAAAGGCTGTCTTAACATCTAGCTGTTCTAGATGTAAGTCCTCTGAAGCCACTATACTCAAGACCATGCGAATCGTAGACATTTTCACTACCGGTGAAAATATTTCAGTGAAATCGATACCTGCCTTTTGTTGAAACCCTTTCACAACCAATCTGGCCTTGTACCGTTTCGAACCATCGTGCTCCTCCTTCAGTCTGTAACCCACTTGTTATGAAGAGCTTTCTTACCCTTGGGTAGAGTGACTAGCTCCCATGTACGATTAGACTCAAGAGAGTCCATCTCATCATCCATGGCCTGCTCCCACTTAACCCGTATATCTGACTGTAACGCCTCTTCAAAACACTCTGGCTCACCATTATCTGTCAGTAGTAGATAATGTAAGGAGGGTGAGTATCGGACCGTGGGTCTCCTCTCCCGAGTAGACCTCCTCACAACTGGTGTATGCGGCTCTGCCTCATCCTGTGGCACTGTAACACCCATGTCCGGTAACTCTTCCAACTCTACGAATTCCTTTTTCTCGGCCTTATTTTCCTGCACACTGTCCTTATGCATCACTTTTTCATTAAAGACTACGTCCTTGCTTCTGATGATTTTTCTGTTTTCTGCATCCCAGAACCTGTAGCCAAAATCATGTTGCCCATAGCCTATAAACGTGCACCTCCTGGACTTCGCATCCAGCTTGTTTCTGTGCTCTGCATCAATGTGAACATATGAAGTGCAACCGAACACTCTGAGATGTGCAAGGTTCACTTCTTTCCCAGTCCACGCTTCTTCTGGTAGCCCACCATCCAATGGTGCTGAGGGACTTCTATTGATGAGATATGCGGCAGTATTCACAGCATCTGCCCAAAAGGTCTTGGGCAACCCTGCATGTAACCTCATGCTCCTGGCGCGCTCAAGGATGGTCCTGTTAATGCGCTCAGCCACACCATTCTGCTGTGGTGTCCCTGGAATCGTTTTCTGATGTTTGATTCCATTTGCTGCACAATACTCCTCAAACCTCTTATCACAATACTCTCCCCCATTGTCAGATCTGAGACACTTTACTGTTTTACCTGTCTCATTTTCTACCATAACTTTCCACTTCTTAAATACATCAAATACATCAGATTTATGTTTTAAGAAGTAGACCCACAGTTTTCTACTAGCATCATCAATAAAGGTAACAAAATAACGTGAGCCACCAAGAGATAATACCTGTGCCGGTCCCCACACATCAGTGTGTACAAGCTCCAACAGATGTGTCTTTGGAGCGCGTCCCGTCTTCTTGAAGCTTACCCTCTTCTGCTTGCCATACACGCAGTCCTCGCAGAATTCCAAGTCAATAGACTTCAGCCCTGGTAGCTTCCCTTTTGACAATAGCACTTTCATCCCTTTCTCACTCATATGTCCCAGCCTCTGATGCCATAACTGCCCATTCACTCCAGTTGATGCGACTGCGAGTGAACTATACGATCCTGAAGTCACGTACAAAGTACCTTCCTTTTTGCCTCGAGATATTACCAAGGCACCTTTTGTGATCTTCCAGGAGTCACTGGTGAATGTCGTCACATAACCGGTATCAGCCAACTGTCCCACTGAGATCAGATTACGTTTCAAACTCGGTACATGTCTGACATCCTTCAATTTCAAGACCGTTCCGTCTTTCTGATTTACATGAACATCTCCCTTTCCAACAATATTGCACGGCTCATCATCACCCAGGTAGACTCTCCCAAAGTCACCTGACACATAATCACGCAGAACTTCCTTACACGAAGTAGCATGAAACGAAGCACCCGAGTCTATAACCCAAGACTCATTCCTCGCATCAAGAGACAAGATCAACGCCTCTGTGTCGCTCTCCTCAGACAGATTCACTGAATCTTTCCCACCTTGAGAGCTTCCTTCTTGTTTCTTGAGCGCCCTGCAATCACGTTTCATGTGCCCCTTCTTGCCGCAATGCCAACACCCGTCTTTGTCTTTCGGTCCCTTGGACTTATTCCTTGACTTAGAACGCCCGTGTTTATTGCCTCCTTTGTTCAGCGATCTTCCTCTTCCTTCAACGTTTAGAGCATTCCCTGAATCCCCTGAAACTCCTGATGCCTTCCTTCTAGATTCTTCGCTGAGAATTAGACCGGCCACATCATCAAATTTCAGCTTTGTCGATCCTGAAGAATTGCTCACAGCAATCACCAAACCATCCCAACTGTCTGGCAAACTGGATAAGATCAATAACGCCCTGACCTCATCCTCAAAAGCAATGCCAACGGATTCAACTGGCTCGTGACTGTATTGAACTCGTTTAGATGTTCAGCCACGCTCCCACCATCTGACATCTTCATGTTGAATAGTTGTTTCATAAGATGAACCTTGTTGGATGCTGAGGGCTTTTCATACATGGTGGCTAGGGCTTCCATTAATTCTTTTGTCGTTTTTACCTTGGATATATTGAAGGCGACGCTCTTAGACAAAGAGAGTCGGATCGTTCCTAAAGCCTTCCTATCCAGTAAAAACCATTCATCATCTGTCAACTTTTCTGGTTTCTTCTCTTTTCCTCCTAGAGGAATATAGAGGTCCTTCTGATACAGATAATCCTCCATCTGCATCTTCCAGAAGGCAAAGTTTGAACCATCAAACTTCTCAATTCTAGTTTTCCCATCTTCTGCCATCGCTCCCAATAGAACTAAACCAATAGCTCTGATACCAGTTGTTGCGCAGCACGCCAAAACGCAGTGAGCCTAGATCCAATCTAAGGCCTCACCCACAAACGATAGACAGGAAGAAATATAAACTAGAAATAGATCAAAGCAATCCAAAACAAACCACAAGACAAGATATACGTGGAAAAACCCCAAACTAGGGTAAAAAAACCACGGATGCAAAATTCCACTATGAAGAGAAACGAAGATTACAAGGCAATATACTAACCTCTCCCTTGGAAGTACAGAGAAAATCCTTTGCCACACCTCAGAATAATTTCCTAAAATTCACCTTAACCTAGAATAGCCCTAGGGACCCCAATTTATAGTTTTGGCAACTTCCCTTTCCGCATCCCAGTTGCGAAAGGACTTGCGACACGAAATCCGCGAAACTCCTTTCGCATCCCAGTTGCGAAAGGACTTGCGACACGAAATCCGCGCAACCTCGACTGGTCGTGGGCGGCCCCAGATGTGGCTCCACTTCTCAACATGTCATGCCATCACTTGGTTGAGGATGACTATTGAATTATGGGTCCTTGGAGATTGGCATGGATGGCTTTAAAGAACGTCCACTATGACTTGGTATCACATGAGTTGTAGCGTTTCAGTGTGTAAAAATGGGCAACTCAACTTCAACTTGGTTTGACTCATTTAGACTCGGATAGGCTGGCCTAAATCGAAGCAAGTCGGCCTAGATACATACCGTATCGGGATGAATCAGACTGTGCAACTCATCCGAAGCATATATATTGAAATGTGGGTTTTCAAAACTCATCTTTCACTCAGTTTTTCCTGGTTTTCAAGGGTTGGGTAAAAGAGAAGATGTGCTCTCAAATATTGTTGCCGTCAATTGAAAGAAAAACGCATCAAAGTCTTCATATTTGTGATCCCTAGTTTCTGACATACAAACCCATTTTGGGGTTTTTGAAATCTGAGTTAAAAGTTTCTGTTTTCTAAAATTGATATAGTTTTCAACTCATAAAATTGTGTCTCACTCTCAAGGTGGAGGGAATAGTTGCTACATTAATATCATCATCTTCAGTTGAGCCTTACCCCCAACTAATTCGGTTCAGGTACACGAATCTAATTCCGCTATTCCACTCTATCAAGGATTGAATCCTCAATTGAACCGTGGGTTGTCGAATCTTTTCTTACTACCTCCATCCATGTCCCTTTTGGGCTTTCCTCTTGCCCTTTTAGAACCTTCCACTTGAACCAACTCACTCCTAACCAGAAAGCAGGTACATTAATATGCTCTTGGATATGATAGAGAGGACATCACCCTTACCAACATCATAAAGAGATGGAGTGCCAATGGGTTTCAGCCGGCACACAGTTCCCTTTTGTATTGATCAACACATGTATATATATATATATATATATATATATATATATATATATATATATATATATATATATATTCAATAGTTTTAAATCTTGACCCTTATCTATGTTGTGTAAATCATAATTTGTAATCTTCATTTTGTTTCATGATGCAAATGAATCTATATTTTACACTTTGCACTTTTGTGAATACACTATTCATTTTGGACTTGTGTAAGTTGTATAATGCCTATAAATCTATCTAAATTTCCCCCAATTTCTGCTAAATTTGTTTCTCTATGTGTTCTTATTTTTATTTTTTTTAAGTTTTAGATTTTTTCCAAATTTTTCTAAAAAATTTTAATGTTTCCTATTTTATTTTACTTTTATATAACTCTAACAAAGGGAGTTTGTGCTCTCATTTTCAGTCCCAAGCCCGAATAAAACAAGGTTGAGTCAAGTTGTCAGCCTAATTAAAACTTTGCCACAACTATTCCCATGATTCTAGACAATCTGAAATTTCATAGGGAATTCCAAGCGGCGCATGGCAACCCCTGCCAATTGCAATGAGAAGTAAGCAAGAGTTCACACACCATTTTCCACAATGTGGATAACAAAGCTAGTCTAGGAGAATAAGATTTGTCTTAAAACATGGAATGTAGGAACATTGACAGGAAGACTATACAAAGTTAGTGGATATGATGAAACGAAGTGGAATTAACATAACCTACATACAAGAGACCAATTGGGAAGGGGCAAAAACTAAGGACATGACAACCATAGAAGTGAGGGTAGGCAGTGGTAGACAAATATCTGAAGTATAAAATTGTAGATGTTAAGAGAGTAAGTGATAGGATTTAATTAATAAAGCTTATGTTGAAAGGAAAGATAATCAATGTGATCAGCATATATGCACTACAAGAAGGGTTGAAGGATAGAAACAAGAGAAATTTCTAGGAGGACATGAACGAACTAATGCAAGGAGTCACAAATGACAAGAGGATATTTCTATAGAGAGTTAGTAGGGTGTACATGTATGGTGCATGTGAATGTGTATTTTTACTTTGTATGTATGGGTTCTTTGGGTGTGTGAATGTGCACAATGCTCGGTTATCCTGAGTATGTAGTTGTGCTGTAGCACTATTATAATAAATGAGTGTGCTTGGGTTTTTTGAACCTAACACACGCAAAACACATTTTCTTCAAAACCCTTTCTTCTTTCTTCTCTCTCCTTCCTATTCTCTCTTAAGATTATCTAACCTCAACTTGGTATCAAAGCAACTTTCGAGTTGATCAGAGCTACAAGGACTTGCTAACGTCAGGAACCGTACGGCTAACATCAAAATGTACAATCCGTACGGACTATTTTCAGTCGGGAAGAAGATGGTTTGATGCGTCTCAATTTTAGAAGATTTGTGGTGATTTTTGTGGAACTTTTTGAAGTCATTTGAGGTATGTTTGAGCCACTTCTTTCATCTGACCAAAAAAAAAAAAAACCAATCTTCATTTTTCGACAATTTTACTCAAATCGGTGGAAATTTCTTCAAATCCTCTGCACATGATGGGCTGGTTTTGCCCTATTTGGCAGCCCAAGGTATTGTTTTGCATTAAGGGAGAGATTTGGGTGAGTTATGAGGCCCGAGGTGGTTTGGTTGGGCCATTTTTAGGGCCGTAAGGATTCTGAACATACATCAGATCTTCGGTTTATGTCTAGGTGGGTGTTTTTGGTGTGTGAGTTGTTTTTCACATCAAAACGAAGTCTATTTCTGGTTCTTGGAGAGCTTTTCAGTCCTAAGGCAGTCGTTGGAGCTCAGGCCCTCATCTAGAACTCAAATTTGTGTGGATCTGAGGTTCTTATACAGTGTGTGCCTTACTTGAGTTGTTATTGCTTGATTTTCTTATTTGTGGATCCATGTGGACGACAAAAACTCCTTTAGATCCGGTGTGGAATCTTCGAAATCGAATCCCTTGATGATTACTACAGTCAAGCTGAATGGTAACAACTATCTACAATGGGCCCAATCCGTAAAGTTGTTTTTAGGCGGTAGAGATATACTATCTTACATATTGGATGAAGCCCCAGATCCGTCGATGGAAATTTCAAGACCTGGACCAAGGAAAACTATCAAGTCATGGCTTGGCTCCTTAATAGTATGGATTCCACTGTAAGCAACTCTGTTATGTTCCTGACATCGGCCAAAAGAATCTGGGACACCCTCCATGACATGTATTCAGAGGCACAGAATATATCCAGAGTGTTTAAATTGATCTCTGATATTGACAAGTTTCAACAAGATTCAAGATCCCCGAAAGAGTATTTTTCCGCTCTTCGGGGTATATGGGATGAACTAGATCTCTATCAACCCCCCTTCCCTCCTACTGTACAAGAGATTATGATCATGCATGAAAGCAACATGAAGACACTCGAAGCATGCAATTCCTTTATGACCATAACTCTGAGTACCACAATGTTCGGGAACAAATTATTGTTTTAGATAATCTTCCTCCTCTGACACCTATTTATGCCATGTGTTAGAGGTTCACTGCCTCAACCTCCTTTACGTTTATCCCTCCTGATCGATCAGCATATGCAGTTGGAGACAGTTCTTCTTTTAGCCGTGGATTTAGAGCTCCAATATGGGGTACACAGGGACGTGATCGTGATTTTGGTCCTAGTAATCAAGGTAGGGGCCATGAAGGTGAGTGTGGTGGCCGTGGCAGTTGTGGTTACAATTGATAAGGACGTGGTGGTCGTGACTTGCCCCGCACTTGTACGCATTATGGGAGCACAAACCACACAGTTGATAGATGTTGGGACCTTGTTGGGCTACCTTCGTGGGCTAGTGTATCCTTGGCTAGTAGTGTCTCAAGTGTTTTAAACAATCTCCATGGATGACTGCTCCTGAGAAGCCTTCTTCAAGTGACTTTGTCCTCGTCCCATGAGGCCTATGAGGGCTTGATGAGACTGCATGTCTGTAATGCTCCTAATACATCCAAAGCCGCTGAAGCCCAGTTAGTAGATCAAATGTATTGGGCGAGAGGGGTGGGCGAGGAGTGAGAGGAAGCGATCAAAAAGGAGTGAGAAAGATAACAAGTAGATCGTAGTTGAGGGATGAGAGGGCTGATCGAGGGGGACACGAGGAAGAAGACGAGGAGAGTCAAGAGCAGAGAAAGGGAGATTGCCAGTCGGGGGTGGGATTTGTAGATGAGGAAGGGTTAAGGAAAAAGAAATGAGAGGGCAAGGAGTTTGAAGCCAAGAGGAGGAGAGAGTTATGGGTTAAGGCTCTAGGTGACAGTGGGAATCTGGTAGGTGACGGCATGGGGGAGTTAGGAACTTGGTCTAGGTCTAGAGAAAGGGAAAGACGTTGGGATAGGGTAAGGAGGGAAGGGACGCATGTGTCTTACCGGAGTTACCAACATTGTTTGTCGAGAATTTTCCGAACGGGTGGTCAGAGTTGAATTTCATCAGGAAGTTTGATTGGTTGGAGAAAGTAAGAGAAGTGGTCATTCCACATCTGAGGGGTGTTGCTCGTGGTTTTGCATTTGTTAGAATAGAAAAAAATGAGGCGTTTATGACCTTGAACAAAAGCCGGTTCAGTGGAAGACACCTCTCAGTGAAGAAAGTAAAATATGGACTGAAGGTTGTGAACCAGAGGCTTCTCAAAGGCCAGATGGGGGAGGAAGGGGTAGAACAGGAGAGAGGAATGCTAGTGGAATCAATCAAGCAGACAGAAGGAGAAACGAATCAAGGGAAGACCATATCATTCAGGGATGTAGTGGCTAGGAAGGATTTGAGCCAGGAGGAAACACAAGGACGAGCTCAAAGGAGGTTGGTGCTACGGATCTGGACAAAGGAAGGTGGGTGTGGATGGGGTTGGGGGCTGAAGGTCCAACGGTTAATGTCCACTTGAACGTCCTTAAGAATGCTTCGTCGGCATTCCAATGGTGCCTGGTAGTGGTCAGTCAAAAGCCAGGGCTTCATTAGTAACGGTGGTGGAGTGGCTCAAGCACAATTGTGTAGTGAAGGAAGCAGAGAAAGTGAATAAGCATCTGAGTGAGTCAGGTTTTGATTTCACTACAGCGGAAGGCAAACATTGAAAGAATCCTCCTTGAAGACAACTTCTTTTAGGGACAGCTTGGTGTTGGCAATCTGTAAATGGAAAGACTGATCTTCCTTATGGTGGGAAGACGTCCGGTTTCAGTTATGTGATCTTCCATTGGAATTTTAGGCTCAGGATGTGTTCATGAATCTGCAAGCCCACCTGATGAGCAGCAGACAAGCCTATATTTGTGCCAGGTAAAAACTACAGCAGGACACACCTGATGGATGACCAGATCTTCCAAGCATCTGCCAGTTTGGCACACACAGATGCGCATATGCAAGGAGCATTAACATTTAGCATTGCAAGATGCCAAAAAGAACCCAATTAGAATCCGCTTTTGATTTTCTTATTAGTATCTAAAAGTTCAAAATTTTTAAAATAACAAGAGTAAGTTCAATGTCTGCCATGCATGCGAAGCAACACGATAACTCGATCAAATCAAACAAACCATTCTCAGGGCCTCCTCATGGAATCCTTGCAATACAATTGGAGCTTGTATGCAGTAATAAGGACCGCTTATCTAGTAAGCCACCATGTTGGTAAACCAGAGCCCAAAGGGAAAACAGATCCGACCGCAGTATCCCTCCTATCAGCGAACCAAAAAGGGCAATGGCCCACTAAACTTCTGCCAATTAGTCAGAACATCAATTCACATGGTGGCCCACCATCACCATGCACACATGCAACGTGTGCATTACTAACAACCGTACATCATAAAAGCATTGGTCTACTGAAAAACAGATTCAAAATAAGATGAGCAAGAATTTACTTTTCTAAAAATATAAAAGGCAGAAATAAAAATAAAAATCGAGAAAAAGATAAGAGAAGAGAATTTACCAATCCCAGGATCTGTATCTATGATGATCTTTTCGGATAACTCCATTGTCCCTCTTTCTATTCGAGGCTTTCGTAAAAGGAGAAGAAGAGAAAATCTCCTTACTTCTCTCCTCTCCTGTTGGTAGAGAACACCGCGAGCCACCCTATATATAGAGAAATCAGAGAGAGAGAGGTTGGGCGTTGTTGGAAAGGCTCGCCCATGCTTGCTCGCTCCGGCGCGGATCGCCTGCAGGAACTTCTGCGACAACATAGCAGGGGACCACCCTGATGTTTGTGAGAAATCCACTCCGTCCATTCGTTTTTTCACTTCATATTACAACGGGAGGCAAAAAACGAGGCAGATATAATACTCAAGCGGTCCGTCTGACAGGAGACAGTGAGGATTGGACGTGCACTGTTGAAACATTAATGGGCAACAGATGTTCTAAATCAGGCTAATATTTTTCTGTTTTCGGTTCATCCTAGCAGGTATGTCCTTATGAACGGTATGGATGGCATATAAACCGAGGATGGTTTCAACGGTTGGCATTATCTTATCCACTTTTTTTCCTTTCGTACGGCCCACTTATTTTTAAATATGCCTTGTTTTTTGCCATGTCGTAACATGAGCTGGAAAAACGGGTGGGCTGGGTGGCTTTCTCACAAACATCACGGTGGGCCCCACCGGACGCCGATTGCGTCCTACACCGCCCGTCTGGCCCCAAACGGGAAGTTATGTGGGCGGGCTCACCGTGATGTATCTGTTTATCCAAGCTGTTCATCCTTTTTCTCGTATCATACTAAGGCATAAGATAAAAACAAATAGGCAGATCCAACACTCAAGTGGACGCACCAAATAATAAGTTTGGTTGCATTAAATGTAAGAGTTATCTATGGTGTGGTCCACTTGAGCATTGGATCTGACTCATTTTTGTATTGATGCCTTAAACTGATCTGAGAAAAGGAATTGACGGCTTGGATAAACAGATATATCATGGTGGGCCCACCCGCAGAACTGCCCGTTCGGGCCTAGAGACGGGCGGGGGTAGGACGCAATCCGCGTCCGGCCCCACCTAGCTTCCCGTCGCATGGACTTCCTGCGCATGGCTTTGGCAGGCATTTCACGTCCGCTTGCTCCTTCCGCCTGATCAGTTCATCCTTAACGTTCATCGGTAGAGGTCAAATTGTAGATTTGGCACTTGGCAAGAGGATCAAGAATTCCACACCATAGATGAGGGATTCTACATGGCAAGAGGCACTTGTAGATGAGGGATTCTACATGGCAAGAGGCACTTGTAGATGGGACGCGGATTGCGTCCTACCCCCGATAAGCCGGGCGGGCTGGGCTCTGTGGAGCCCACCGTGATGTAACTGTTTTATCCCGCCCTCCAACAATTTTTTCAGAAAATTTTATCATGTGAACCAAAACATGAGGCAGGTCCAAGGCTTGAGTGGACCACACCAAAGGAACCTGCACTGATATGACACCCACCGTTGAAACCTTTCTAAGGGCCCACGTGATGTTTTTTTTAACCATAAAACCTATTCATAAGGTCACGTGGACGTGGATGATGTGAAATCACAAATATCAGCTTGATCCGAAACTTCTCTGGCTCTCCAGAAGCTTTTAATGGTGGACTTTCAATCCCCACTTTGTGGTCCACTCAAGCCTTGGACCTGCCTCATGTTTTGGTTCACGTATTAAAATTTTCTGAAAAAATCGCTGGACGGCAGGATAAAACAGTTACATCACGGTGGGCTCCACGTAGGACACAATCCACCTCCCTTGTAGATGAGGGATTTCACACCATTCGTATAAAAGTAAACCATTGGGGACAGAAAATTTTCCCACGTAAACTTTTCTTTAACCCACCGTTCAAAGTAAAACTCTAACATCCACTTTTCACTGCTAAACCATTGATTTGGAATGTTGAATAGTGATTAGGGTATGGTGGATGGTGAATGAGAATAGTGATTTTGAATGGTGAATGGGAACGATGATTTTGAAGGTTGAATTCAGTCTTCACTCGGTCTTTGAATTGTGAATTGTCTTACGAACTTGGTTAATGCACCAAGTATTTTGAAATTTGGACCAAGTACTCGATCAAATATCTCTGTACTTTGTAAAAATATTAGGATTGAAGCGAAAAGATAGAAAATTAATCACTTGAAGATATGCTTAATGTGCGTTACGATGTCGCTATCTTTAAGGTGATATTCGCACCCTACTATTGATTAAACCAATTTGCAAGAGAGTTACAGCAAATCCGCCTCCATGATACAATAAGCATCTTCTTCAAGATCGGATAAATGTGGGTTTCGGCCTGCAAAACTGAAAAACCGCACCGCGAACACATTTTTACAGCATACACCCTTGACTTCTGTGCTGTTACAATTTACCCCTTGAAAACTATTTACAACCTACTGCTTGAAAAACTGTTTACAGTTTAGCGCCTGAAAACTGTAACTTTTCAAAAATGAAAATGGAGAAGAAGAAGAAAATGGAGAGGAGATGATTGGAATTGTGATTTTTGGATTGACCCAAAGATGGGTTTATATAGAATCACAAGAGATGCTTTAAGACCATTTTCATAAAAAGACATTTTCTTCCATGGTGTCTTTTCAACAATGGTGGTGTTTTTTCAACAATGGCATCCCTCCACTATTTCAAATTCAAATGATGCTTCTTTTATCAAGAGGCACCACCATTCACAAATGAATGGTCACCAACAATCACCAAAAGCCACAAATCTTTCTCTAAATTCTCTTTTATAAATTAAAATTCATTTTCTTCTTATTTTGAAAAAACCCAACAATCCCTCACTATTTTTTAAAATACAGAGGTCAGGGTATGTAAGGAAAATATGTGCATACGAGATGGTGTCTTATGAACTTAAACCCTTACTTAGTGTAAACAAATCAAAGTTGTATCAGAATCCTTAGTGACTATGGTCTTGAACTAAGTATTCTAAATGACACAACCGGATATGTTACACACACATATATTTCAATTGTCATGTGTTCTAAAATTATAGCACATTAACGGCCCTGGCCTTGTGATCTGTCCTAGATTCATGAGTTCATGAGAGTAGCCAAAACTCTCAAAAATTAAGAAGCAGCCCCACTTTCAATACTCATATAGGTGAGTCCTTATGAATGTCCCTATAATTATAGTACCCTGGAAAAGACTCATTAAGAGCAGCAGCTCATCCTCCTTTTTATCATTATAGGTACCTAGCATTATACATATATTGAGGAATGAGACAGATAGAAAACGTATAGTGCTGCTTCAGACACTTCCTGTGAGATATTTTGTCCATTAAACCTATTAACTTAGATTGGATTTTCCTCATCTGGTGTCTGTGAAATTGACTTAAGTCTCATTTATCTTGATGTTCTACTGACAATATCCCTTGTCAGTCCCTTGGTGAACGGGTCCGCTAGATTCTGGATAGATCGTGCATATTGTATTGTTATAACATCGTCACCAAGTAGTTGCCGCACAAAACTATGCCTTAGACTAATATGTCTGGATTTTCCATTATAAGTCTTGTTATATATCTTTGATAGTATCGCTACACTATCATAGTAGATAGAGACCGATGACAAAGGCATTACCAATAATAGTATTTCTAATAACAAGTTTCTTAACCATTATGCCTCTTTACTATCGATTGCTTGCCTCCAAGTGCAAATGTTCGTAAGTAATATCTTGTGAATACAGGGTCGATCTCATAGGAAAATGATTTATGAGAATAAGAAAATCAAATGCAAAATTAACTAAGTAATGGAAACTAAACAAATAAAATGATTTTGAAGATTTTGAATGCATTGAATTCAATCAATTTAAAAACAAAACCCAAGCTTCAAAGTTCCACATATAGGTTAATGTTCCATAAGTCATGATGACTTTGATAACACAACTAGGATGTGAGCACTATGGTCAGCTTAATCGGAAAATAAATAGATTAAATATTTTAATAAATGATATAAAGATTAGAGAATCATGGATTAGCATCATTGATATATATTCCCAAGCCCCAGTGATTTTAAGCATTCAATATCCATGAGATAATGAATCAAAAAAATGTATAGCAGGTTGAGAACATCTCCCATCTAGGAAATCTAACTAATCCAGGAAATCTGAGCACTATGGTCAGCCAATCCATCAGGTTGAGAACATCTCCCATGTAGGAAATCTGAGCACTATGGTCAGCCTATCCATCAATAAGGATCTCATATGATGGAAAATATGGATCTTACATGAGGATCAAAAACTTAAACCTAGATAATTAATAACATGCATACATCATTCATCTCATCATTAAAAACAATCAATCATCATAATTTATAAAATCATTAAACCAATGTGCTTCCCTTCTGGCTTGGGCTAGAGAGAACTAGAAAAACATAACTAAATTGCAAAATAGAAAAACAACAAAAAGAAATAAATGCAAATAGAAAAGATCTAAAAGAAAAAAATAATTTATAAAACTTTAATAAAATTGAAAACTCTCTAAAAACCTTAAATCTTGCTCTTGAATGCTTTGAATGATGCCTAGGAATGCCCTGAGAAGCCCTATTTATAAGTGGAGAACTCCCTCTTTCAAATTGATTTGAAAATTTTGGAAATCGCTTTAAATTTACGCAGTTTGCTAAAATATAAACTTCACTCTGTGCAGTTTTTCAAAATAGACTTAACTCTGCGCAATTTCATAAAATGACCTAGAGTTTCAAAATATATTTTTTCAGGACGATTTCAGGATTCCTTTTCTTCACTTCAAATATTTAATTCTCTTATTCTTCACTTGGTTTTCTTGGATCTTTAGCATATGAATTCTTCAATCTTGGTCTCCTAAGATCCATCCCTTACCTTGGTGATTCTTAAGCATCAAATTCATGCTTTTAACACCCTTTTCAATCTAAGCTCTTAAATTCACATGCAACACAAACATGAGTAAAATAGATCATTTAGGAAACAATGGTGATTAAATACCCACAATTAAAAACTTCATAGAGGTTTTTGTGTAAATTAAAACTAGGTGAGTTGAATTAGCCTGATTTTTTAGATCAAGGCCACATAAAGGGTGGCACACCTGCTGGGTGGGGTAGATTTCATGCACGTTGAATTGCTTGGCCAAAAAGTTACCCTGATGTTGTTCCTTTGACATGGATCATATCACGTGGTGCAGGACAGAAGAGGTGAGCCTTGCGAGCATAACAGAACCTCTCTCATCCATGTACACAATTAACACAACGGGAGCAGATTATGTGTTAACTTACCATGGGCCCATCTGTTTCTCCAACCCATTTTAGTTTTGTTCTAAAAAATCAATAAGATCAAAATCTCAAGTGGACCACACCACAGAAAACAATGGTGATTGAGCACCTCACCATTAAAAATCCCAAAGGTCCATTGTAAGGTTTTCGTAATGTTTATTTGCAATCCAACCTATTGATAATGTCAAGAAGACCTGGATGAAGGGAAAATACAAAGATAAGCTTATCCAAAACTTTTGTAACCCACAAAAAACTTTTAATAGTCATTCTTCACTATTTCTAGTGGTATAGTCCACCTTAGATTTGGATCTACTTAAGGTTTGGGATCTCATCCTAAAATGAGATAAAATGAGAAGTAAAAATCAAATGGACAATGTAAATACACACACACACACACACACACACACACACACACATATCAAAGTGGGACCCAAAAGGTTAGCATAACACCCATTAAGGTGTTAGCTGGGAAATAGCTAATCCACTCTCGTACACAATAGAAATTTTCCTCTATAGACTTTACTTTTAACCCAACAGCCTAACTACACCTTCAAAACTTTAACTTTCATTTCTAAATGTATGGGCTTTTTTCTGATGGAAATACCCTTGCTTTTGAGGTTCTATTCATTTCATTCGACTATACCCAAAAACATATGCAGTTTTTCTCTTCATTTTAGGTTCTATTCATTTCATTCTTCTTCTCTTCATTTTTCTTTCTGAAATCTCTAGTGTAATCTGAAACTCCAGTTATTGTCATTTTACAAATGCAATTTTTCCCAAGGTTTTGTTCATTGCTTTAAACCAGTTGCGATGATAGACTTTGAATCTTTCGGGTTTTGTCCACAAGTGTTTTCTTACTTAAAATCATGTTTCACTTCACCATACTCCTATTCTTCTTCTTGAACTCGCATTTCACTGGAACGAAGGCTGTGGACAGGTAAGAAGGAAGAATGAATGTGTTTTTTTGTAAGTCGGATTTAAGGGAATGAAGGATGTAATCAATGAGAACTTGATTAACTTCACCAAGTACAATGATCTTTCCCTCAAATCTTACTAGCAAAAAAATACATTCATTATTCTTAGCAAACCATTTCACAAATTAAAGTTTCTTCTTTTTGTTAAAGTAAATTAAAGAGTACAGTGAAATTGACCGAGTTCATTGAAAGTTAAAGATAACTTGGTCAATTTCACTGTACTCTTTGAATTTCTTTTGATGAAATAAACTTTAATTTGTGTAATGATTTGCTAAGAATATTTTATCGTGTTTGTTTGTAGTTAATGGATGAAAGAATCATCGTATGCTTTATGATAGAGAGTTAATATGTGAAAACAATGGATACACATATAATGGTGGAAAGTTAAAAAGTATTGCTTTGAGTGTTAGGACCACATATGAGGAGTTTCTATTTAAAATGTACATGATTATTAAGACTACATCGATAGATTATGATATTAGGGTGAAAGTGATATACCCATGCTCAAACCAATAATCCTTCCATCTAAAATCAAAGATGACAAAGATGTGCGAGTGTTCTTAGCAGCACAGTCAGAACATCTGAATACATACATTCCTTTAATCATAAAGACATTGTAGCGCATTAAAGAGACATTGCAACGCGTTAATGAAACCATACACGAAGATCCCATATTGAGCTTAACTAAATTCCTACTGCTGAGTCTTTATTTGCATCACACCAAGCCTCAAATTCTTGAACTTTCTCTTCCGATAACACTGTAAATGGGTCCATCTATATATCGAATGGTATAAAAGAAGTACTAAAGTCTTTGTATTCTTCAGAATCAATGATAATGATAAGAGTTGTAGGAATCGCAGATAGACAAAAATGGAGATTTATTGAAGTAAGAAGGCTTCAAGGGCCCTTTTGGTCTCCCTTTATTGGTAGGAGTAGTTGTCGTTGCTTTCTTTATTGTAATAATGGGTTGTCTCTCAATCTCTTTTGTATCCTCTATCGCAATAAAGGGTTGCATATCCACATTCTTCTTGCCCTCTATCGTAATAAAGGGTAGCCTGTCCAACTCTTCCTTCTCCTACAAAGTAGATAAGAGTATTTACTCAAGTTTACATAAAGGATCGTCACAATAAAGGGTTGTCTCTCCATTATAATAGTTCTCACATAATAGTTTACATAATTCACATAACACTTCACAGAACAGTTCACAACTTTATAATCAGCGAATACTCGGTGAATTTTCACCGAGTACTCGATCAAAATTGTGAACTATTTGTGATATATTAAGGACATAATACTTCACAAAAGATTTCACAAGTAATATATCAGGAACACAATAATAAGACACAATATATCACAAATATATAAAGGATTTTATAAAATACTTAACAAAACAGTTCATTAAATGTCCAATTAGTTTACTCAATACACAAATGCACTTGTGGGAGCCTTCTTCCACCTCATTCTCCTCCATCTCCTTCTTCCCTTCCTTCATCTGTTTGTTCCACTTCTTCCTCTTATTCTTCAACTCTTCAATTTCCCCCTTTAGTTTTTCCCTCTCTTTCTTCAACTCTTCCCATTCCTTCTTCTTCTTCAACCCTCTCCCTTCCTCCTTCAGTTCTTCCATTTGACTATTAAGCACATGAATCACATTCTTCAATTTATCTCCCTTTCCCTTCTCCTCCCCCTCTCCCTCTCCTTTTCTGTCATCTTCCTCCTCATTATCTTCCTCATCATATTCCTCATCATCATCCTCATTTTCTTACACATCGAGTCACCTCTTCTTCCGTACTTCAAAATTCCTTTCAATAAACCCGCTTCAATGCCTTATAAAATATAATATATTAGAGATGTATATGAATTACTAATCTTTAATGGTAAACAAAATTAAAAAAAAGATTGTATGACATCTTACCTCAAACCTTTCCCAAGCTAGACAAATAGCCTTCATCTTTAGTTCTTCACTGGTGGGTTCTAGGCTAAGGATTACATTGGTTTGAAAAATAACTTGTTTCAAGTTCACATATAAAAACCTATATGTTAAAATAAACAACCAAAGAGATTGAAAAATGTAAGACCCGTAACCTAGACCATACCATTCTATAGACTCCCGCGGTCCTTCCGGTTGAATTCGGTGACCCGCGACGCGTAGATAGCATTTACGCGTGACCCTGAGTCGCACCCTGTCAACCCAAATCGGCTCGACTCGAAACTTGTACCCTAGTGATCACGATTCCAATACCGCATCTCGCGCGTCGATGCGATACCCAGGTCAGGAGTTGTGAGCCCAGTTTCCAAGTTTGGGGTGTGATAGAAGTTGGTACCAGAGCTTAACTTGGGAATACCTGAGGATAACATCACATATCTGTTGATAGCTACCCTACACTCTATGATTGTTGAGAACTCATAATGATTAGGTCCCTAAGTTCGAATAACGTAGAAACTTTCTGATATAGCTCCCTACCATTAAGATTGTAAGGCTACAAGGTATTCCAGTTTCGATTATTTCTGATCCAGGGTCCGAGGTTCGGTAGGGGTCACCATTCTGTTGATGAGGTGTCTTAGGAGCACGAGGCCGAGATTCGAGAGCGCTATCCCCATCTCTTTGATGATTGATTATATATGTTGTATCATTTATGTTGTCTCCGATTTTATATGATGATGTTATGTTTCCTCTTTCATTATGAGTTATGTCTAGTTGCGATGTTAGAGTAAATTTCGAGGATGGAATTTTTATTAGGAGGGGAGAGTTGTAAGACCCGTATTCTAAACCGTAGACTTCCGCGGTCCTCGCGGTTGAATTTCGGCGACCCGCGATGCATAAATAACATTTGCACATGACCCTGAGTCGCACACTGTCAACCCGAATCGACTCGACTCGAAACTTGTACCCTAGCGACCTCGTCGTCGCTGCGGTTCTAACGCCACATCTCGTACGATTGATAGTATTCATGGATTCGTCAGCATATTACGCATTACTCTGATATTGCATTCTGAGCACGCTTATATTGTGCACACACTTTCACCACCCTTTAAGCTTTCTATAAGCTTATGCACGATTGATGCATCCATGTGATGCTAGACCATAACTGAGCAGTAGGAGCGTGCCACAGAGCTTCCGGAGTTTTTGATTATCGATATTGTATTTCCCTTTATGCTCATTGTACCTTAAAGCTTTTGATCATAGTGGATTTTGTGATGATGTCTTGGTTATTGTTCATGGGTTGTGCTTATGATTATGCTTATTACGAATCAAATTGAATTTGAAAATACTCCTTGTAGGATCCGAGGATCGGAACCTGGTATATGGGTGCCGGGAGCCGAGAATAGGGTACTAAGGAGGTTGTCGGCGCCAGATTCGGCGATAGGGAATTTTGTGAGCCCAGTTTCTGAGTATTGGGGTGTGACAAAAGTTGGTATCAGAGCATAACTTGGGAATAACTCAGGACAACATCGCATATCTACAATGAGTTCAGGACAATTAGGTCCCAAGTGCATAACCTTCCGATTTAGTTCCTTAACGTGTGTGCCTTCGAGAGTTTTCAAGGTTGATATGCGCCTTTGTTCTTCCCTATACGACATGCCGCCCAGGAGAGCAACCCGAGTGACTCCCTCTCCACGACCCGATACTCCCGCTCTACCACCTACGACTCCCACTCCACCACCAGAGGTCCCTACTCCCCTGCCTGAGGATGTCGTTCCTCCACCCAAGACTGGTGTGGATCCGACCGTACCCATGAGTGCCTTCCAGTTACAACAGATGTTGCAGGCTGTGACGGTCGCCCTTCAGGGGCAAAGCAGGCACCTCGTTGTTTCGCCAGCCCAGGTAGAGCAGGAGAGCACGAGCGCCCTTCTTAGAAAGTTCCGACAGCTCGATCTCCCGCGTTTGCAGGGCGAGCCAGATCCGACAGTAGCCGAGAGATGGCGCTCTGAGGTGGAGAAAATTTTTAATACTCTGGCATGTACGACCTAGTAGCGGGTTCAATTAGAAGTATTTCTCCTCCAGGGTGAGGCCGAGCACTAGTGGACCTCCGTTACCCGTGTTGCAGGGCCTGATTTTGTCTGGATATGAGAGGATTTCATAGACCGATTCGACCAACAGTACTTCCCCAACCACATTTGTCGGCAGCGAGCGTTAGAGTTCGAAACCTTGGTGCAGGGAGACATGTCTGTGGCGCAGTATGCGGCTTATTTCATGGTACTATCGAGGTTCGCGCCATATTTTATTGATGATGAGGAGTGGAAGGCTCGTCGTTTCGAGAACTGCTTGCGTTACGGTCTTCGAGGCCGTGTTGTTGGGCATGAGCTCCCGACTTTTCAGGCGGTAGTACGGATGACTTAGATTTCTGAGGCTGAGTGGGCCGGTGCGCAGAGTGATCGAGATTAGAGGAGAGACCGGAAGATGCATGACGCCTCCGGTAGCTCCCAGCAGCAGCAGTGTCGTCAGTAGCAGAGGTGCATAGGCCACCTAGCCGCCAGAGCACCAGCAGCACCCTCGGCACCAGCAACACCCTCAGCACCACCAAGAGGCAGCTTCCCGGTGCCTGTTATGGATGCGGTGGGATAGGACATTGTAAGTGAGAGTGTCCCCGACCGCAGTAGCAGCAGCTAAGAGCACCGCAGCAGCCTCCACAGCAGCAGCTGAGAGCACCATATCAGCCTCCACATCAGCAGCGACAGCAGCTCCCACCACAAAGGCTCCCTTATCACCAGCCTCTGAGACCTTAGCAACAGAGGCAGCAGTTTCGACCGCCTTAGCTACAGCAGTAGTAGCAGCACCCTCAGAGGGGATAGGCACCTCCCCAACCAGTTCAGGCTAGGTTCTATGCGTCTCAGCAAGACCCGTAGTCATCTGGAGGAGTCGCTGAGGGTATTCTTCCCGTCTCTACATGCATCATATAAGTTTCGTTTGATTCCGATGCTTCGCATTCTTTTATGTCCGAGGGATTCTGCCGCTCGACTGGATTGCCAACAGAGTCTGCTCGCGAGGGGTTGACCGTATGACACTCTTGGGGAAGACTACAATGTTGGGCCAATCTTGCTCGTCTTGCTACGTTTTGGTTCGTGATATCTTTTTATCTACCGACTTGTTTGTGCTGCCGATATTGCCCCATTCTAGTTGGTGATATCTTTTTGCCCCGTTCATGGATTCACCACCACATTCCGCATTACTCTGATATTGCATTCTGAACACGCTTATATTACGCACACACTTACACCACCCTCTAAGATTTCTATAAGTTTATGCACGATTGATACGTGCAGGTGACGCTAGGCCATAGCTGAGCAGGAGCAGGAGCAGGAGCATGCCATAGAGCTTCTGGAGCTTTCGTTATTATTATCATTATATTTTCCTTTATGTGCATTGTACTTAAAGTTTTTTATCATAGTGGATTTTGTAATGATGTTCTTGTTATTATTCGTGGGTTATGCTTATGGTTATGTTTATTACGAAATAAATTTATATTGAAAATCTTCCTTGTAGGATACCAGGATCAGAACCTGGTATATGTGTGCCGAGAGTCGAGAATGGGGTACTACGGAAGCTGTTAGTGCCGGATTCGGCAATCGGGAATTTTGTGAGCCCGGTTTCCGAGTTTGGGGTGTGACACAAAACCTCTTCCCCTAGCAACCAACACATCCATAGAGGAACCTCCGCCACTGTCCTTATTTCTCAATTGCTTCAAATGAATTATTAAGATAATAGTTTCAACGCCAATGATCTCCCTACCGTGGCATATAGTGCCTATGTGAATCTCGTACAACTCTGGAAAAGACTTTGATTTGATTAGAACTTCATCTTCTTCATCGATCTTCACCTCCAAACTCATCAACTTGTAAAGTAGTTGGTTGAATGCGTTAATGTGCTCATTAAGATCCGACCATTTCGCTATCTTCAGATTATAAAATTTCTTTTTCAGATATAGACAATTTGAGAGAGATCTCGTCATGTACAAGCTTTCTAACTTCATCCAAAGCCCTGCGATGGTCTTCTGATTAAGGACATTATAAATGACATCATTCACCAAACATAATTGGATCAAAGTAATAGCCCTTTGATAAAGTTTTTTCCACTCTTCATTGCTCATAGCAAGACACTTTGCTATACTAAGGCGTGCCTATTGCAATCCTTATTGAATTAGAAGGCCTCTCATATTCACATTCCATTATTCAAAGTTATTTTTATCGATGAACTTTTCTGTCTCATACTTCGCGTTCTATCCTTTCATCGTCATTTTTCATATTTAAACTCAAATCCAAATGTATCGCTCTGATACCACTTATTGGGAGCCACAGAAGCAAACCCTGAATAGAATCACAGAAGGAAAAGATAAACACAAATAAAACAACATAGAGAATACACGATTTTACATGGACAAACCCTTGCGGGAAAAACCACGGCACAAAGCGACAAATGATCCATTATGAAAATGAAATTACAAGAGATAGAATCAACTTATAGATGTGAGAACCCTTCTCAAAATCCTAGCTTCTCTCTAAAATAAGTCATTTGATAACCTAATCCCACATTACAGTCATATATATAGTGTTACACATAAAATAGGAAATAAATCACATAATTACGCAAAATTGCATATGTTGTCGATCGAAATCAAAAGATTCCCCATGTTCAATTAATCGAACATGCTCAAAAGTGTCCAAATAGTTAACATGTATTTTCTGAATTATGTCGATCATTTAAACCTCCAATGTCAATTGATCAAACCTATCCAAAATTATCTAAATTTCATTTTTTTTTTTTAATTCAGAGTTCACTCGATTGATTGAGTAGTCTGTTCGTTAGATCGAACTCCCTTGTTTCTGCACAGATTGAAGACATCCAAACAACATGGCATACCCAAACATCACCAATCACTAGGTAACAACCAGCCCAAGAAAGTCCAGCATCAGATAAATGCCTCCCTTACAATAGGCTTCATCAGCATATCTGCGACGTTGTCATCAGTGTGAATCTTCTACAATGAGATTTTACCTTTTTCCACCACATCATGAACAAAGTGATACTGAACATCGATGTACTTGGTTTGAGCATAAAATATCTAATTCTTTGTTAAGTATAGCACTCTATGACTGTCACAATAAATCACTACCATTTTCTGCTTGTATTTTAATTCTTCTAGCAACCTCTTCGACCAAATGGCTTCCTTGTATGCTTGTGTAGCCGATATGTACATTTCTCTTGTTGTAGACAATGACACCATTGATTGCAATCTCGACATCCTATTAACTGCATCACCGGTCAAAGAGAAAATACAACCCGTAGTAGATCTTCTTTTATCATGATCTCCTGCATAATTTGCATCCACTAATCCAACAATCTCTAAATTTTGGCCACTATAGCAAATAGTTCCCTCAGAAGTACCCTTTAAGTAACGAATGATCCACTTCACAGTAGTCCAATGATCTTGTTGAATTCTCCATGTATTTACTGACTACTCCCACTACTTGCGCAGTGTCTAGTCTGGTGCATACTATAGTAAAGATAAGGCTTCCTACCGCCAATGAATATGATACTTGTGATATATTTGCCTTCTTCGCTTTTATCCTAGAACACTAATCTAAAAAAAAAACTTGCAACTAAAGGAAATGAAGTACTGACCGTGCTAGAATCTTCATGTTGAAGTAGCACAAAAATCTTTCAACATAATCCTTTCATGATATCCAGACTTTCCTATTTTTCTTGTCTCTAAGTATGGTCATCTTAAGAATTTGATTAATGGCACCCAAATCATTCATATCAAATTCCCTAGCCAAATGATTTTTTAGTGTTGTAATAGTATCTTTACTAGTAATTATAACCAAAATATCATCGACATATAATAAAAAGATAATAAAACCATTATTATCATAGTTACAAATATATGCACAATAGTCTGCCTCACATATCTGAAATCCCAAGCTTATAATGAAGGAATCAAACTGCTCATACCAACACTTTGACACCTTCTATAAACTGTAAAATGATCTGTTCAACAGATAAACGAAATTCTTCTTGTTTCTTCAATAAAGCCTTCAGGTTGAGTCATATAAATTTCTTCATCAAGATTTTCATGCAGAAAATCAGTTCTTACATCCAATTGTTCAAGCTCCAAATCAAACACTACTGTCATATTCAATATAGTATGAATATTATTCAAATAGATAACTGAAGAGAATTTTTTTTTAAAGTCAATACCCGGTTTCTTAGCATATCCTTTTACCACTAATCGGGCTTTGTATATTTTGACATTCCTGTTAGTATTCTTTTTCAACTTATAAACCCACTTAGAAATAATAACTTTCTACCCTTTGAGTAATTCAACAAATTCTTAAGTCTTATTCTTATGTAGAGCTTCCATCTCTTTCTCCATGGACACTCTATTGGCTAGCATTTACAGATTCATATACCTCTCGGTATGAAAAAGGTCCATGCTCTTCTATTATTCAAGCATAAGCCTTAGCATAATCCTTTAGTCAAGCAAAAGGTTTTGTAGATCTCTTCAGTCGACCTTGATCATTTTGAGTTTCAGCACCTGCTATTTCATCTACATGCTATTCGTCAGTTTTATCTTTAAAGATATCATCAACTTGCTGACCTTCTGAATCAACATGATAATTTTGAACATCGTTTAAAGATTATAATTCAATTATTTCTAACGAGTTTGAGCTCAAAATTCTATGTTTTTCTGCAACGAATCTTCATTAAAAACAACATCTTGACTAATTACTAACTTATGGGTAGTAGGGTCTAACAATTTATATCATTTGTTCCATATGCATAACCAAGAAAAATAGACTTTTTGAACCTCCCATCTAACTTAGACCTGCACTCTTCAGGAATCCATACATAAGCATCACAATCAAAATTACAAAGGAAAGAATAATTAATATGGTTTTTAGACCATACCCTTTCAATGATCCTGCAATGTAGTGCAATAATAGGAAAATGATTAATCAAGTAACAAGCCGTATTAACGACTTCCACCAAAAAATATTACTTAAGCCTAGCCGAACTCAATATGCTCCTGTAATGATCCATAAACATATGATTTATATGTTCTGCAACTCCGTTCTATTATGGAGCACTAGGAACCGTATAATGCTTCTCAATGCCATGTTCACTGCAAAAATTATTAAATTATTTTGAGATGTATTTTCTTCCATTATCAGTTCTTAAACACTTAATTTTCTTTCCTTTTTAATTTTCAACTAATGCTTTAGACTTGGTAAAACAAGTAAAAGCATCACTTTTCTTTTTCAACATGTAAACCCATACCTTTCTACAAAAATCGTCAATAAAAAAAACAAAGTACTTTGAACCTCTTAAAGATTTGATTGTGCCTCTTAAGTATCAGAATGAATTAGGGGTCATTTGGCATCTTTACTAATAAGAGCTTATTTGCTTATTTTAAACAAATAAGTTTTTATTTTTAAAATAGACTGTTTAGTAAAGCTCTAATTTTAGAGCTTAATTTTTTAGAAACTAGCAAAAAAGCTTTAAAAAATTAAGTAACATAAATGTGACTTTTTCTTTAAGAGCTTATTTGGCTTGAGCGAGTGGCATTTTTGGTTAATTTTGGACAAGTTTATCCTTAAATTTTTTTAATAATTTCCATCCTACCCTCTTCTCTTCTCTTTACAATCTCTCTAATGTGGGCCCACATGATGAACAACTCATATTAAAGGTGGGGCTCCACACGATGAATGGTCCACATCAAGGTGGGCCCACATAATGCATGATCACATCAAAGTGTGGCCCCACATGATGGACGACCACATCAAAGGTGGAACCCACATGATGGATGATGGACATGGAAGGTGGGACCACATGATGGAAGGTTGACATCAAAGGTGGGCCCACGTGATAGATAACCCATATTAAAGGTTGGCCCCACATGATGGACAATCCACAACAAAGGTGGGATCCACATAATGGATGATGAACATCAAAGGTGGGTCCCACATGATGGATGGCTCACATCAAAATGTGGCCCCGCATTATGGACTATTCACATCAAGTGTGCCCCATATGACGAACGATCCATAGCAAAGGGTGGGACCCACATTATGGGTGGTGAACATCAAAGGTGGGCCCGCATGGTGAACGAGCCAATTGAAGGTGCCCCACACATGACGAATAGTCCACATCAAGGTGGGTCCACATAATGCATGGTTCACATCAAAGGTGGGCCCCACAAGATAGATGGTCCACATCAAAGTTTGGCCCAACATGATGGACAAAATGAATTTCTCACCCACATTAAAAACATCTTTTATTTTATTTTTTTTTCCGTCCTATAGCCCATTAAAGGTTTGGATTTGCCTAATTTTTAGGCACATACCCTAATATGATCTAACAAAACGGATGGACAAAATGAATTTCTCACAAACATTAGGGTGGGCCCTACCTAGCTTCCAAGTGCAGGAATGCGGAAGGGTTTCATGAAGCTTGCTGTGAGAGATAAGCCCACACAAAGCATTCGAAAGTTGTGCGATTTATCTAAGTGGCCCAACTTCTAACAGCAACCCACTGTCTACTCAAATCTCACCTACATAATGTACCACCGTTAGTACAAGTCCAAGCACCCAATCCAAGTCCTACTAAAGTGATTCAGCTGTTTAAGGTGCGCCCTGGCCTCACCCAAGACGGTGCGGCCCTTGCCATGGCCCACCTTGATGTATTTATTCTACCTCCACACAGTCTATCCATTTTTCCAAATCATTTTAGGCAAATGCCCAAAATTGAAGAAGAAGCGAATAGTAGGTGGACCATGTTATAGGAAATGGTGATGATTGGAAGCTCTACCATTAAAAACTTCCTAAGGCTTACTATAATGTTCTATAATGTTTACTTGTCATCTAACCTGTTAATAAGGTTGCGTAAACTTAGAAGAAGGGAAAAAACAAATATCAACTTGATCCAAAATATTTGTGGCCCATTAATGGACAATCACCACTATTTCCCATGGCATGGTATATCTAGAATTGGATATGCGTCATATTTTGGCTGAAAATGATGTCATAAAACAGATGGACAGCCTGATATTGAATACATACATCAAGGGTGCCCCACGGTAAGTGTGGCACCATCTCGGGTGAGCCGGGCCGCACCTGATCCGCTCCCGTTATTTTGTGCCTTACGTTGGCGGTTTGATGAGTGATTTATTTTTTCCATGTGGTCCATCTACCATGACACCATTTAAATGAACAGTTTGGATCAGTGAGGAAGGGGAGCAGCGCTGGCGAGCCTCCTTATTAGCGAGCCTCACAGGGGTTTGGACCGTTAATATTGACCACGGGAGATGAGGGATTCGCGTCAATCAGCGATTGACAAGTGGCTTTCTATGATTGGACAGTACCGCACGGTTTTTGCTAAGTTATTTGTATTAAACAGAGATTAAGATGACTGAATTTTCAAAGGAAGATAACAATGACGTAATAGAATTCTAATAGCATATACCGTAATATACGGTATATGGCGTTGTTTCAGAAATGTGATTTGGGAATGCCTAGGCAACATAATTAGTCTAGATTCACCAAACTTTATGGAAAATCTCTACTATATTTTTTCTCATAGAGAAAGGGAATTAAATATTAAAAAAAAAAAAAAAAACTAACTGAATTAATAGTCCTGTTAAGGCACAATCGAATATCAGTTACGTCTGTGTGCCACGTGTACAGTAGTGGAGGGCAGATGATTAGGTGTGGCCCTTACCTAGGCCCACCTTGGTGTATGTACTGTATATCCACTTGCCAACTCATTTCAGGACAGGACCCAAAAATGAAGCAGATCCAAATCTCAGGTGGACCACATCATGAGAAACAGTAGTGATTGAACATCCACTAATAAAAAATTTTTAGGGCTCACCTTAATGTCAACTGTGATGTTTATTTTCCATTCAACCTGTTGATAAGGTCAAGTAAGCTTAGATAACTTAGACAAAGGAAAAAAAAAAAAAAAAATATCAACTTGATCCAAAACTTTTGCAGACCCGTGAAAGTTTTTAACGGTCAAACACTACTGTTTCCACATAAGATTGAGAACTGCTTATTTTTGGATTGCATGGCCTAAAATGATCTGGAAAAATAGATGGATGGCATGGATATGCAATACAGACATAAAGGCGGACCCGATGGTAAGGGGCCACTGTTAGGTGGGGCAGGGGCGCACCTAATCTGCTCCCGTGGCTGAATGCTTGATAATGCAAATATAAGCGTCTAAAACAGGTGGGCCCTGCCATGTGCTTCTTGCCAAGAATCCCTTTTACTCCCTGAAAGCAACCATCACATGTGGTTTTTTTTTTTTTTTATTTATTTACAAAAGAAGGGGTTTTGGCATGGTAAGTTGCCGGCAGTACGCAGTGCCGCGGCCGCCGGCTTTGGACGCGGATTACCTGCAAAAGCTTTCCACGGAACTTCCACCTATGGGAACGCGGTTTGGCTTGTGGAGCGTCACTAGCCACATGACTAGTAGTCAGTTCTCTGAGGGCCTGATCATGATGTATATGTTTTATCTATGCCGTCCGTCCACTTTTTCATATCATTTTAGGGCTTGATCCAAAAAACGAGGCAAATCTAAATCTTAGGTGGACCACACCACAAAAGAAACAATAGTGATTGAATGTCTAAGTCTTAGGTGGACCACACCACAGAAAAACAGTTGTGATTGAATGTCCATAGTTAAAACCCTCCTAAGGCCCACTGTAATATTTATTTGACATCTAATTTATTAATTAAGTAATTCAAACAGATGAAGGTAAAAAAAAAAACAAATATCAACTTGATCCAAAACTTTTGCAGACCCGTGAAAGTTTTTAACGGTCAAACACTACTGTTTCCACATAAGATTGAGAACTGCTTATTTTGGATTGCATGGCCTAAAATGATTGGAAAAATAGATGGATGGCATGGATATGCAATACAGACATAAAGGCGGACCCGATGGTAAGGGGCCACTGTTAGGTGGGGCAGGGGCGCACCTAATCCGCTCCCGTGGCTGAATGCTTGATAATGCAAATATAAGCGTCTAAAACAGGTGGGCCCTGCCATGTGCTTCTTGCCAAGAATCCCTTTTACTCCCTGAAAGCAACCATCACATGTGGTTTTTTATTTATTTATTTATTTACAAAAGAAGGGGTTTTGGCATGATAAGTTGCCGGCAGTACGCAGTGCCGCGGCCGCCGGCTTTGGACGCGGATTACCTGCAAAAGCTTCCACAGAACTTCCACCTATGGGAACGCGGTTTGGCTTGTGGAGCGTCACTAGCCACATGACTAGTAGTCAGTTCTCTGAGGGCCTGATCATGATGTATATGTTTTATCTATGCCGTCCGTCCACTTTTTCATATCATTTTAGGGCTTGATCCAAAAAACGAGGCAAATCTAAATCTTAGGTGGACCACACCACAAAAGAAACAATAGTGATTGAATGTCTAAGTCTTAGGTGGACCACACCACAGAAAAACAGTTGTGATTGAATGTCCATAGTTAAAACCCTCCTAAGGCCCACTGTAATATTTATTTGACATCTAATTTATTAATTAAGTAATTCAAACCAGATGAAGGTAAAAAAAAACAAATATCACCTTGATTCAAAACTTTTATGGCCTCCAAGAAGTTTTCAATCATAGCGTTTAATCAAAATTGTTTCCTATGAAATGGTCTAATTGAGATTTGGATTTACCTCATTTTTTTTTTTGGCTCATGTTATAAAATGAGTTGAATCTATATATCATGGTGGGGCCCACAGACCAACCACTGGCAATTGGCTAGTGGCAAGGTCACTAGCCAACCTGTGCAGGAAGCTAAGTGGGGCCACCGTGATGATTTTGGAAAATTGAATCTATCCATCTATTTTCCCATGTCATGTTAGGACAAGGGCTCAAAATTGATACAAATCCAAAACTCGAGTGGGTCGGTAAATGCCTACCATTGAAACCTTCTTACAATCCATTGAGATGTTTATATAACATCCATACTGTTCACAATTGTCATTCCCACTGTGATGAACCGAAAGCTCAAAAAATTAGCCTGATCCAAAACTTTTATCACCCTACAAATGTTTCAATGGTGGACATTTAATTCACTAATGTGCGGCCCACTTGAGTTCTGGATTTGCGTCATTTTTAGACACATGTCATGATATGATTTGGAAAAATGAATGGACAGTGTGGATTTTCCAAAAATATCACAATGGGCCCTAGAGCTTTTTTATTACAAGTTCCTAGGAAAGATTTCCGCAAGCAGTTTTTAACCTTAAAGTGCATCTTAAATGATTAGATGATGAATTATTCATGGTCTGAAGTATGTGACATTGGGTATAGTAAAAAACATTTGTTGAATGAGTGATTGTATGTGAAGATAAATATTAAATTGTTCGTGTTCAAAGCCAAAATTCAAAGGTAAGGATCATCAATGAAGCATGCTTATTAGACATTGACTTCTATTGGTACGTGGTATTGAGAATATGAATGTTTGGATTAATCTAAGTTTGCATAATATAGAGGAGTATCTATGTCAAAACCCCACGGAGTCGTTTGGCACCATAGATTTGGGGGGATTTCAAATTCCCTAGTTGTTTGGCAGCGTAGATTTGGAGGGATTTCAAATTCCCTAGTTGTTTGGCACCATAAAGTAATCAGGGGATTCTTCCAAGAGTTGCATGTGTGACATGTGTGTCACTAGGCTAATCATTGGTTAGTCATTCAAACATGATCTCGGGCTTGCGGCCCATCCAAGAGTTGGAATTTCAACATTTTCAGGCAAAGCATTTATTTTAGCAGGCTTTTTTTTTTTAAACACTCACACACACGCCCCCACACACTCACGCTAGTGGAATTTCACCACCTATGGATGCTCGAACCCTTGATCGGGTGTTGAAACTCCTAAGAGTCTACCACCCGAGCAAGAGTAAGGATCCATATTACAACCATTGTGTCAAACATTACATACATTTACTAATTAGAGATATTAAAGTTGATTTAGTAATTAAATTCAAACACCTGCAAATATACCATATATAGCTACTTTTGGACTAAAGTTGATTCCCAATACAGGGTGCCAAACACAATATGAAGATTTCAAATCCATACTCCCAAACAGACCTTAGAAGGAGGAGGTGGTTGACTGCATCTCAAATAGAGGGTTATCTTCATCATTTGCTAAAAAGCCACTTAACCTAAGGGCATGTGGGATATCACAAAGTCAAGGAGGGACATCTTCATCATTTGTTAAAAACCCACTTACCTAAAGGTATGTTTGGGTATCACCAATTCCAATGAAGTTAATGGAAATGAAAAAGGTACGTTTGGGTATCACAAATTCCAATGAAGTTAATGGAAATGGAAAAGGGTTTCCATTATGTTTGGACGACAAAGACAATGGACGATTCCATGAAGTAATCGTTGTGTTTTTCCATAATTTGATTCTCTGGCACAAACAGCCAAGTGACCATTATCTTAAAATATAACTTTTTATTTTTATTTTTTATTTGTCATCCAAATAAAAATCCTAAAAATGAAATTCATGTTTTAATTTTGCTCATGAAAATAATTATTGCTTAATCATTTTTTATTGTTTCCTTTAAATAAATGTATTGCAAAATGGTCTAAGAGAATTAAAAAAATAGAATTAGAAAAAAATTAATATAAGATGATTTTAATGAAAATATTGCAATATATTTTTTTAATGAAAAGCTAATGGAAGGTGATATTGATCACAGTGGGCCCAAGGTAGAAGGGGTGAGGATGCACCAAACCCAGCTACTTTTGTGCTTGACTATGCTTTTAACATATTTGCCTGGCCTACACACGCTTGGGCAAATTTGTTTTAATGGAAGTCCATGCCCTTGGTGTCTGTTTAGTTTTTCATTTACAATAGTAAATGATTGTAAATTAATGATGATTATTTACTCATGTAATTGTATAGTGATATAACTTACAGTTGATTGCAATGATGATTTTCATCACGTTGTTCACCCTCAATTCACTGCAAAACTGATAACTTTATAATGTAAAAATATAATGACTACAATTTGCTTTACTATCTTTACAAGTGTATTTGACTCTTGAAATTTATCTTTTGACGCAGGGATGAATGTGATGAGGTTGATCACCGTCTTCCTCAAGGATAACTACTCCAATCTATGGAGCTTCTCTGGACTTCTCACAGAGACTTCTCAAATCCACGAGGAAAAAGTAATAAAAATATAAATGAATTCTAATAAATTCGAAATTTAATTGATTAATTGAAATAAACGAGTTCACAACCCTTTAAATAGGGATACCAAGCAATGAGAAAGAAATCAGAATCAAACTACAACTAAAACTCCTAGAATTCACAACTTTTTATAAATAGTAAACTTATTATTTATAGACGCCCGTGATGTCTACTAGTGTGCAAGGTTTTTGGCTAAAAATACCAAATTGTTCTCCTAATTATTCTAAAGCCCAACGGATAAAGAGTTATAATGAAACTAAAAATAGGGAAACGACCATCGATCTAGGGGTATTTCGCAAATCCAGCTTGCATAGCCAAGCGTATCGGCGTTGGTTTGCTAAAGTAGCTCGTTCTACCCCAAAATCATATATTTTATGCCCGATAACTCATTTCGGATTGTGAGATACGCCCGATCTAAGGTCCGACAGTCCGGATCACTTCTACTATCGACCGGGCCTTTTCTGATCCATCTTGGCCATGAAACTATCCACGACCCGCTCTACATCAACTTTTCTCACACCGGTCTTTGAGCTTATGGGCAAGTTGGATTGTAATAAATATTGTTAGGGAAAAATATTACAAGTCCGGTGACTCGGTTATAGAATGGACCAATTCTACTGATACTGCCCGAGAATCCGAGCCAACAGTTCGGACCGAGGTAAAGTAAAGCCTGAAGGAGAGACTCAGCTCGGATTTGCAGGAAGTGTATCCCGACCAAGACTAAGAGAGTCAAGAGCCTTAGGCAACATGTAAGACATATAAAGTTGACTTGGTTAAACGAGGCAGCAATGCCTAAGAAGGCCGATTAAAGCCCTAATGCTAAAAACCACCCGACCATCTGTAAGACCGACTCATGCAAGGCTGGTTAGGGTCGGTTATCGGATTAAGGAAGAACATGTGCCACAGGCTGATTCTATTCCATTCGATGGAAGGTAAAAAGCACAATTCTTATAAACCAGCCGAGACTCAGTTGTTAACCGAGTCGGTAACGGCCAAGTCAAGAAAAAAACGGTGTAAATTTAAATACCGTCTGAAAATCTTGTAAAGAGATTTTCGACCCCGAAGATCTTGGGATCGGGTATGATCCATGAATAAGATTTCAACCAAATCAAATCTCCGAAAAACAGGGAAGAGAATCCCTGTACGCCTGGACCTCCTGTTCCTATAAAAGGAGAACTCTCTAAGGCTAAAGGTATGTAGAAAAAATCTCTGAAAACCTCTTCCTATATTTTCCAGTAACTGACTTAAGCATCGAAGGTTCCCCGGCTCAAGCCAGGGTCCCCCTTTATATCATCTTTATGCAGGACGGTTGGATCAGGAGGAGGTGCATCAGGATTTTTGCATCAACAGTTTGGCGCCGTTTGTGGGAAATGGTACAAAAAGTCATTTTCTAGGCTCTATCCAACAGTTCAAGTGAGTATTAATGGTGAGAACCAGAAAAACTGGTCCGAACGAGCCAAATGAGGCCGACAATGCAGGACCATCGAGTCCGGATGGAGCACAGGGAACTCAAAACCAACCCGATGATCAACAAGGTTCAGCGGTTCGTCCGGCAGCATCTGCTGCAACTAGGAATACCCAACAGAATCAAGGAAATGGTCGGTTGGATCGGGAGGTCCAAGAGCTCAAAGCCGATATAAATGTCATGAAACAGATGTTGGAGCAGATGCATCATCAACAAACTCAGCAGCTACAACAAGGGCAGACGATGAACGTTCCACAACACGTTGCCGACCCTTAGCCTACTGCCCCGCAGTCGCTAGCACAGCCGAGGCAGTCCCATGGGCCGTCCAAACTAGCACCCACTCATTCCGCAACTGTCGTGCTACCTCCCTCTGATCTCCGACACAAGATAGATCGGAGAAGGGGTAACCGACCTCCGGATGAAGGTGTGGCAGAAAGCAACGAGCCTTGGAAAGCTGACCTTCAGGACTTTAAAAAAGAAGTGCTAGAAGAGATGGCAGACATAAGGCAGAGTCGGGATACATAGCTAATGAGGACCGAAACAAAAGCGTCTCCGTTTGTAGAGGAAACGACGCAAGTTCGACTGTCGGAAAGGTTTTGCCTCCCGCAGATTACGCCTTTCACTAGCAAAACCGACTCGACTGAGCACATTGAATGCTTCCGAACATACATGGAATTAATGATGCATTGGATGCCGTAATATGCCGAGCATTCTCCCTCACCTTATCCGATGTAGCCCGACTTTAATTCAAGCAGTTGAAACCAAAGTCCATCAGCATGTTCGCAGAACTCAACGATGCCTTCCTCACCAATTTCATCGGCGGGAAGAAAAAGTTGAAACCCCCTGCGCATTTGAACAACATAGTCCAGAAGGAGGGAGAACTGCTGAAGATTACATCAAACGCTTCAATTTCGAGTCACTCCAAGTCTGGAAACACTCGGAAGAAACAACACTCAGTTCTATCATGCAGGGTGTTAGGGACAAGCCATTTCTAGCATCCTTGGACAGAATCCGCCTGAGTCCTTGGCTGAATTCATGACTCGGTCAGACAAGTACGCAGAAGCTGAGGAAACAAGGAATTTGTGTGAGGCTGCCCAAAATGCAAAAGCCCCGGCTAAAGAGCCAGCCAAAAAGGAAATTGACTCGGCCGGAGCAAAAAAACGTAAGGACGACCAAACACGTGTTGAACGTAAGTCGGGAAAACGGTTCGACCGAAAGTTTTCAACCAATACTCCACTCAACAAGCCTCACAAACAGGTGCTGATGGAAATCAAGGGCGAATGATTTGTCAGTTGGCCGAATAAGCTCTGAAGTAATCCGAACCGCCGAAACAAAGATAAATTTTGTCACTACCATCGCGATCATGGCCACAGTACGAGTGGCTATTTTCATTTGAAAGAAGAGATTGAAAGACTCATTCGAGATGGCCGACTCAAAGAGCATGTTGAAAGAACGGGACAACGGAAGAACGTCTGGGTGACAACCGACCTACGGAGGAAATCTGAACTATCGTCGGTGGTCCCCGAGGCGGGGGCGATTCAAACAATGCTCAGAAAAATCATGCCAGGAGCATCAATCGACCCGAGTCCAATATCCTGATCATAGCTCGGCCTCCAAAGGAAAAGAAAAGAGAAATATTGCATTTCATTCACTG